>CAJQUW010015138.1:0-325000 GCA_907163375.1 Prostheceraeus crozeri
GGGTGGATCAAAAAAATCGAAATTTTGAAAATCAAAATTTGGGTGGTCAAGTCTTTGGTCTATGGTTATTTTGAACTCCCATGCAAAATTTCAGTGAATTTGGACAAGGTCTACTATCCCCACAGTGGCCATCTATTTGTTGACTATTTTAGTTTTTTTTAGTTTTTTCGTCAATTTACGCTAGTTGAAGCTGTATTACATAGTACTTCCTAATGAGCTACAGCCTTGAAACTCTAAGTGCAAGTACATGTTGACAGCCTCTTTTGATTGAAGCAAAAATTTAAATGACTCAGGATAGCGAACTTCTACTGAGAGACCTCCACAGTTTGCAAATTTTCAAAAAATGACCAAAAATGTGATTTTTGCACATTTTGAATTTGACACTTTCTTGTCGTGAATTCGAACCAACATTGTAGAGATCAGATTTTTAGGAGCTTCAAGGTGCTAAATGCATCTTGTGGCATTGCGAGTATATGCTGACATAAGCCGCTTGTGTACACGTCCTGTGTTTTGCACATAGGCCTACTGTGTTTTGTGATAGGCTAGGCCCAAATCATTATTCTTTATTTCCCTTTTAACTAAGATCTGGTGACTGTAGTGTAGACGCTAAGTTCTAGAAAAAACAGTGATTTCAATGATGAAATTGAATATTCCTTTGAGCAAACTGATATGAAGTGTTTGCTTTTTGCTGCTGTCGCTCATACTACTGGCCATTTTTCTGGCGTATGCTGTCCTTCAAGCCAGTCTATTCCCCACTCTACGGAAAGCTCTGCTATCTATTCATGTTAAAAGGTTGACGCAACTCATTTGTCCACGGTGATGACGTCGAACCGCTATTATACATTTGGAGATAGAAGTTGCTATAGAGACCGATCATAGATATCTGTGGTTATGAAATATTGGTTAATCTTGGTGTGTTAATTACTTCTACTTAATTAATCACTTCATTTGCTGGTTTCTCTGCAATATGTTGCGATCGGACACAATTCACTGCGTTTTGGGTCATCCTGCACAGCTGCCTGCCAACACTCCTCCTACCACACGCGAGGCTCTCCAGCACATGAAGCTTCTGAAGCAAATGAAACCACCAAAGGAGCCTATTATTAACTTGGCTGTTGAGACAGCGAAAAGTGTACAGGCGATCTGGGAACACTGCAGCATTCCAACATCAACATGCACTCACACAATAGGTACAAGACTAGCGAAACTTTATGGTAAAGCAATGGATGTGAATAAGTGGCAAAAGACTAGATCAAACTACAATGCGGTAGTGGCAGCTTTGAATGATGAATTCGATTCACCTTTTGACATATGTTCCTGCAAATGTAGACAATTTTCCCAGTGTTCCTGCACACGGAAGGTTCCAATCAGTTAACGACAATTTCTTCAAGACCAGAGGTCAACACGCCAAATGTATGTAGGCAACATTGATGTCTTAGGCACAAAGAGGACACAGCGGAAACATTATCGAGAGGCATTGTAGACATCTACTTCAGAAACAACGTCAGCCCAAACAAAGAGATGCTACAACACCTCTGAAGAGAGAGTCTCTGCTACACGACTGGATTCTGAACCAACAGTCAAGCCACCAAAATGTTTCCCTACTGTTTCAGTATTGGCAGACCTCTATGGGGTATCGAAAACGGCAGCTGCTGCTTTATGTTCGGCCACCTTGAAGGATGCAAACAAGAAGGTAGTTGATCGCAGCAAGATTATGCGTGATAGAAAAGTCACACGTCAGGCAGCACAAATGAACACTGACATATCTTTCCTGAAGGCTCTATATTTTGATGGAAAGCGTGCAGACACACTTATGAAAGAGCAACAAAATCGAAAGAGTGTGAAACAGGAACATATAGTGCTGGTTGGGGAACCCAATTGTGAATATCTTGGCCATATTTCGCCTGAAAGTGGATCGGCTGAGACAGTCGCAAGAAAAATGCTGGAATTTCTCAAATCTAAAGGTGCTGATCCAAGACAACTACGATTAAGTAAGTAAATCAACATTTTTCTGATACATAAAATGTTCATGACATTCAGCAACATTTTCTCTTTCAGTTGGCTGCGACGGTACCAATGTCAATGTTAATGAGACTGGAGGCGTTATAGCATTGATAGAGGGCACAATCAATCAACCGGTGCACTGGTGTATCTGTCTTTTGCACTTGAAGGGAGTTGCCGTTGCGTCATCTGTTGGAGTGTTTGGATGGTAAATCAAGTGGCCCACGGTCATACTCGGGAAATCTTGGGTAAGGAGCTCAACAGTTGCCATGAACTTCCTATTACAGATGTTCAGCCAGTTTGTAAGTCCAAGATGCCTGTTGTGCCGACTTTCATCATGAAAACACTGTCTACTGACCAGAGGTATCTGTGAGATGGTTGCAGGTAGAAATTACTGGGAGAACCATCCAAATTAGTTTCACTAACACCAGGCCCACTCACAATTCATTCACGGTGGGTAACACTGGCATCCCCGATTTCGCGATTGTATTATAGCTACACATCTACCTGAATCCAAACTGAAAAAACTGACCAAAGTATGTGATCAAAGTTTATGCTCCGTCGTGGTTTCTAGTTCAAAAAGAATCAGTCTTCATTTTGGTACTGCACACGTCATCGGCTGTGGAATGGCATCCGAGTACTCTCATTAACTACAAGGCAGCTCAGGAAAGCTTCTGGATGTTCTCAGAAGAAATTGCTTCTTTGCTCATATGCAGCAGCTGGATAGTTTTTCATGTTGGGAGACGAAGACATAGAGACCTACGGCTACGGTTACTTACAGCAGATACGAGCACAGAGATTGCAGCGATGGTCGAAGAGTATTCACCAGACCGGATGTTTTTGAAGGGGTGATGGGCCCAGCTGTCTCATGAAACTTTATGGCGTTCAAATAGTCCAAAGGAGTGAACCCACCCGGTTTTGGAAGGGAACTCCCTCTTTGGACTTTGAGCAGCAGGTTGAGTCAGGACAATCACCTTCGATCAATACCCTTGTCTTTCTCAGGGCGTTGAGCGAAATGGTCTAAAGTCCCGTAAGCGAAGCAGCATCAGCTGTTTCGGTCGTTTCTCAACAGTAGAGAACTGATGTATCATTTGACTCCAAAAAGGACTTTCGTTGCTTGATTTTTCTGTGGCGTTGTATTTACGTTGATCAAAATATTTTGTTTTAGATATTACGGATATTCATTGTAACATATTTTGCTTTTATCTCGAGTGAAAACTTTGATACCTCTCTAAATCAAGAAATTGGTGAAGAACCAATCAACACGCAGCACAGGGCTATTTCACTTCACACATTGAGAGCAGGGACTTAGGGGGCCAAGAGCTATAATTTAAGCTCACTTTATTTTCATCAATAAAAATCACTGTGCTCGCTTGAAAGTAGCGGCTTTAGAGGATGTCTGCCACAGGGGAAAATCCAATGAAATTATGTACATGTAGGCTTTTTTATGGACCAATGCTTATACTGAAGGCTCTCGTGCAAAGCACACAGACCTACGTTTGGGGACACACATGCTGCCTATTCATTTAGCCACTTTGAAGCTTCACTAAAAATCTTGGATCTCTACAATGGTGCGTTTAGATTCTCGACAGAAAGTTGTCCAAATTCAAAATGTGCAAAAATCACATTTTGGTTCCATAATTTGAAAATTTGCATAATTTCGAGGTCTCTCAGTAGGGAGTTCGCTAGCCGGGTCATGTAAATTTTTGCTTCAATCAAAAGCAGGCTAGTTCAACATGTATCTTGCACGGTTCTAGGATCTTGGTATGTAGGATAGTACTATGTAATTTACAGCTTCAACTAGCGTTTTAATTGACGTAGAATATAAACTAAAAATAAAAAAGAAAATATTCAACAGATTGATGCATCACTTTGGGCGGGTCGGTGTCTATGATCCTAAATTCACTGAAATTTTGCATGGGAGTTCAAAATATCCATAGACCCAAAGACTTGACCACCCAAATTTTGATTTTCAAATTTCGATTTTTGTGATTCCACCCTAGTGAGCAGCCAGTTAACATTAAACACGCCAACAAAGTGTGCAAAGTTTCAGTGGATGTTATCAACCGGAATCAACACAGCAACAGAGACACAGTCGATGTACAAGTTCTGAGAGAAGTTTGTGTAGGTCTTTCATGCGCCTGCCAACTTTTTTTTTCTTAAAATGATCGGAGGGACCAACATTATCGAGGAAAACTTTTGCGCAATGATTGATATTCTTTACTATGAAGGAATCGTTGGCGATCGGAGCATTATAAAGTAATTTCAGAGCAATCGGCAGGCCGTATTACATTACCCCTGTATAGCACACAAAAAAAAAAAACACGCTCACACGCAGACTGAAAACCAAAACATAAACGCACTCCAATTAACCGCACTAGTAATCTACACCATAACACTTTTAGAAGCACGTACGACGCTAGACTTTTTTTCCGATCACTCCAAGGTATTATAAATTTCTTTTTGCAACTTATTAAAGTTTAGCATGTGCATTGTTTTGAAACAGTTGGCACTTCTAGCAATGTGATACGATTAAACAATCTATTCTGTGGGCACTGGTCTTGCAGTGTCGTTAAACCCTCGCGCGACTCACACAGAATATTTCGTCGAAATTTTCGTGAAATGAAATAGACTTCTTCTTTATATTGCAAGTGTTTACGCTATCCTAAGTATTTTGAATGAAAGGGCAGTCTGATGTGTCAGGAGACCGTGGAGTAGCCAATCGTGTGAAACCTTGGGACAGAGCTTTTCACTAGTTAGTCCGAGATTGCTAACGTGTTCTCCTAATATCTCGCGCTTCTGAGTTTCTTTTTTATTTTTAATTTGTTGGTGTGTCAACCAAGACATCATAAAGATGCTCCTGAATTTCAGTGAATATTCAGTAGAACGACAATCTTAGCCAGAAACTTAGTCACCTTAGGAAAAAAATAAGATTTTAGTACAAAGGGTACAACAAACAGCAACGCAATCATTTGGACTTTTCATCGTTGAGCCATTGATTCCGGAACGGCGACAAATGTGAGTTGAAGTTGATAAACATATGGGCTCTGATGTGAGTCTACTTTCGAAAAGTCACCGGGTTTTCATTGTTTTTTTTCAGAGTATCGTACTTCAGTGATAAGCAATTTATCTAAAACTTCTCACATTTCATTGACTTCTTTTTGTTCGATTAGCTATGCTTTTGTGTTGGTCATGTTAAAGCCCTGGAAACAACAAACTGATGATTGGTGTGAAGGTCTTGTCTCAGTCCAACCGACACGGAGATGACGCGGTCTCCCGCAAGGCCTCTCAAGTCTTGGGGAGAGGGTTCAGTCTTTGCACATTGTGAATGTTTTGCTGACAGGTTTAGCTTTTAAAGTCCATTGCTTTCGGTTTTGGCATTATTCACTTCATCATTCGCTTTAGAACCTTGGTGTCTTACAAGGTTTGTGGACCAGGACTTTATAGTGAAAAAGGCCCTGATTAACCAATGTTGTTTGATGTAATGTTAGGAAAGAATTAGAAACTTGTTTTGATGTTAACGACTACAAATTGTATACAAAATTTTTTCGTGTCAGCATCCACAAAGCGATCTTTCAGGTAAAAAAGAAATTCATCTAATAGGGGGAGGTCAGTACTGCTATGTGAGCAATTCAAAACATTTAAAAAGGAACATAGTTCAACTCAATTCGAGAGTTGGGCTGGCAAGAAAGGATGGCTAAATGATTGACATCAATGAAAATATTAAGATGAATGATGATGATGATATGCGACAGGTAGTACAGGGCTACGATTTAACAATAGCAATAGACAATGACACTGGACTAAATAGTTTTAGGTAAAGAGTATAAAATGTTATAAAAAGGAGAATATAAAGGACGGTTTTCTGCCATAAAAAAACCTTTTCTAGTAACCGTTTTTATGCATTTCTTAACTTTTTTTTTATGAATTTCTTTTTTGCCTAGAAAGATGTGTCTGTGAATGCTAACCGAAAAATAATTATGTATGAAATTACAGAAGATCGCTTCTAACATCTCTAAAAACAATTTTTCTAATTCTTTGTCAACATTACATCAGAGTGACAGGACTTTGGTTGCTGCAGATTATTTGAGTTGAAACCATTTTTGCACACGAACAATGTGATAACAGAGATGTTGAATTACAGTAATTTTCAACACTTTCGCTGACAGACATAAATTGACTTGTTTCGTACGACGCAAAGGAATTACATTCAACATCCCTAAAATCAGCGTTCAAAGTTATTGTGTCAAACTCCTTTCTGTATTAAAGTTTATATCTACAATTTGTTGATGCCAAAGAATTTGCCTGCAAGGTATTTTCAGGAAATTTGCTACTTTTGCTTCCTAAAGTTTTGTCTCATCTCCATGAACAGATTGAGCAAGGAGACTTCAAATGTCAAACAAATCTGTTAGATAAGTGATCCAATCTGATACCCCACGCTGGCGCATTTTGTTCAGGTAATTGTTTGAATTAATAAGATAATATAGTGGGACGTCCATAATATATTTCATGTACTAAAGTAGGGAGTATTTGTGCTATTTCTGTTTAATAGAGAAATAATTTGCCATTTACTTGCATGTGTTGCATTCAAATATTTGATACCGATGTTGATTTATTGAATAGTTGCATTCTACTGCTTATTTGTGATGAGTAGCACCTTGTTATGAATTGTTTTGTGACAGAGGGAGTGTGATTCCCACTTGAAGATGAAAATCATTCCAACATTCATCTCTAACAAAGAACGTCTCAGACAATGAGGCTGACGGCTTTCTCCGAGCAGCAGGTTCATCGTGACCGTTGGATTCATGATCTCTTAAAAGAACTCAGTGAAAGTCTGTCATTGAAAACTGCAACGTCATTTTCCGTATTGAAGGTTTAGGTGAGAAGTAGCATTTTTGATGGAAACAGAAATAAAATGGAGATGATATAGAAAAGGATAATGCTCATCATTAGTCTGAAACTGAGAAATCGAAGGGATGAGCCATGTTTTCAACCGTTTTCAACCTCATATTCAATGCATCATCAACAACTACGTGACAGGCCACGCGTAATAAGTAGTTGCGGAGCACTTATACTTTATACTTCTACCCGCGGACATGCGCGCTGCAGTAAGAGTCAGAAATCACTTGATCTGATGCTGTTAAAACATGGGAAATGTTTATGAGTACGCGCAGGCGAGCGTTTATATTTTGCGCGTCGTCCACGGTTGTCTGCGTTGCCGCTTGAACCACGGATGAACCGCTAAGCATGTTCTGTCTTCCCTGAGCATGAAATTGAGGTCCTATCACATTGTTTAGCCTCTGATATATGCAGACACATGAGACGCAAAGTCTATATAATAGGACTCCCAACTATAATAACTTATACAACAGGTATTGCAGCAATATCCCGCATAGCCACGGATGTATAGGGTCATGTGTATGCTTGGTTGAGCGTGGCATGTCACCTAGTGCATTAACAGTATTATCATTTTACATTTTCCTCAATTTTTTTTAATTTTTCAATTCAATTATTCTATTTATTCAAATTATTGTTCTTCTTTTGTCATCTATCCCTGGTTGAATTATTACTTAATTCATTAATTTTGTATGTATTGTGCATCATTGTAACTATTTCTGATACATTTAATAATTGGTTTTGATCTTTTCTTGACATATTTACACTCTTAATTATCTGATACTTTTGCACTTTTATTTTTAATGAAATTGTTATCCTTATTTTCTATATTATATGACGTTCTGACTTATATGATGTTCGGATCCCGACAATTGCTATATTGGCCGCTGATTTGCATTTATATATTTTCTATTGTCCATAGTTAGATAAATAAAATCATGCACTTTATGCTGTTCATCGAGATACACAAAGGCCTTGTCATTGCCTCCTTTCATATCTACAAGAAGATCAGAGTGACCATTTTCAGGAATTAAAGAATCGAAATATTGTGTTATTTTGATTCCCTTCACCCAAGGGAGAGTATTAATCTGCCTATTTTCACTTGCTGCTACCAATCAATGTGAACTGATGTACTACTTAATACTGTTTATGCAGTACTAAGAAATTTGAATATCATGAAAGATTGACAAATTTATTACACAACAATAAGAAGTTTAAAATTCACCAAGTTGTCGCCTTGAATGTCGGCTGGCACAGTCTATTGGCTACTTCGTGTTTACAAAAATGCAATCACCTGCCGCAGCCATGGACGCCGTCCAGCTCTTTTGCATTTGATTTTGTCTAATTATCCACTTTAACGCTGCCAAGTAGTTGAGCATGGTGTCCTACAGTGGGGGCTCGTGCAGTTCAACTCGAGCGGGGCGCAGGCAAAAACTTCTTTATCTAAGTTCAGATGCTAATGTGGTTTCAGCTTCTGCAATTAGCTATACATGGAAGCGTAGAACTACAAGTATGTGTCTAATGATGACGGCAAAATTGAATTGCTTCATTTCAAATATCTATTTGTGATACATTTATAATATAGAATTCTTTATGAATTCGAACCTTCAATTTAAAAAAAGAAAATTTATTTGAATTCCATGACAGGTGGTGATTGAAATGAAAAAAAATCCAATTTCATTTTTAAGCTATTTAATCTCTATGCATATAATTTTGAAATCAGTCACACTGTTTTAAATGAAATCGTTTATCGAAGTTCAAAAATGTCAGGAATTGTTGAACACGGGGATTGTGAAGTACGGGAGGCTGGGGACAAAGTTTTGTGAAACATTAACATGCATCCCGAATATTCGTCACTTTGGCGAGTCTATGCTTCTTAATTCTATTATTTTCTATGAAGTGTTGAAATAAAGGCTTTCTAGAGAAATGATGAGATTCAATTTCATTCGAATCTACACGGTTAAATGTAGTAGTAGTAGAAGTGTATATTTAAAATAAAATGAAAATCAAAGTCAATACACAAATAAATGGCATCACGATTATGAGGTACATGTACTTATACATCAACGAGAAATGTAAACAATCATAACTGGTAGACATTTCAAAGCACGAAGTCCGGTTCAATGAAGCAGAAGAAACTTTGAAAGTCACTTTCGCACGAGATTATCATTTGCAGAGAACATATTATTCATTAAAAGCGCTGTATGCGGAATGAAAGAAGTTTGGCGGAGGTGAGTCCTGCAACATTCAACACAAAAATGCCCACTTCTGTCGAACTTCCTAGGGATCAATGAATGAAGAGCGTGAAATTCATTGCCAGCAGCTTCGGTGAAAAGTTTCTGACTTTGGTTTGCTCGTCGACGTTTCATGGAGGAAAGACTGCAGTCACATACGAAGTTATTTCCAAATTGTATTATTTTGTGAGCCCTTCTTTCTACTCGGGAAAGCTTCTTGCTTAAACTTTGATTTAGGCCAACAAAGCACGGAGAGCCATATTCCAGAAGAGGTCTAATGGTCGAAGTGTATATGAGATGAAGTTCATCCGCAGTGGTCAAAGGCTTCAGCGTCCGAATGATGTGCATCCGTCTATTGGCTGTCGTACACACATTAGATATGTGACTGGACCAACTCAGATCGCAGGAGAATGTTCAATCCAAGAATCTTCAGATGTTTCACCGTGGGTACAATACTCTCAATGTCGGCATTATAATTATTTTTCTTACATATCATTATTTGTGACTTTCTTTCATTAAGAACCATCGAGTTTTCATGACACCAGATATTCATATTCTCAATTTCGCTCTTGATATTCATCGCCGGTTGGTTTGAGCATTTAATTGGAATGATCATAGAGACGTCATCCGCATACTTCACTGCAACCGTATCTTGATGGAAACTCTTCAAGTCTGCGATGTAAATTCCAAAAAGAAATGGCGCTAAAATGGAGCCCTGAGGTACACGATATTCACTTCAAAGGGAGTTGACAAACTCTTCCCAACCTTAACTTGGCAGGTTCGTCCCTGCAAATAGTGTTTCATCCATTTTAAGAACCCATTTGGAAAGTTGAGCATAAATAATTTGCGAAGAAGATGAATGTGGTGAACATGGTCAAACGCACGACTGAGATCGAAGTGATTAAAGCTGAACCAATTGTGTCAGTTCATATCTATTTGACTTGTTAGAGCATTGTGCACAGATACTAAGGCGGTTGTCGTGGAAGCCCATCTACGGAAGCCGTGCTGCTCGCAGCGTAATTGAATTCAAGTTATCTCTTACGGAGTTCAATATGATCTTCTCAAGAATTTTCGACGCCGTCGGTAGTATGGTGATTTGCCTCATTTTTTATACATCGGATGGTGTGGTCTTTGGTATAGGGTGAATAACTCCTTCTTTCCATTGATTGGGAATGCTTTTCAAATAAATACAATTTGAAATATTGATGTCAGAGGTTTTGAAATGTCACTGCAGACTGCTACGTAAAGTCGCGGGGGTTAGATCTGACGGGGGAACAGTCTTGCTCACATTTAACCTGGACAGTTGTTTCTGACATTCCTCTCTGTCACCGAAATTTCCCACTGCTCAACACAATCAGCGTCATCTGAGTCGAAAAGAGAGTCGATGTCATGTTCTACATCATCAGTAGATTGAATTCGAAACCGTTGAGCAAGGGTGTTCGCGAGATGTTCCTCACTTTTGAAATTGTGAAGCAGTGTCATCAAACTGTTACGTGGCGTGTTTTTCCCTTTTATTGCATTCACTAAATTCCACAATCCTCTTGTGCCGCTTTTTAGCCTCTCCGCCCAAATCAATTTCGATTTATTTAATTCCAATTTAACCTTTTCCTTATAATGCAGATATTGCGACCAATCTTTGCGGCGATAGGCATCCCATCTTTTGCTGATGAGCAGCTTGGTAAGGGGAGTGATCCACTCTTTATCATTGTCTGACATGTAGACATAGCTTCGCGGAATACAGATCTCTGCAATTTCACTCAGGCTCTGACTGAAAAATGAGAGACAGCAATGAATAATGATGGAATGTTCTTCCCCTGCAACAGTCATTGCGCATTTGATGATGCTAAATGTTTCATGTACGCAGATGTAGGATCAGCAAAACCTGCATGAAACGGGGCGCAGGAGCTGAGCGCCTCGTCCGCAAGACAGAGGGACGGTGACATCTTGACACGTACTTTGATTAATGTGTTTGGAATTCTTGGTTAAGAGCAAGTTGAGCCACTGACCGCTCAGTGTTCATATTATGTGAGTTATTATTTGACTTGATAACTATCTCTGTGAACGTTCTGAAAATTTCTGTGGAGGACTGCGCCCCAGGCGCCCATATGGACGGGCCACTGGTCTCCTGCAAAGATAGCGATTCTTCCCGACCCGACCTGACACGAAGCTCTAACCCGAAAATATCGGGTAGAAAACATTTTGAAGTCGGGCCGTGATAGTGAAAAAAGAATTGTCTTTTCACTCGGTGATTTAGTAGAGAAGACAAGCCATCCTGGCCTCGATCACAGCCGGATTCCCTTTCATTGCTGACAGACAAAGCAATCTCAATCGCCACATCAGAGACATCAATGAATTTCTACCTGAGACCGGCGTGTGAGAGTTATTGCTACAACCGAGAAAGCATCTCATTTTTTCCGAAGAAAGATACGAATTGAAATCATAATTTGTACACTATTATAATTGTGAACATTGTGATGAATGTTACATCGGCAGTTCCATTCGTCATTTTACATCTTGGATCAAGGTTGGGTTTTGGGTTCACTCTTGGGTTTTGGGTAGTCTTGGGGGTATCCAAGAATTTTGGGGTGTGGACCCAAGAGCCTGGGTACCCCCGAGAGTAAAGAAATTGACCATGAATGATCATTTGCGGTTTTTCTGGAAAAATTCTGCCTAAGTATATGACCACATCATGTCATAGCAAGTCATCTACATGCAAGCTTACATGTAAGTGTTCACCCTACTTCAACCACACAATTGGTCTTTCTATGATAAAACTATGCTATCATCAACTTTGATATAGACCTACCGTAAATGTCTATCTGATAGTTTGTCTAACTAGCTTTTTATATTGTGCTTTGATTTCCTATGGCTTCCTTGTGAATTTAATCCATTAAGCTAGATGTAATGCATATTGTGTTAGACAGAATTTTGTATATCATTTTGCGTGAAACAAAACAAATAATACATGAAAAAATGCAATGAATTAAACCAATACCTGCATAACGCTTATGCTGTTAAATTGGTAGCCTACAACAATTCGTAGATAACTTGCTTCAAGTAGCCTCTTGCCTTGAAAGTTAAAAACTTCGGCCTATATTGTTTATTCTACTATTAGGCTACATGTATTAGAAATAGAAAGATATTGATATCATTCAATGCAGTGACATTCTTTGATGATTGCTTCTTATGATCAGTAAAAATATCGTTATATCTACATTTGTGCTATTTTCATCTTATACGAGGCCTACGTCATGTGTGTTTCGTTTCTCGATCAGACATGTTGTAAGGAATGTAGCTCAGTCATGCATGTTGTTCTAATTAGGAAATTATTGGACTGTAGACGAAAACAGGGTCGATGATATTAAGCTCAGAGATAACCTATGCCGATAAGTAAAACTTTTAGCTGAATATTGATATGGCCTCAATTCCGCAATAACAAATTCATGTAATAAATAGCAATTAATGTGAACATTAGATACATATTAATTGGATAGCAATATGTACAATATGGTATGATTCAAAATATCTTCATGCAATTTTAAATCTCAATCAAAATTCCAAACATGTTCTGGAAATTGTTGTTCCACTTCATTAGAGAAATAGCCACTCTTGGGTCCAATCTTGGGGGTACTCAAGATTAGACCCAAGATTTAATCTTGGGCTTGGGGGTGTAAGGATATGTTCATCGAGCGATCTGTTCAATATAAGAGCAAATTCTAAAGCGCAGCATGTTGAAAGGGGATCCCATGCAGTGTTCAAATTGCAGCAAGCCAATATTGAGATCGTTCTGTCAAAGCCGTCGACAGGACCTTTCTTGATTTCATCTTCAATGTATATCAGCTAAAGAACAAGTGCCTTTAGTATAGACAATGCAACATGATGAGTTAAAACACTTCGAACTGTGTGCATGTGGCCTATATAGAGACAAGCGCTATTGTTTTGTACTCATCTAAATGCTTTTTCTTAATACTTATCATATACAAGGCTGCTTGAATTCTTAATTGGAGTAATAAATGGTGTCAATCAATAATAGATAGTGTTAGAAATAGAGGGAAAATTATGGAAAAATGAAGATTAATCGTACTTAATCCTTTATGGTGAAAAACTACAAGGGGAAATTGATTAAAACATAGATGCATCATTAACGTATTAACAATCTTCTGAAGAAATGATCATAAGATTGATTTACAAGTATACATAAGGAAGTGGACAGATCGAGCGTCCGTTACGCGAGCATCCGTAACGGTGAAAATGCTATTGTACATGTTAATTGAAACCGAATCCATCGTATGCTTAATGAACATTACATTCTTTAAATTCTATGTCTCCAATTACAGGAAGATATCACTTGAAAGTGAAACTCCTCGACAATTCTCAGAGTTTTGTAGATAAATATTTAAAAGTCAAAATTAGAATTATCCAGCGTCCGTTTCGCCTACCTTTTGGACTCTCAAATTGTCGGTAGTAAGAATTTCGGTCTAATTTTTCTATGAGATGAATAACTAATATAAACAAATATATTTGTGAAATCCGGAAGATCTAGGAGCTGCCTGAACTACCTGAATACCTTAAAAAGTCTTGCGAACGAGTGTCCATTGCTATATGACATTGGCCTATTAAGTACCTGAAGATTGAATATATGGAAGTGCTAGTGCTACAAATTATACAAGTTTTTCAATATTTTCTATTGTTGGTTTTTGATTCAACAAGTTTACATAGTGCAGCTCTGAATGGTGTCAATAACTTAGACGGTGAAGTAAGTAAAATGAAGCATGTGGGGGACTTAGGCAGACGAATGCAAGTCTCAATTCCTATGGATCTAATTGACATTATGATCACTTCATATGCAACTTAACATTTTCTTTATTAGAATATTCACATACAAAAGAGGTTCAAACTTTTAATTGAGAACTAGCCAAAAATCAGAACTAGCTATGATCTAACTGTCCAAATTCAAACCTGCGAACCAACCAATTCAAGAAATTAAGCAATGTTATAATTGCCAGATACAAATGCCAACACCACATGAACACACTTGTCACTGTCAACCGGAACAACAAAAGTCGTAACATGCAGTCACAGAATGAAGGAAAAAGCAAAAGAAAAACAAATAAAATCGGGAAAGGCTTAGCAAGTAAATGCAAATTAGCTAACTGATGGCTTTTAAGATTCATGCGTGTGTTGCATAGGCCTATATACGTCGAAACATAGAATAATTACATTGCCAGTTTCACTGAAAGAACATACAAACTGTCTGTCGAAAATTCGGCATTGAATTTCATGGTATGGAAGAGGCACTTGTTCCTCCAAATGTTTATGCTTCGTAATGTTTCATGTTACAAATTAATTTGAGAAAAACCAAATGATCTCGCACAGGATTTTGATAGCATGATTGTTATTAAAGTGCTAAATATATGAACTTATAATTAGGTCATTTTATAAGTTGATAAGTAGCAATTGGTGGTGCACTGGACTTCCTCAAAGGGCATAAAAATCTCAGGTCTGTTGGAGTTCATAGTTTCACTATTTTGGAGTTATAACTACTTCCATAACAGTTGTAATCACTGCTCGTGTGCACAGTTGGCCAATTATCTTCCCATGCATTCTTCTTCATCTTAAAATTTACAGCTCTGACTTTTCTTAATCTATTTGTTCCTAAACTCCATTACTTTCTGCATCAGTCAAGTCTGAAATTCAATAACAGTCAGAATGCATGGTGAATTGTGAAATAATTATGAAACATTAGCGCCACACAGACGACATATCCCAGCCTGATAATGACGGATACGGAAGACAGGAATATTCTTTACTAAAACATTTGCTTTTCAATGTCTTTATTTTACAGACGCCGATCCTCTTCTTGGTTCTAATGGTTCATCTGTCATTCCATTTAGATAATAGAGTTCAGCTCCTAAAAAAATCAGAGAATGGAAAGTTGTGAAAGATAATTGTTTCCATACCTTATTTCCAGGCCACTATTTCCATAACGTATCTCCATCACCCAGTCACAGTCCAAACTGATCAACATGCTTTGCCCTGGTTTCCTATACATTATGTCATGTATCGCTTCACATCAGATCACATCCGTACTCGGAGAAAATTTGGCATTGAGGAAACCAACAAATCAAAGTTCAACAAGCGGATCTTACACGTCTGACTTGGCAGTAGATGGAAGTACTAGTGGCCGCTCCTGTTCACGGACACGTCATGGCGCTCATCCCCACTCTTGGAGTGTTGATCTGGGAGCACAATATCATATTAAGGAAGTCAGAATAATCAGTTTTTTATTGATCGAATACACAAAGGTATATTTAAGCGCAGTGAGGCAAGCTACTTGGTCAAACAGGTTGAAAGATCAATACCTATGCGGAGAGGTTGTGGCTCCACCTTCTCCGATTGATGAAGCTTCTTTAAAATGCAACAACAATCGGGGCAGGTATGTGACCGTTTTAAAGAGCGATCCACCTATGCTGAGATTATGTGAAGTTCAAGTGATGAGAGGAGGTAAGTAATGAAAATAATCCATTAATGTTAAATGCAATTGGATAAGGGGGTTCTGGTAGAAATCCCTGAGTCATTAGAAATTGCTTACCCTCAGCTACCATGTATATCAATTTTGTACAACTAGCGATTTGAGCTGATGCTTTCCGAATATAGAATGCGTCTTCGTACGTTTGAAGCTGGGATGCAGTCCCATCAAATCCTGTAGTCGGTGTCCCGAAGTCCCGTGAAACCCGGAGTCGGAGTCCCGGAGTACCGTCAAGCGCCGGAGTCGGACACCCGGAGTCCGTCAAAGCACAGAGGAAACGCAACCTAGAAAGGAAACATTTCAATCTGAATTTGTGAACACTGTTCCAAAGAACTCGAATGGCTTTGAGACCCAATAACACTAACAAGAACTTTGACTTTATGAATTAGAATGAAACGTTTTTGAATGGCTAACTTTGATTTTGCTACTGTAGTCAACAATGTCGCTAAGTAAGCGTGGAACATATTCGACGGCTCGCCAAAAAACAAATTATGATAGCTGATCATATTTGATTCTTTTAATGTTTTCGTACATAATGAAACAGTTAAGATACGTACGAACATAATATGGATCCAAGATAATTTTGACAAACTTCTTGACAAATAGGTGTCAAAAACCCGATTTTGAAAATTTTGCACTTGACGATTCGCAAAAAGAACAGCGATTAATGTGGTTTTCTGCAATTTTTGGCTAATATATTTTTGCTGTTGTGTTTTTACTATGCGATTGTGCTGGGCATGTAAAGCACCTGGAAACAACAAACTGATGATTGGTGACGCCGCAGTCTCACTCACCGCACGGAAATGACACGGTCTCCCGCAAGGCCTCTCAAGTCTTTGGAAAGGTTCAGTCTTGCATTATTAATGTTCTGCTGACAGGCATCGTTTTAAATGTCATCTGCTTTCGTTTTTGGCATCATTGACTTCATCATTCTCACAGAACCATTGTCTTACAAGCGTGACAGACTTTGTTGCTTGCCGTTATGTAAGTCGAAACCATTTTTGCACCGACAATGTGATACAAAGACGCAGAATTACGTAATTGCAACATTTCGCTGACAGAGATAATTAAGTAAATTCGTAGCCGGAAAGCAAATTGCATTCAACATCCCTACAATCAGCACAAAGCCTCCTTTTGTATTAAAGATTTTTACAATTTGTTGGTGTCAAGACTATTTTCAAGCCTTGAGATTGAGGTATTATCAACTGCCTTGTCATGTCATTCCCGCGTTGCACAGGGAACACTTTTCAAATACACAAAGGGGGACTCTACAATCGTGAACATGCGCAAAATGATTTTTCATCTGATAGTAAAAGTTTTGTGATGAGAATTTCTTCAGCCTCTGAGACCATATTTCTATACTGATTGAAGTGAAATGAAATAACACATGCAGATTCCCTGTCAAAAATGATGATTTACATGGGCATGAGCGGGTGATATATCCTCAGCACTACAAGTGAAATAGAAAAATATGTCTCCGAGGTTCCCTGGACCAGGTCTCTGAGGTTTAATCACATCTCAATGTGCAGGAGACTTCCAATGTATAGAAAATCTATAGAAAATGTTCCAATTTGAACCCGGCCACGCTGGTAATAGTTCAGCAATTATTCGAATTAATAAGAAATATGGTAGTGACGTCCATAATATCTTCATTTACGAAGTAGGAGTATTTGTGCTATTGCTGTTTCATAGAGAAATAATTTGCCATTTACATGCATGTGTTGCATTCAAATATTTTATACCGATGTTGATTTATTAAATAGTTGCATTCTACTGCTTATTTCTAATGAGTAGCACCTTGTTATGAATTGTTTTGTGACAGAGGGAGTGTGATTCCCACTTGAAGATGAAAATCATTCCAACATTCATCTCTAACAAAGAACGTCTCAGACAATGAGGCTGACGGCTTTCTCCGAGCAGCAGGTTCATCGTGACCGTTGGATTCATGAGCTCTTAAAAGAACTCAGTGAAAGTCTGTCATTGAAAACTGCAACGTCATTTTCCGTATTGAAGGTTTAGGTGAGAAACAGCATTTTTGATAGAAACAGAAATAAAATGGAGATGATATAGAAAAGGATAATGCTCATCACTAGTCTGAAACTGAGAAATCGAAGGGATGAGCCATGTTTTCAACCGTTTTCAACCTCATATTCAATGCATAATCAACCACTAGGTGACAGGCCACGCGTAATAAGTAGTTGCGGAGCACTTATACTTTATAGTTCTATCCGCGGACATACGTGCTGCACTAAGAGTCAGGAATCACTTGATCTGATGCTCCCAAAACATGGGAAATGTTTATGAATACGCGCAGGCGAGCGTTTATAGTTTGCGCGTCGTCCACCGTTGTCTGCGCTGCCGCTTGAACCACGGATGAACCGCTAAGCATGTTCTGTCTTCCCTGAGCATGAAATTGAGGTCCTATCACATTGTTTAGCCTCTGATACATGCAGACACATATGAGACGCAAAGTCTATATAACAGGACTGCCAACTTTACTAACTTATATAACAGATATTGCAGCAATATCCCGCATAGCCACGGATGTATACCCTAGTAACACGCTTCTGACGGCCCCACGCTGGCTCAGGAATGGGTCATATGGGCTGTCGTGGGCACCACTTTTTTGAGGATTGGCAAGGTGAGGGCACCACTTGAGGTGACCCATGCCCAATAGAACCCTCACCGTACCGGCGACTGACGGCATCTCTAAATATTTGCCCCATAAGCCACAATTTCGCCAGTAGCGCGCCGATGCTTATAAATTTACCCAGCCGTTTATGCAGAAATTTCCATAACGATGAAAGTTATGACATGTAGCAAGCCATAATTGTCATCATATGAATAATGCTATAAGTGGCGATTGCATAGCATGTATGGTAATGCAGGATTTGAATATCGATCAGTGTCCCCAATCAATCAGCAACATTATCATGGAACAGATATTTTATTCTTCTATATTCCTGTATTTTGTGAGTACTAACGAATACACTTGTTTCACCCTTACATCATACAGAGTGAGGCTACTTGTTGACGCTGAAATCTCCCTTCATTTTCTGTTTATGAAGACATTTTTGAAGCACAACGGTACTCTATTAACTTACGGCATATTTAGAAGCTTTGGGTATATTTTGTTTAAGTGCTCATATTTCAAATAGATATATTTCGGTTCTGCAAGCCTGTGGATTCTTGGAAAACGTTTGTCAGATTTACTTCCTAATCCGCTATTATACATCATTACCGACTGACTGGTGCGGAGGCAAGTATTGATTGAGCTTTGTGCTGCTGCTAGTAAGAATAATACAACAAGTACACGTAATGGTTATTGCACAGTAAGCTAGGTCGAGTACGCTGGGCGTTGTCTTCCAAACTTGTGGTAGTTTATTGTCTTGAAAGAGAATTTCAGTGACAAACTCATAACGTCACTTTGTGTAGAAATTGCGTAATGAAGCTTGTCAGATGGTCGACCTGTTTGATACAGACGAGAAAGTTATTAGTTAGGCTAAGAGAAACCTGGGCAGACGCTCCACGAGTCTGAAATATGACATTGCGCAACGTGAAAAGGGAAATCTGGATTTTCATAATACATGCAGCTTTTCATCCAACGCTATCACGTGATGAAATTTTACTTGGTGAAAGTAACTAATTGAATGAGTAAACGAGACTTCAGTTGTCGCCATAGCGAAGACGGCCTGCTCTGATCAACAGCACGTGAAGCCGGTAAGCAAGTCATTGTCTCGTGTCAGAAATATACTGGGGTGTATTTTGTGTCTAAAAAATACTTCGGCAAGAAGATCTTTTGTTGTCTTATACGGGAGGTTCATTATGCAATTTTCCACGTTGTAAACAAAAAGATAGCTCTCCCTCAATTTAGACGATTTATTTATTTTTTTAAAAAATAAAGTTCCCCGACGCGTTTCGTCACGGTGGACAGTATCAAGGGGGTAAGTAAATGAACAGGCAGTTGGCTTAAATATAAAAATGATTAGGCAGTGACGACTCGTTAGATCAATTCATGTTTGCGGTTGATTTGTGGCTTGTTCAACGCTATGAAGCGTGCTTCGGCCATTTTAGTTTGCATCGAATTCTTTTGTTCGATGCAAACTAAAATGGCCGAAGCACGCTTCATAGCGTTGAACAAGCCACAAATCAACCGCAAACATGAATTGATCTAACGAGTCGTCACTGCCTAATCATTTTTATATTTAAGCCAACTGCCTGTTCATTTACTTACCCCCTTGATACTGTCCACCGTGACGAAACGCGTCGGGGAACTTTATTTTTTAAAAAAATAAATAAATCGTCTAAATTGAGGGAGAGCTATCTTTTTGTTTACTTCGGCAAGAAGTTGGCGGGTACTATTAAAGTCGCGGCAATTATTCATTGATAAAAGTGATTTGAAGCTCATATGATAAAAAGTAGACATTTACACCATTTCCATTTATATAAGTAATCACGCAGTACGTACGGGTTCTGATTCATCTGCATAGTCAGTCATCGTAACTGCAGCTTGATAAAATTGCAAGGTTTCTGTGGAAGTTCATCAACTCAATATGTGATTAAGCGCTTTTGCAGTTATAGATGAACGTTCCTTCAATGAAAGGAACACCTTCATAAGTGCCCGTTTGTAATGAATACGAGAATTTTTGCGAGAATATATGAATCATTTGTTTGCAATTCATGAAGACTTTCAATGTAAATCCATTCAATTTTATGAAATGCACCATCAGAATCTTTGTAAGTAAGAATTTGATAGTCATGCAATAGATTTCTCATTAACTTAAGCAAATGAGACGCATCAAAAATTCACTTCGGTTGGCCTATTAACGGTTGTCCTGCCCTAGAAAAAATTTTGCTTCACCTGCTCAGCAGGGTCTCCCGGACAATCATTACTCTAATGTATTATTGTCACTTTGATGCAAACTAATCGACTCAATTTAATAAAGTCATAACTTTCAAAGCACACCATTGCTTAGTAACATTATTTTGAAAACTGAAAATGATCCGTCACATATTCAAAGTGCAGTTTAAAACTCCCGTTTAGGTCTGCCATCTGCAAGTTATTAGAAAGATTGATGTACAATTTAGCATATCCATATCAGCACTTCAATGGGAAAAATTGAGTTTGATGATGACAATTAAATCGCATTCTATGAATGCAGCAAAACTTTTGTACCGAAAGCATAATTACATGACAAATCCATAGATTCAAAATATGTTCATATGTTTGTATTAGCGTGTGCACCTCATCATGCTACCGTACCTGTACTCTGCTTCTAGAATATGATCACAATATGCATTCCTTTTCTTTCGGAAACGTACACACAATTCCTGATGGTGACATCTCCACTTAGCATTTTCCACTGATCGGATCTTCTTTCTCACAGCAGGTGTCAGAATGAGCACCTACATCATATGATACAAGCATCTGCAGGTAGACCTAACACCAGGATGGAATCTTCATATTGCATCGTCTAAAAGTACACCAATTCGGCCAGTTTTGTCGTCTAACTGTTGGCCATGTCATCTTCGAAATCAACAGCTTCAATATAGCGGGAATTCGTCACGCCGGCTGTCTCATTTTGGCCTACTCCTCACAAGTGACGTTCATCTGAGAACAGTTTCGCTAGAAGAAACGTCAACATAGTGCAGTTTCATTCATCAGACCAACAGCTGATCATCATGCAGTGCTAGCAAAGCTCACACATCAATAAATATTCTAAGGGAGCGCGGATTGTAGAGAGAACTTGACAGATTCCGTAACAGGGTCCAGGCAGTGAAGCACTTTTAGGTCGTAGCATTAAAACAAATAATAATTGGCGGTTCAAACTTTACATGTGGCTTCACTGTGTCAGTTCATGAAAAGTCACGGAAGAGCTTTGGGATAGGCTATATTCATTAGCCTATTTACACTTCTACAGCTGATTGAATATTGAAAAGTCCTGAAAACCTTGCAATGCAGGACAGCTGTTAAAGAATTGGGACATGAGATGTTAACGATCTGGAGGTGCACGACGAGGTATTTTTAGTGTCGTGTTCAATTAGGACGGATAACCATAAAAAACACTGGGAACTGCATTATTTTTCAAAAGAGGTTTTCGTCTGAAACTGAAATTTTCACATTGCCTTCCCCGAGATACCAAGTTATCTTCATAATCGCTGTAAACGAAGTGAGCACTACATACGAATGAGATGTTTTTATCGGGAATGAATTTCTTTCTCTATATTTTACTCAGTCAAGTTTTGAGAAGATCGGAATTACTACACAGAAACAAATTAAATGATAATGTTGAAAATTTTATTGCTCGATTTTAGCAGCGAGGAACACAACATGACACATATATCCTCTGAATAATATCAGTCAAAAACAAAATTATAAGTTATATTACTTATATTATTTACTTCAATTGCGAAGACTCCTACAAGTTGTCAAAACATGTCAATCAAGAATTTAGTACTTCAATGATAAAAGAAAAATGTGGCCGTCAAATTTTGATCTCTTCAAATATCGATTCAACCTGTGGCATGCCTAAGGTACCGCACATTTGTTAATTTAGCAATTGAACACAATATTGCATGATGTAATTCAAGCAAAACATTGTAATTTACTGGTCTTTCATGCTTTGCTGCTGGCTAACTCCAATTTCATGCCCAAGTATTTTCAGCGGCCATCGATGTAAACAAGAAATCGCGGCTTCAGTGCAAGTAACGGTGAATGAATGAAAGCGGGAAGTCTTTCCCTAATCTAGTTCTGTGGTTGTCGTACGCTGTGGTCATTTCTCTCCTTCTCGTGGAATAATAACCACAGAATTAGATTCTGTGATTCTAACCTATTCCTAGCGTTGTTCTTTTTAGGCTTGCAGTATAATTTCCGCGTTGTCTGATGTATGATTCAGATTCTTTGAAGTATATATTAGTGCAACATGAATGATGTTTACTTTTGTTCACTTCCGTCATGTTTAAATTTCGTGTTTATGTTTAACTGCTGTGCAGATCACACAAGCCGTTTAATAAATAATTTCATAAAAAAGTTGAACCATTTTCATATGCAGTTTTCGTGTTGAATTTAATTTCTTAAGTGGTCAGTTGTGGCCAGTAGGCTTTCCGAAAGATAATTGAGAGTTTTCTTTGATGCAGGATTTTAGCATGAAGAGGACCGAATTTTTCCATGAGAACTGTCAAACAGTGTGAGCTATCATTCAGCTTCATCATGATGTTAAGATTTGTTGAATGTACAAAAAGATACAGTGCTAATAACATTTACCGAAAAAAAGTTATGTCTTCTGCTAGATTTGTTATTGTTCGTTCTGTCACGGATGTTTAGATAGCAGTATTTTAAAAATTCACATGCTTTCCGCATCATATTTTGCCGCAGTTATGCCTTATCTAGTAAGAATTTACTTCGGACTTCCTGCAGGCAATGTTGTGAAACATAACATTCTTATCGCCGTGGTTTTTAGTTAAGCAATTTAATTTCCGCGGGATCTGATATGCCTATTAGATTCTTTGAAGTAATTATTAAAGCAGTCTGAATGATATTTACCTTTGTTCACTTCATCATATTCAAATAGCATGTATATATGTTTAAATGTTATGTAGATCATACATTTACTTTATGTTGCACAGTGATGTCAATATGCGAACTTCACAAGACGATAAATGACTTACAACCTTTGGATGTAACTTAATCCTTTAATTGTAATGTTTTAGAAACTCAATTAAGACTGGTTGAGATGCGCAAAGTCTCAAATTTCAGCGTCAACTTTTAGGCTACCTTCTATAGGCTAGGTCTAGAGATTTCGTCTTATCGGCATTGGGGTGCACTTCTACGCGTAGAAGTAGTGAAGAAAGAAATTGTTGCGATATGATGCTTTCCCCATCATATTTTGTCACAGTGGTGGAAGAGAGTGAGATCGGCTGACACCAATCTTTTCTGGATTGGTGATAGGAAAAGCAGAGGGTTCCTTAAAACGCAGAGTGAAAGAGAACCGAAATGCCGCCCACCGGTCAATCATATTCTCGCTAAGTAGCTCTCAAAGTGTAGAATCCGCTTTTCTAGTAAAATATTAAGTGGCCGAATATCTCTTCTAAAAGGTATCAATATGCCCCCATTCTTTACTTTAGGAGTTAGGGAAATTGTTGTTGAAATTTAAAGTTGATATTCTTGATTTATCATTAAAAGTAGGTCTAATCGCCATCCACTGTGCTGAGAAAATTCGCTGAAATGCTAGGTATACTCTACAAAAGTTATGTCTCCTATCACTATTATTAGGTCGAATGACGAAATTCTATATTAGTATAAAAGTTACGCCATTTTATGGATAGCTCTACCTTGATTCTCGAAATTATAGTTTAGTCGAAGTTATAGTTATTTTGTCGAAATTTAACTAACTTTTTAATTGCAAATCTCGAATTTACCCGGGTATGACTGCGACTTTAAATAGGGAGTTGTGTCGATGTTGACATATGTGAACTAGGGATTCTAATGATTCCTGATATTGGATGAAATGCCAGCTATTCAGGTCTATTCTATTTTTCAACTGAATTTGGAACTCAATATTTAATCATTCTATTTACATTGTGCATATTTTCATTTTCGTGGCTTGCTTCAAGACATCCCATTTACGTATACATTTTTTTCTGACACAATGTTCTGCCACTGTGTGATGAACATGCACTATTACTTCATCGCAGTTACTTGTGCATATTTTTAAGGATTGATCCAAATTGCCGACATTAAACACAGTAAATCTCGGCTCAAAACAAAATTATTTCAGGTTCTCCAAATTCTCAAACTCCGTGGACGACAGTGGATAAATCATCGCGGTTGGTCATAACATCAACTCATCACTGATTTGGCCAAGTGTTCAAAAATTTTGTTGACTGTTACCGAAAATGGAATTACTATTGAATCTCTCATTTCGACTTGAAACCCTGTCGGGCCTTGAGAGAGGTGAGCATGAAATAAGTAAGTAGTACTAGATTTCGTTGCACTGGTATATGATAATTGAAATGAAATTTAGTCGATATGAAATAATAGCTTGAATTTGATGAAATCGACTTCGAGCAGTTCGAGAATTTGAAGCTGGTAACTTGTAATGGTGTCTATTATTGCGGTAAATCAAGAGTGCCCAGATTCATCAAAATAAAAAGCATTTCCATTCTTTATTTAGATTATATTGCTGTCGGCTTCCAGACGCACATTGATTTTAATCAATCTACTCATTCATTAATTCTTTTACTCTTGTGAAATTTACTATTAAATGTACGATATACACAGATATGACTTGCTTGATTTTAAAATCTTCCTACATATATGCCTAACTGCATACTTGCCAGCTGGAAAATCAAAAGTAGGCCTACTTATTCTGGTTATCTTTCATTCAACTTTCCCTGTATTGACCTCGCAGATATGGAATTTCTGCAATGAAATCTCTCATTAGTAGAACTGTAAATGCGGAGGCGCCGGCCTATAAGACATAGAAATTTTCTTCGACCATTCATTAAAAATGCATGGAATTATAAAGCAACTACTATATACTATGTCGTTGAATCGAAATCGCGGTCTAGGCGATCCTAGGCATCTTGGGAGATGTAGCAAAAAGTAGACTACCCGTGTTCTATTTCATTTCAAACTGCCCAGGGCTCTTCTATAAGAATCATTTTTCAATTTGCTTTACAAAGCTCGTGCTAATCAGTGTCAATGACATCTGCTAGAACATTGGTTTTAGGCTCTAAAATTGCACAATGATAAAGATTCTTAACTATAATGCTTATTAGATTGAAGAGCTTTGCCGTTTCCATAAAATATGACCAGTGCGAGAACTTAATAGACACGTAAATATTTTAATTAACGTAGCAAGGAAATATTCGGTCGCTGAAACTATCTAATTAAGCCTAATTTATTCTAGGTCCGTCGTCTCTCCGTTATCGGTGGAAGGATTGAATCTGAATTGGCGAAAAGAATATTCGACACGCTGTTATCGCACAACGTACAGTTGTAGTGCAACTTAGATGGGAGGAGCGGATCCAAAGGATTTAAGTTTGGGTTGAAAGGCCCATTCTTACAGCTAGTTTTTGGTAAGTTAAGATGTCAAGACTAAAAAACAATCCCTGAATTAATGTCTGCTTTGTTGCATGTTAACATGATTAGATGCACATCACTAGTGGTTATTTGATTTCTGAAGTCTTCAGTTATAATGTTTTGTGATATTCCATCCCAGAATTTTAATTTTCGTTTATCTAGTTCATTCTGTTTTCGTTATTGTATTCGGTTTTGCGTATTTTTAATATTTCATTATTGTTTGATAATTGAAAAAGACTGTGGAAGCATTATTGGAAAATTACCGTCATTTATTTGATTAGCATTTAGCAATTTTAATTGTGCAAATAATGCTTTTCAGTTACTTGCATAATACATGTATTTTCAATAAGTTTGTAGCTAGAGTAGAAATGATTGTATATGTATAAATAGTAAACAAAGCATGATTATTGTACTGTTCTACGAAATTTATCAGCTTCTCAAAAGCAGTTTCACTCGGTCAAAAGAAATTAATATAAAATGAATTGAAGCAATATCTCAGCCAAATTCATTGAAGCCGTCAAAGCATATTTGCAAGAAATCCCTGTCACAAAAAGGTTTTGTTGCAACGGAATTTTGCCTCCCTTTCGAGGTGCTGTCCCGCAAGTATGATTCTTTTGTCCAGTAATGATGCCAGCTGGTCCAGTAATGGATGCAATCTCTCACATCTTAAGATACATTAATTCGTCTAGTCTAAACGTGGAATTTCTTTGAAAATGAGGGTCTTTCAATATTCAATTGTTGGAGGGACTCCATTATCATGATGGTAGACCTAATAGAAAAAGCAATTTGTATTTAGACGGGCGCTTTTTCACGAGGCATGATTATGGTGGTCGATGACCATCTGAAAAGCTATCAGGCTCATGGGGTCACTCCAACAACTAAACGTGGAAGTTGTAATCACATTGAAATTCTATCTATGTATACAGTGCTTTCATTCTTTACATATGCGCAATAGTTTACCTGCATAAATTTACTCGGCCTGCGTAAAAAATGCAAGTTTGCCGCGTATGACCATTGAGAGGCAGTTTTTGAGATATATTGTACAATGCTTTAATCGCGTTGTTCTAATAACAATAGGGCTGTAGGAGAGGTTATGAGTATACAATAATGTATTTGTTTCTTTTATACCATTGGTTTCAAATTTGCCATTTTTATGAAAATTATCATATCTAGAAAATTAATTGAGCTATTTATCGGTTCTTTTTTATGGTAAGATGAAGTGATGAATCAACAGCATTAAACCGTTTTAAAAAAGTGTGGGTTTCGGTTGCAGACCGAAAAGACGGTTAAAATGTCATCAATGTACTTTATGTAAAAACCGACATTGCTTCCTATAATGTCTAATGAGAATTCAACTACAGGAGGTTCAATGGAGGTTCCCATGCTCATTTCTTCTTTTTGCGGGTAGTTTTCATAGCGAAGCAGGTCTATTATTATCTGCTTGGATAAACAAATACGTGAAAGGTTGACTCCCTTCTAAAATCGTTTCATATTGATATCCCGACAAAGGCAATTTTAAAGTACTCATTTATTGAAAATTTTGTTTATGAAAATACGGTATTCATGTAGCGCACAATACAAAAGTTTCAAGGTGCTCAATGTACGCTCTCCTTACTTACTTCCCCGTTTTTCGTCCTTGTCCACGCTGAACGGGGGTCAGTTAGCGCAGTCCATACACAAAAATTGTTCAACCATTCTACATGAAGTCATTTCTTCATTCGCATTATTTTATGACTAATTGTAACAAATCACAACCACCTTCCTTGCATTGATTTTTCTTTCCTTTAAGTCCTGCATATATTGCATCATTGTTATTGATCGTTGTCACGGTCACTGATGATGGCATCTTGTCTACTGAAACATATCTGCGAATGCATTATCTCCGATGAATTTTAATCAACTGGGATCGTCATATCCACCGGATGTTGTAAACTTTTATCTTGAAATATAAAAACGACACCATTTCAGTGACATAGCAGCTATGTGGGTGTAAAATGGTGCTATTTCCGTTACAGATTCTGTGAAGAAACTGCAGTTTCCAACGATAACTTCCAAGAATTTTGAGGAGATCTCCAGCAGGTATATGCGTGGTACAAGGGACCGCAAAGGTGGGCGGCGACAACGAGAGTTTAGATGAAGGAGGCGGAGGCCCAAGCGCAGTTAAGTCACAGTGATTTATGTGACTCGGACTAAGTGGACTCGGACTATTGAGTGGTCTTCTCTGACTTTCACTTTCATAGATGCGCTACGCGCGCCAGTAGCTTTTTTTATAGTTTCATTGATCACATCGCCTGATGAACCGTTGAATTTCAAGTTTTATTCAACTTATTTTTATGAAAAATGTTCATTGAGGCTATGAAGCTTTATGACAAATTTCATCGGAGATTAGTTTCTTTATGCTTCCTGTTTAAATTGTATTCCGGGTATTATCACCTATGTACCCATGACTCAGAAAATGAAGAAATTCATCTTCATTAATCATTTTCTTTTTAGTTGAAATTAATGAATTTTTAAGTCTTTCTTTGCACAAAAATTAATAAATTACGTCAAGATATATTTCGCCGATCTGACTTTGTCAATTGAAATAGAAAGAAATCATATGAAAAAATTCAGGAAGTCAAATGCCAAATCATTCGAAATCTCTACAAAATTGCAAACTGTCAATATCGATATCTAACAAATATGCACATATACCACAGCTCATTGATTGTCATTGTCGTAGTTCTGTCAGTACAACAAGAATCAATGAACTTTAGTATATGTGTATATTTGGTAGATGTCGACATTGACATTGATGGTTTGTAATTTTGTACAGAGATTTCAAATGATTTAGCATTTGACTTCCAAAATTTTTACTTAGGACTTCTTTCTATCTCAATTGATGAGACCAGATCGACGAAATATATTTTGTCATAATTTATTGATTTTGTGCGTAGAAAGACTGAAGAATAATAATATTTCATTGATTTCAACTATAAAGGAAAATGATATCAGAATCTTTCTTTACCAGATCAATAAAAATTGCCAAGAATTGCTAATATTATAATTATTATCTGCCTTTCAGATTTTTCCAGGTTGCTTGATAATCATGATTCGTATCCAGATTAATTATCTTTCCTGTAATTGCAGTTGAGACATAGTCGTGAATTTACTATCATTACCGCGTAGCTGTTATTATTTTGCAATCTTAAACTGCAGCTTCTGTAAAAAAGTCACATCAATTTCATTTTGTCTTGTAATAAGTGGGAAATGTGTTACTTAAAACTGTTGCTAAGACATTGCTTAAATGGCATTGATAATATGCTCGAACTTAATTTCAATTTCATATCAAGTCTCTAGCTCATTCAAAATTCAACGGTTCATCCGTAATTTTTTTTACTCCCTACCACGCTTCAGTATTCTTTACCGGACAGTAATTCTAAGACTTGTTAAAATGAAATTTATTATATGGATGGCTTTTAGTAGATGACGCCACGTCGAGAGGAGATTGAACACTCTTCACAACATTTGTGTTATTGTAAAAGGTTTTTTATTCAAGTCTAATCAATCCTTTTCTGTTAGAAATCATACGATATAGTTAGATGCAGTACTTAATGGAAATATTGAATAGCTCTCTTCTAACTACTTTATAACAAATAAAAATAATAACTGTAGTTGAGCAAGACTGTAGTAGCTAAACATTAAAATACTTACTAGTTGTCCGTCATATCCTATAGAAATGAATCGCTGTTTTTGGGTATAGTTAGTTAGTTCTTAGTAGCATTTTGAAATTTTCTGTCTGCTAGAGGCTGGATTTTTCAGATGGAGGATTGCCTTTGAAGAGCTAATTGATCCTTTTCTGCAAAAGCCTCCGAGTTTCTCCGATGCAGCACTGATGGCAGTGTCAATTTATTTATGCTAATGCAAGAAAGGATGGCCAACTGCAGTCATGCTCATAGCTATTTAGCTATTTTTTTCATTTTTAAGTGATTATGTTGGTTGTTAGAAAACTAGGTCATCAGATATTTCTAATAAGGACTGTATATACACATAAATAATTTATTCTAGAATCTCTGTGTTTGATGTCTAAATAAAATTCAGCGTGTTCATTTTGACAAGTCTCATATCATGTAATTCTGTATCAGATTTTAATACTTGTGTGACTATGCGATTGTTTCAGTCCCCTTTTTATGATGAGAACATACACATTTGACCTTCAGAATTGTATTTTATCTCACAAACAGCACAGCTATCCGCTACGTAAGTTCAACCAATTAAATCAGGAAGGGAGTTTTGAATTGCAGTCAGCTTGATTATCCCATGAAGTGCGACACAGGTGCGTCAATCTTGCGATTTTCTTTTCTGCAGTACCGCATTAGTTCCATTCCCGATTATCCATCTTGGCCACAGCAACAATGCCGTATCACTAGTTATGGCGATACATATAATAGCTACGCTATTGATGTACACATCCCCGCCATATTTTGAGCCAGAGAAACGGGGATGTATCGCCATAACTAGTGTCACGGCATTGTTGCTGTGGCCCAGATAGATAATCGGGAATGGAAAAAATGCGGTATTGCAGAAAAACAAATCGCAAGATTGACGCACCCGCGTCGGCACTTCCTGGGTAGCACCTCATTTCGGCGTCGGCTCGGTGTGGAGCCGCTGCGTGCACGGTAAATGCATGCGCGCTGACGACGGGTATTTTGTGGCAACATTGGGCTATTTTTTGCTGGGCCAACGTCGTTTACACGCCGGTGCATGTGGGCTTACGTGGGATTAACTAGACTAAAACGGCCATTTCCTGATGGTGGCCGGCACCTGCTACCATTCGGGTAGCCCACGGGGCCATTGGGCAAAACGGTATCTTCCCATGTTGGGGCCGACTGGGCTGTGCTACTTGGGTAGGGTCATATGTACGCGTGGTTGAGCGTGGCATGTCACCTAGTGTATTAACAGTATTATCATTTTACATTTTCCTCAATTTTTTTTAATTTTTCAATTCAATTATTCTATTTATTCAAATTATTGTTCTTCTTTTGTCATCTATCCCTGGTTGAATTATTACTTAATTCATTAATTTTGTATGTATTGTGCATCATTGTAACCATTTTTGATACATTTAATAATTGGATTTGATCTTTTCTTGACATATTTACAATCTTATTTATCTGACGTCTTTGCACTTTTATTTTGAATGAAATTGCTATTCATATTTAGTACATTATCTGACGTTCTGACTTATATGATGTTCGGATCCCGACAATTGCTATATTGTCCGCTGATTTGCATCAATCGATTTTCTATTGTCCACAATCAGAAAAATAAAATCATGCACTTTATGTTGTTCATCGAGATACACAAAGGCCTTGTCATTGCCTCCCTTCGTATCTGCAGGAAGATCATAGTGACAATTTTCAGGAATTAAAGAATCGAAATATTGTGTTATTTTGATTCCCTTCACCCAAGGGGGAGTATTAATCTGTCTATTTTCACTTGCTGCTACCAATCAATGTGAACTGATGTACTACTTAATACTGTCTATGCAGTACTAAGAAATTTGAATATCATGAAAGATTGACACAACAATAAGAAGTTTAAAATTCACCAAGTTGTCGCCTTGAATGTCGGCTGGCACAGTCTATTGGCTACTTCGTGTTTACAAAAATGAATTCACCTGCCGCAGCCATGGACGCCGTCCAGCTCTTTTGCATTTGATTTTGTCTAATTATCCACTTTAACGCTGCCAAGTAATTGAGCATGGTCTCCTACAGTGGCGGCTCGTGCAGTTCAACTCGAGCGGGGCGCAGGCAAAAACTTCTTTATCTAAGTTCAGATGCTAACGTGGTCTCAGCTTCTGCAATTAGCTATACATGGAAGCGTAGAACTACAGGTATGTGTCTAATTATGACGGCAAAATTGAATTGTTTTATTTCAAATATCTATTTGTGATACATTTATAATAAGGAATTCTTTATGTAGTTCGAACCTTCAATTTAAAAAAATAAAATTTATTTGAATTCCATGACAGGTGGTGATTGAAATGAAAAAAAATCCAATTTCATTTTTAAATACTTAATCTCTATGCATATAATTTTGAAATCAGTCACACTGTTTTAAATGAAATCGTTTATCGAAGTTCAAAAATGTCAGGAATTGTTGAACACGGGGATTGTGAAGTACGGGAGGCTGGGGACAAAGTTTTGTGAAACATTAACATGCATCCCGAATAGTCGTAACTTTGGCGAGTCTATGCTTCTTAATTCTATCATTTTCTATGAAGTGTTGAAATAAAGGCTTTCTAGAGAAATGATGAGATTCAATTTCATTCGAATCTACACGGTTAAATGAGAGACAGCAATGAATAATGATGGAATGTTCTTCCCCTGCAACAGTCATTGCGCATTTGATGATGATAAATGTTTGATGTACGCAGATGTAGGATCAGCAAAACCTGCATGAAACGGGGCGCAGGAGCTGAGCGCCTCATACGCAAGACAGAGGGACGGTGACATCTTGACACGTACTTTGATTGATGTGTTTAGAATTCTTGGTAAAGAGCAAGTTGAGCCATTGACCGCTGAGTCTTCATATTATGTGACTTAGTATTTAACTTGATAACTATCTTTGCCAACGTTCTGAAAATTTCTGTGGAGGACTGCGCCCCAGGCGCCCATATAGACGGGCCACTGGTCTCCTGCAAAGGTCACATCAGAGACAAAAATGAAATACTAGTTTGTTTGAGAACATTCCCTCTTACCCTCACGTGTGATGGCTCCTCCAAAGCGCATATTAAAATCGAAAGTGTATTCATATTTTTTGGAGAAGAATAGGGAATTTTCCTGCCTGGTAGAGACTGGAGAAAACCCGTGTGAAGCACAATTAAATATCTTTGGAAGCACACATCAACAAGATGGGAGGAGGCGGGTCGCATGCATCAAACTTATAGCGACATCTGATAAACTTTCATCGAAAATGATTGATATTGGACACAACAATGATCACTAAAAGTAGGTTCAGGTAAGCCATACCCTTACGGAAATATATCATCAAGTTTCATGATATTTTAATGTCATTAACCCCATGATATTTTGAAACTAGATATCATTAATCGCCATGATATTAGTATCATTACCCCATGATATTAATGTCATTATCCCATGATATTATTTCCCATGATATTTTGAAACCAGATATCATCAAAAATATCATTATGATACTATCATTAACTCCCATGATATTTTCGTTTTCATTATCATAGAAATTAATGAAGTATCATAATGATATTTTTGATGATGTCTACAATAGGTGAAATCACAAATAACCCACTGACGAATGTCATACGTGCAAGTAAGAGATGATTTACCAGGTAAACAAAACAACAATATTTCAAAAGTAACTATTATTATACAAAAGAACTGACTTTAAGTCCAACATGAACTTTGTGATTGACTAGTACACGACAGTGTCAATTCAAAATCTGAAGAATGAGCTATCCAATTATTTCACAGAAACAAGTCTATACAAACGCATATCATCTTAACAGTGAATCACATTCAGACAGTTGCATACTCAAAGGCACAATATATAATATACGTTTTATGGGCAATTGGGAATAAATTCTATTTATTCAACGTGGAAAATCAATGTATTCAATCTATTCAATGTAGAAAAAGATAGGCAGAAATTCTTTTGATTTACTTAAAAGATACACGCTTACTAAAATGTGTAATTAATTTTTCGACTAAATCGGTGCATGACTGGATACATTCCTGCCGGATACATTCTACACGTTATTACACATTACACCATAGCCAATGTGTAAGCACAAAAACAATTTGATGGGCACCTTTATCAAAGACAGACTCTAGAAATTCGTCAGTTTAAAGAAAATGAGTAATGCAACCATTAAAAGTATGAATTCAAGGTATCACCTTTACATCAATTTTAGTAGTCAATGATTTTATGAAAGGAGTCACAATATCATATTTACATTTTTCTCTTTTACGCGCAAGTCATATTACTAACCATCCAAATTTATATGTAGTATAGTAAAGTTCGACACAAACCGTAATGAAAACGACTTTAAAGAAAATACAAGAATAACAGTCGCTAGTCGAACACAAAGGGACTTTGAAATGAGTAACACATTCATTTGTATCTACAGTAGCACAAAATTACAGCATTTGAAACTTCTAAATACAGTATACATGTACATATTGTACAAAATTGCATCAAAGAAGTCATTAGCTTCTATTACAATATGCCTTCATTAAACAGCAGTAACAAATGGCGTCCATATAACATAAAATATACGATGAGTCACATGAGAAAAATGTAGGAACCTACTACAATATTTTCGGAAATTTAATAACAAACTGAAATATTCACATACTATGGTTGATGCAGAAAAGTTAGGCTCGTAGTCACACAGAAGGCCGTAAATGAATCTAATAATACAAGGATAGTCAACTTGTCACTTTTCAATTCAACACGATCATAATGTTACATACATAACGGCAACGATAGGCAAGCAGGATCGTCAATTTAGCGGAAGGTGTCCATATTGTAACGGATATTGTGTTGGAACACAATACAGGAGCAGTAAATTGACGAAGTAAATAGGAACTCCAAGGTGGACTACTAGAATATTTTCTCCTATTATAGTTATAATTAATTAGTTGATCAATTTCCTATGCTATCTAGAAAACAGCATGAGCGGTTGGTGTTACTTGCCAGAAAGATATCATCAAATTTCTTTAACGATGAATGATTTAACAAGGAAAAAATGAAGCTTTAACATCACTGCCCCCAGGTTTGAGACTATTGTGGTGTGGACATGTTCTGACTCTATAGTGGATGATAATGATACTTATACTTTGAAAGAAAAGATGGAAACTATATGATGCAATGAAGGTTTTCTACTTGCACATTGATCATTCAAATTGGTTGGAGATCGAAAACTTAATTGAGCATTATTCCGCTTGTTAAGAGCAAGACTCCACAATTGACCAATTTTTTCTGTAATGATTAATTTGGAAGATATGAGAATCATGCACGAACAAACTTGAAACAGATCTGCTTCCATCGAAATCTTTAAGAAAATCAGGATTGAAAGAGGGGCAGAGATTTACCCTGAAGATTCCTGACACTGCTCAACCCACTTGAGATGACTGCGTATCTAGAACAGAATACTTGCTCTCTCAGTACCTATGTAGTGAACAGTCAAAAATAGCAGATATTTGTTTGTTGAGAAGGGTACTGCAAGCTACTTACAAACGGCCCACGTGTAAAAAATGTCACAAACTCTTGGTGAAAGGAGAGTGAAGGGGGGCTTTGTCTTCATTCTATTTCAATTGTAGAAGAACATCACCAGCAGTGTTGCGATTCTTGGCGTAGGGTAAAAAAACGCGCAAGGTCGAAAAACACGCGCACATGTATTTCCTTACAAATAAGCCAAAATGGCAACTATGATCGCTAATATTTGATGAAACGAATTTTTACAAAGCTTAAATTTGCAGATCAGATAGTAAGAGCTTTGGTATTTTTCAGGACAAGTCAAATACACACGTGCCTTAAGTGGTAGATGCATACGAGCAGTGGGCCTATAGGCTATCCATTGAGTGAGATGTTAATGAACCTAAATGATCTTTGATAGGCTATACATGTGGCTTATCTAGACACTGCATGTAATTTGAAATTTTGAAATCTTGATTTTGATATTTTAGAACCAAAGTTTTCTATTATCAAAAATTAAAAATAGAAGTCGAAAACTTAAAAAAACGCGCAAAATGGAAAAAAATGGAAAAAAACACGCTTACACGCGCAAATTGTCAAAAAAACGCGCGCGCGTGTAAACACGCGCGAATCGCAACACTGATCACCAGCCACTTCAGGCAGACACTTGAATTTCGCAAGAATCTACGTGAGATTTCCATTACGAAAATAGTGAGACCCCACTTCATGCAAAAATTAAATCAACATGATCAGTTGACCATGACTTCAAAACTAGAGAACGGAATGCATGTTAAATTGATCGCACTTGATTGATGTACACTTCTACACAACTTAACATGGTCAGTATATTCGTATTTATTCTCGATGCTTTGACTATCAGCCATAATAATAGAAACTTATCTACTCGTAAACACCAAAATGCTTTTACTTGATGTAAACCATCAATGACTGAATATACATGGAAACGGAAAGTTCAGTTACAGCGTAGGCAAGAATTAATATATGAATACTAGAAATCACACTTAACTTGACTGAAATTGATTTTAAAATCAAAAGAAATATGTAGGAGACCTATAAAATATCTCAGATAATAATATAGCCAGTACAAATAGACTCAGTGCACCCTGAGCAGTTCTTCAGCTTGTTTAGCCACTCTAGATATTTTAAGCTAGTTTGGGTCATTCCCAGCCGTAATGATGCATCCATGTATTGGCAAAAATCAGCGTCTACGGCTGCCAAAGAACATTTGTGCTTAATTTGTTCAAGTTTGAGGAAATCTTCCTATTCTATTCCTAGGCGAACAGGCACTCTGCAATCTGCATGATTATCAGCCGCACGGCAAAGCAAGAAAAAATATACGCAGAGTGCAACCCATTGTATCTAGTCATTCAATTTGTGAAGCCAATAAAGACATCACACGATAGATTGAACCATTCCGAGCCGTTCTGACGAGGCATGCTATTTTGGAATTCTTGACAAATCAAATCCTATGATTAAGGCGTCTAGTCAAAGCATCAAGCACAAATAATGATATACATATAGTTACTAACCACATAGTTGAAAATTCATCAGAAATCAGGATAACAGTACAGAAATTGTATCTCCAATTAGGTTCACGAAGACCCAAAATAGGAGCAACTATTACTTCGCCAATTTCCTACAGTCCCGGAACTTCTGGGACATTCGTTGGATGATGTCCTTTTCTTGGACGCTGGGATCCAATCGATGCACTTCACCTGAAAATACGAGTAAAACAAGCTTGCTTGCACATCTTATCTAAGGAAAGAAAAAATATTCAATCAAAAACAAGAATGGGAAATATATAGAAAACATGATAGCGAACAAATTTACATCACTTTATTTGAAAACTGATTCAGGTTGCTTCCATCTTCCATTTTTTCATCGATCTATGGTTTTAATAAAATAGGACCAAAGAAAAAATTCTTCAAAGAAAAAAAATTATTATTTTATGTCACCATAAAAGAATGTGACAGGTATTGATTGAGCTACATTATACCAATAACAATAAAAGGAAAAATTAACATGACTGAATCCAGAAATTTATTTTGTATTTCATATCTCTTTCCTTTGCCATCTTCACAGAACGTTTCAGTTCTGTATTGTAAAATAATTTACATTATATTAGATAAGAGTTGCACCTCATAAGTCATAATCATTGTAATAATCATCATCATAATAATGATTCTAATGAATTTCTAAGCGGTACCACAACTGATGCTGACACGAACGATAACCATGTCACCAACACAAAACTCGTTGGCAATTGGAGTTTGATTAAAATTGTAATACGAAGCATCTCTATGATCATAGATGAAATTAGCTGTGAACAACCACAACAACTTGTACTTGCTTGGTTGACATCTGAGTGTTTCTGCCAAGAATACATGTGAACAGATATATTTCTACTTACTGAAGATCCAGTTCCGGACACTAGAGCTGACTACTGGTCCACCACCTCTTGACCGAACAGCACTCAGCCGCACCAACTGCTCCCTGGTATACGCTGTCCCTAACATGACACTAACCAGCTTCTTCCACTGGCGACAAGCTTTGATGGCAAGTGCTTGGATATCAGTTAGGACAGGCACTTCGCCAACAGCAACCGGCTGCGGGGTTCTCGGCGTTCGTGGACGACAATTCTTAACGTCACGAAGAACAGATGAAGCTGTAGGTGTAGGAGGTAGGTGAACGGGCGTTGCAGGAAAGTAGACGGGCGTTGTAGGAAGGTGGACGGGCGTTGTAGGAAGGTGGACGGGCGTTGTAGGCAGTTGGACGGGCGTTGTAGAAAGGTGGACGGGCGGTAGTGATGGATGCTCAGGTGTTGGAACAAATGCGGAAGACTGGACGGGATCGTGAAGGGCTGAGGTTTGTGGATGCGCCGGCATTGTTGGAGTGGCAGGTCTGTGGGCAGCATCGTCCTCCATGAATTCCAGCATCCCCATCTCGGGTTCTCCTGTATCCATCGCCGCGATACTGAGAGCATCAGTGAAGCTCTTCTCCTCCTGACGCACGTGAACCTAAAAATAAGTACTTTTATTTGAATATTTAGCATTTCAGTGTACATGCATAAATTAATTTTATCATAATTTTTTATGCAATGTTGTTAATGCAATTAATGCGGTTAATGCAATGTTGTCTTGGAGGATGAAGCTATCGGATTCTCTTACGCGGGTTCTTCAATTGAGTCTGGTTGAAGATGTTGATCTATATTTATATTTATGGTTGTATTTTTTAAGTGCGTGTGCGCAGTAAAATATGCATGCAATATATGCTATATTACCTATCATTGAAGATAAACTTCCATTACAAATAGGACTACGTGTCGGGAATGAACGAATGAGACACCTTGACGGTGGGGACTATCTTTAAAGTTAGTCGCGCAGTGGGAAGTTATATGAGATGCATCATCAAGTTGAAGCCATCTTGATATTTTTCAAAAAAATTGTTGAATTTTGGGGGCAATTATCCAAATTAGGTAATAATGCAATTCACGATCGGGTATATTTTAAAGATACATTGATAAACTGTATTATGACCAACTGGGTAACATTGGCAAAAGTCTCGTACATTGATTATCTGAAGAGAATGACAACTATTAAGAAAGACACCAACAACAACAGCCTTGATTCCCCGACCGCGCTCGCATGACCGAGAAATCGAACCGAAGTTCGCGGTGGAGACGAGCTCTCACCTTCTTCACTAGGCCAGGCTGACGGTACACCGGTGTATCTATGCCATGCGGCGACATTTGTCATCGGGGGCGGCAGCTATCACCTGAGGGTGGTATTTATCTCCCTCTGAGGGTTCGGTTACTTCTAGGCTACTCGGTATAAGCTATTTAATGAACGAAAAAAAGTGAAACTGCTTTTGTTAGAAGGAATCTTCTTGAGACATGAGAACGAATTAGTAGCGACAATTTAAAATGCAACATTAAACAATTTCTCACCATGTACTTCACGCACGCGACCAGGATGGACCTCCCATCCACGCGCAGGTTCCTTTAATTGGCACCCGGTCCATTTAATGGAACCCCAAATATCGTGGTTCGCTAAAAGGCGGGGATCCCGTACGGAACTCTCGGGTTCTATTGACATCTGAGAGACGTAGTCGTCTCTCAGTTCCCTCCATTCAATAATAGCGTATTTCATCGCTGTGAAAGATTTAAAGATATTTGTTGGGGTGCTTCGAAACAAGTTGTTATTTGGAAATAATAATATGATCAGAGTTCATAATATGAAACTTGGTGAAAAACTTATGACACCGAAGCTTTTTTCGTCATTTGAATCACTGACGTCATCAATCAATCATTGAGCTCATGCAAAGCACGCTGGGCTTCGTGAGATTAACTGCCGGTTAAAACCAGCCGGTGTGTGCATACTCGAATGAAGACACGACACAGTCAAAATAATTGGGACCGGTTTACGGCACATTATTTGAAATTGATTAATCAAAGTTTGAATTTAGCCAGCTACTTTTATTATTAATATCGTGAAAAAGAAATTCCGCTACCGCTTGGCCACCCCTAATAGCACTGAGGAATTAGGTTTTGGATCAGCAGTGATATCATCTGTATTTTTTATTCAAGAAGAAGGTTCTATAATAGCCAATGCAAATGAAGCTCTTGGAACATCTAACAATTAACTCACATAAGTCTTTCAAGGAGTCCTTAACCTGGTCTAAACTAAGGTTCGTATAGAGTGTGGAGAAATCATAAACTTGTAAGGAGTGGCAATTCAAACCCGACAATCCTGTCTAGAAATTCCGCAGAATAGTTAATGCTCCAGAAGGCGTTCACACCCGAATTATGCTTGATGGAAAGGCAGCAACAACTAAATTTGCGAACCTTAGGTCACACGTATGGCCAAATCTTTGGAAGTTCTGTTCCTGCACATCTTTGAATCTGCTCTTATACCGATTCTTGTGCAATTTTGGTATCCAGAAAAGTTTAGGTAAAACCATAAACCTATCTTTAACCGTTATGCCAAGGGAATCCTTGAGGGCGGTGCAATGTTCGGCAATTATGTCATCAACGGAAAAAATGATTGGTGCGTAAGTCTGATTAAGAACAGCATTGAAACTGCTAAGGTCAAAGCCTAGTTCGTCCAAGAGGACAATGAGGTAATACTTCTTACACTCTATGACACAATTGTTGGCGGTCTTATCCGCCGGAGTAATGACGTAATTCTTCTGAAAGCTTGAAATAAAGTTTCCACACTCCCTAGATCTTAGTACCTCGTGCGAATGCAAAGATGGAAAGTTGGTACTTAGGAAGTAGATGCAATTTTTAATTATCTTAAGGACAGCCTCCGACCAATCCTGGAAGTCAGAATTCTTAAGGGCATCTTTTCTACAGGACTTTTCAATAATGGTAACTAATGCATTTTTAACGCTGACTAACAAAATCCCAAGACTTGTGAATAGGCTATAATTGGTGCCCTTTGCCATCAAACATCTCACAGAAAAATGTCTGCATCAACTCTAGCGACGAACTAAAATGCTTTTTCAAAAAATATTTGGACTTTAAAACATTGTTAGACTGAGGCAAAATCATTGAAATGAATTGTAAAATTGATTCTGCACTTTTGTATGACATATTACATGAGATTATCAGTGATAGAAAAAGCAGCATGAATTGACGAATTGGCAAGTAGCTTGATTCATACAGCGGTGTTTCATCATGATCCTCTATTTCATTCACGTGATCCGTATCAACATTTTCATCAAAAATTTGTTCGGCTTCATCAGATAATTCAGGAACGCTGAAATCAAATTCTAAATCATCGGTATAAATGATATCTTCCATTGGTTCCTGATCGTCGACTGGGTTTGATACATCATTGATGGAGTTACATGTACTTTCATTCAAACTTTTTGACATTCGCCATAAAGTTGACTTCGGAATGGAAACATTGCTAGCAGGTTTCAACCACCTTTAATAATCCCCTTTTCTAGGCATTGATGCGCTTTTTTTATATTACAAGCTTATAAACCTAACTCTAGCTCAGATTTGATGCTATCAGTGGCAATAATATATGTTCTATATATTTCAGTGAATAATTTTAATCAAAGCACTCAAGAGTATCAAAATTTAGCAGAAAACTAATGCTTTCTTTCAAAAAAGATGCTCTTAATTTGCTTACTACCTAGATCAAACTGTACTAATGAGTGACGTTCTGATATATAGTTCAGAAATTTGCAGTTGCGAGTAGCAGATGTATTGTCTGCTTAACTGGATGAGTGCAATAAATGTACTTCAACAACCTCCCAAAGATGCTGCTAAATAATATCTAGTATAGTGATCGAAATTAGTTTGCTAATTTGTAATATGCCTATAAATCTTCTTTTGCAAATAAAGCGGAAGTTTATCGATAGTCACGTTATGTAGCTTCCTATTGTGTCAGATCGTCCTACTAAACACGAAGATACAGGAACCTATGCACTGAATATGCGTAGAAAAATTGTCTAAGATGTAGTGTTCACGTATTTAGCGTGCTGTATAATATAGGAAAATATGAATACTCAGTCTTAATGAAGCTTATACAATATGATAGTAGTGTCCGTTCAACAGTGGCAATATAAAATCATCAATTGTACTTCCACTATAATAGTTGAGGTGTGAATATATACGAAAATATAACTGCTTGCATAAGTATGATAGCTGCTTAAATAATAAATGAAAGTAATTCAATTACTGTTTCACGGAATACCCATTGTTTTAACCTGAATTAATTAATCTAATTAATTAGTTCGTTTAAACAATAGCTGAAAACAATAAATTGCTACTCACCATTTGTTGTCAATTGCAGTATTCTTCCGATGTTGATCGAAAATCGTTTTCAGAACACATAGTCCAAAACGTGCTCCGGTAGAATCAGGAGATGATATTACTGCTCAATGATTTCTTCTTTGTCATACGTTTCTCAGTAGAAGTACAGACACAATAGTCAAAGGATTAAGTTAGCACAGCTGCCAATCAAGCAAATTGTGTCAGCAAGCTTGATTACATGCGTAGAACAGTCTCTCATTTTGTCAGCTGATCGGAAATTTGGCCCGGGTCAACAAATTCGAAAATGCGCACTCAGTTGTTATGGTGAAATTTTGTGGTTGAGGTGAATTAGTTAAACATATATCAGCTGATGCGTTCCTAACCCAGTCAACAGAGTAGTCATCGATAGAGTTATCAACCTGCTTGAAGTCAAGTGAAATAAATGCCATCGTGAATTGTGGTCTGAAGTAAAGTGAATGTTGCCATATACACCAGATGACAATAGGAACACACGAATTGGTTCATCGGAAGAGTTTGTGTCAGATGCTTCTCAAGTTGAATGAATAAAATTATGTCATCAATAATTCAGTCCCAGCACATTGTGGATAGTAGAACTCTTGTCAATTGCTACACATGCATTGTATTGCTGGACATTTATCTCTCACAATAATGAATATGCCTCCGACAGTTATCGGAATGATCAAAACTGAACAAGAAATCTGCTACCATCCCATTGCTCCTCTACTGCATTATCAAAAAGTACGTGTACCTGCAGTTAAACAAAATATAGTAGATCATGCAATTTCAATTGAAAACTCTTGTGATATATGAAATAAGGACTGTAATATGGAAATTTAATTCATTCAGCCATAGAGTAGGGATCATGGAGTAGTGGTATATAGGTAGAGTGTCGACTCAAAAAAGTATAACTATACAGTGAAAATTTTTATGTCAAAAGATTCAGTTTTTTGCGGAGATTACGTTCCCGTGGTCCAAAAAAATATTTGAGCACTTTTGAAAAAAGTCAAAATTTGCCAATTTTTATACTATCGAGATGATTCTCCTACATAAGTAGCATGAAGCAAGTTGGACATCAAAAGGAATGTATATTTGATAATAAGCATCCTAGCTAAGCGGAAATTAAGCTGATGATCATGGAAATATCATGAATTGTATTATAATGAAAGTCTTCATGAAAAAGTCGCGATATTATTCGTACGTTCTTGGCTGAAATTTCAGGTTTTTAATTCAATTTTCACCGGAATGATTTTATAATTCACTAAATTCATGTTTCATTTATTTTCATTTCTTGAATCTGAATACTGATGTGGACCCATTCATATCTTTCAAATTTGATTGAAATCATTGTTGCACATGATCACTCAATTCCGTTGTAATTTCTGCAAAATTGCAAACATTTGCATATCCCACATTTGGTGTCAATAACACCTGATCTCCCTTGAGTTCATTTAATAAAATCAAGAGTTACCACTCTACCTAATATTCCTAGCCTACTCTATGCATTCAGCGTTGAATGATCAACTTGAGAGCACCAATGCAGAGAGTTAAAAATGTAATTGTAACACTTCCACCAAAAATCGAAATTTACATTACCAAGTAAATTATGAGATGACGTAATCTGCGCAAATTCTCTGAATTTTGGTTTGGAAAATTTGCACTCATTTAAGCTGCGTACGTGGCCCTCCGACTAGCCTATTGCATCGAGACACAGTTAATGAAGGACGATGACATAAATATCATGTAATTTCAATTGCACCTTCACATTCATGAAAATATAGTGAATTTCACTCAATGACATTTCCGAAACGATAAAATCATTAAAGAAATATGTTTACTATGCTCATGATATTTGTAGCATCAGAAATATCATTAGAAATATCATGAACAATATCATTAAAATATCATTAACTTTCACCAAATGATATTTAAATCATTAATAATATCATCAACCCATATTTATGTCATGGCATCATGATATTTTTGATGATACATTTCCGTAGGGGTATGTTCTGTCATCAACTCATGATTTATCGCATATTTATCATATATTTCCTGGTTATTATAGATCGACTCCTACTAAATTTCCCAATGTAAGAGAAAGAAATATGGATAATGATTTCTGAGAAACGTTTCATCGAAGCAAGTGTTCAAAAGACTAAAAAGAGAAGATATTGAGAATCATTGGTTGATTTTTGAATTAATGACGTTTTGTGAATGATCATGAAATTAGCTAGGAAATAATGCTCCATAGTGTGATTGATTCTCAAACTAAACTAACTCTTTGAAATCTGGGCCGGACTTTCACCGACATGTCAAGGGGATCGAAAGCAAAAGTGCAAATACCTCATGCATGTTGTTGTCTTTATATTGACATTATCACAATTGCTAAAATAGGCTATTTATTCTTTACAATCATCACATAAAGCGTCAGTATGTCACGGAAAGGGTTAGACACGCTGCAGCATTAGGAGCTGCCATGAATACTGAATTTCCCAGAATTCTATGGGACAGAATTTCCGGAAGTTCGATAGGACAGGATTTCCCGAAATTCGATAGGACAGGATTTCTCACAAGTTAGGGACAAATTAGTCCATGAGGCAATAGGATCAAAGTTCCTCAAAATTTAATGGGACAAAACTGTCCAACAGTGTCATAGAATAGAGTTCCATAGCAATAGCACTACCTGCTATAGGAAAATGGCAATAATTCGGTATGACGTTTCCTATAGGAGTGCCATAGATTTTGGTTAATCGGGTTTCTACTCTATGAGCTCTGTCTGACAATTGAAATATCCCGAGTGACTCTTTTCTATGGGTCTTTAAGGGAATATATGGGATTGTAAGGGATCCCATATGATCCCATTCACGATGCAAATAGGATCATGCGGGTTTCTTGGGGTTTATATGGAATCCCTTACAATCCTATGCAACTGAATCCCCTAGAATCCACGATTCTCATCAAAGGATTTCTTATGTAAAATATGAAAGAGATTAATCAAAATTAATGCTAATCAATCAAAATCAAATCGGTCTCACAGATCTTTATGGATGATTTGCAAGGTTTTGATTGCATAAATCGATTTCGATCATTAACAGTGTGGGCCAATCGCTCACATATACAGTGTGTAATCGACTACGCTGTGAAAATGGACGCGATGGACTCTAGACCTACACGTAGAAAAAGATTCAATGATGGCATAGAGACTTTATCCTGTGGGGACCAGAAAACTTCAGACAATTATCTATAGGCCTGCTGTTTTAGGACCTTCACATAGGCCATTATCATTCCCACTGTAACAATTCTGGTTTTTCACTGGTTGTCTGGAGAACCAAATGATTTGTTTTCGTTTCCTAGAAAACTAATCCCGCAATTATTTGCTGGAATAACTTTAAAATGTAATTGTGTAATTTACCTATCCTTTGATACATGTACTGATTCAAATCCTACTTATCTGGCAAGAATCCTATATGTTTCCTACCATAACCTGTGAAACCCACCATTTCCTAGAAAAATTCCGGCAGGTTTTGTGGGGACTTCAACAATAGCTCTATTCTTGATAGGATCTCAATATGACACACCAGAGAAATATAATTGACCAGAACAGGATCCTAAGAGCAAACTTCAGAGAAATAGATTTCTCACGTTTTAATGGGTGAATTCAGCCACAACTCCTAATTTTTGGGTCAAAAGTGTCTTTCAGATTTTGTAACTCAATTTTTACAAATAAAACGCATATCTGAATCGAAATTTGCTGTAGATTGCAGAAAAAGCAATGAAAACCACACCACTTTACGAGTTTTGATTATAGACGTGATTTTTAAGAAATAAGGCGTCGGTTAAGGGACATCAGGCGTCGGTTAAGGGACATCAGGCGTCGGTTAATGGACATCAGGCGTTGGTTAATGGACATCAGGCGTCGGTTAATGGAAATTAGGCGTCGGTTAAGGGACAACATGATTCGATTAAGCGACATCAAGCGCTATTTAAGGGATTACAGACTGTGCCAGCTAGGGGAATTAAAAGGCAATTGAAATACTCAAAGTTTTCATGAAAGTATTTCTTCAGAAATATGCAACCAATCACAAAAGTCTGCCTCTAGTCAGTGTCACTACAGATATTGCCAATGTTTTGAATTAAAGCATTTGCATCCAATAGGTCTACTGCAGTTGCAAGCCAAATCCCGGAAAATGATTTTTTCCTACTGAAAAACCACAGTAATGGGCAAAAGACCGTTCCAGGACACCATAAAATTCAAAAAAATAGTATCTTTAAAAACGACATAAATTCATGAATTTGAACCCTTTTTCAGGTTATTAAGACTTAAATACATGAATTTAGTCCATTCAAAAAGTACCATTTTTTCAAAAAATGACATTTTTAAAAACGACATAAATTCATGAATTTGAACCTTTTTTCAGGTTATGAAGACCTAAATTCATAAATTTGGGCGTTTTTAAAAATACCCAATTTTCAAATTTTTCAAAATCTCAAATTTGAGAATTACAATTTTCACCCCCAAAATCATGACCGTTCCAGGACACCGAAAATCATAAAAGTTAAGAATCTCAAATTTGTGATTATGATCATTTTCTTGCTCAAATCATGACCGTTCCAGGACACCGAAAAAATCATAAAAGTTAAGAATCTCAAATTTGAGAATTACAATTTTTACCCCCCTTAAATCATGACCGTTCCAGGACACCGAAAAAATCATAAAAGTTAAGAATCTCAAAATTTGAGAATTACAATTTTTATTGCTTAAATCATGACCGTTCAAGGACACCAAAAATCATAAAGTTAGTTTTTTTAAAAACGTCTTTTAAATCCGTTTTTCAGGTTTTTAAAATATATCATGTGACTAATAATATTTCTTTAACAGGTAGCGGTTAATGCAAATGAAAACACATTCTTTTTTCTTTTTGAAATATTTTATTCACATATATGTGCAAGTAGTTTAGATTACAAAGTAAATATATGACATCTAGAAAAATGTTACATTCATAAACTGGGAATGGCATTCCCATTTTTCTATTGTTACATAAAATGATTGACAATACACACCAGTACGTCAAATAATATGCTAGAGGACACACAGTATAAGAAAAAATAAAGAATGTTTCATTTATAAGCTGCGAATGCTCATTCCCATTCTCTTATTCCGTCTCACAAAATAAAATGTTAATGCATGCTACTCACATAATATAGCAAAGTCTTACAATATAAGAAAAAGCAACCACTGTTTCATTTATAAGCTGCGAATAGCATTCCCATTTTTCTATTCTGTTACATAAAATGATTGTCAATACATACTACTCATTTTGTGTTTGGCGCTCCTGTATATGTTGTGTCTCTAATTGCTGCGTTAGTCCAGTTGTCATATCAGATGTTTGATTGGATTCTTGGGAAGAAAATATCCCTGAGCTAATTTGAAGCAACTGTTCCTCTTTTTCAAATTCAAAATAATCTTCAAAATACTTAAAGTTTTTGAAAACAAAGAATATACTTAAAGTACATGTTTGAAGCTTTGTGTTAGCTTGAGAAAGGCGATATAATTTTATCAAAAACGTTACATACCTTCTTGAGAATTTAATGTTATATTCACTCTCCAACTTTTGAGTAAAGGCTACCATTGATAAATGTTCCATTGATTTTAATTTAGATATCACAAATCCTTGGCAAATAGCAATTGATAAGGAAGAATTATTGTGTACTTTTTCTTGATAAATTAGAGAATGTAGAGTTGTAACACAGTTTTGGATAGTGCATGTCGCCTGTGCACTCACGTCGAGCTGTCGTTGGATTAGTTGTCCTGATGAAAATGAGTTTCTTATTTCAGAAAAAATCTCATTTTTCTTGTCTTCTTTTTCTGGTTTTATCTTCTTTTGAAAATAGAATTCATGATTTACAATAAGAGTTTTGAAAAAATCTTTCTTCTCATCTTTGATGAGTGGAAGTACTTGATCACAAAATTTGAGGAATTCGCGATGAATAGAAGCACTCATTTTTGACACAGCTTCGATATTTTGGGTCTCGGATAAATTGTAAACAGTCAACAGTCTCGTAGAACGCTCAGAGAATGAATGCACGCAGTAAGACTAAAATTGTAATACTTGGAATAATGGCAGCAGCTGTTTCTGAGAGAGAGAGAATCTTTATGACCTTTGCCCCAGCAAGCGACTAAAGCATACCCGCATTTATGGCGCTATTGTCTGCCACAAGTCGCAGCTGCTTCAATGTTCAACGTCAAAACAAGTCAAGCGAAACAAAACGAAGATTATCGACTTCTTCTGCAAAAAACTAATTAAAATGTGCATTAAGATGCATGTCTTCCCAAAAAAGGATATTTTTCGTGGAATGAAGAGTAGTTTTTTATCCTCATAACATGTACGATTGCATCGGTATTGAGCAGTAGAGTTATACTGGAGTATACAAAAAATTCAATTGCTTATCTACGATTCATACTGGCAAACAATTCCTTTGTTCTCTCTCCCCTCTTCGTCTCATCCTCTCCCAGAGCTTTTGGTCTGACTGTGTTCTTAGAAATATACGGCAAACAAACAACTGCGTATTTCTATTTAAATCAAAATTCAGAAGATTGTATTCAAAATATTTATTCAAAATATTTCTTTAAAAATGGAAGAAACAAAAATGGAAGAAACCGCAAGAATATATCCTTCGTTATCATATGAACGTAGTTCTACTTTAATGGACATTGAAAAAATGAACATTGAAAAAATGAACAAAGAAAAACACAAAGATAGAGTTAGGTATATGAAAGATAAGGAATCTCAATTATTATTAAGATTAGAGCATTATAAAAAATTAAGAAAGAGATGGACCAAAGTTAAGAATGTAACACAAGGAATTGGCATATTCTTAACAATAAGTTTAGGTGCTTTGACAATTGTTATATCTTCTGGTGTTTTAGTAATTCCAGTAGTTGCTACAGCTTTAACAGGTACGGGTGTTTTTGCAACTTCACTTGTTACAATGTTAGATAAATCTTTAATAACTAAGAAACGAAAATCATTAAAAACTAAGCATTTACATATTAAAGAAGTCTATGATAAACTACATTACTACTTTCAGAGAGTATGTGATGATAATGTTATTACGTTAGATGAGATTGAAAAATTTGATCAAATAGCTAATGAAGTAAATCAAATATCATTTCAATCACAGACAGAAAAAGTTGATGATAAAAATAAAAAGGATGGCAAAATTTCTAGTGATGCTAAAATTTCTAATGAAGAAAATGACAAATTTTTTTTAGAAGAGCTAAAAACTTTAAGCGAAAATTTAAGCAAAACTTTATTAAACAAAACTTTATTAAACAAAACTTAAAACGAGAAAACTTTAAACGAAAAGATGTCAAACAACAAAGCAATAAAAAAATAATTTGTTCAGTAAAATGTTTTTGTTGTATTCCAATGTTACCACAAAATTCAAATATTATATTTTAAAAATGGATAAAATTAGGGCTGATAATTTTAAAAGAATAAAACAATTAGAAGAGTTAATAAAACAAAGAAATATTATGAAAGAAAATCATCTTCAACATAGAATGATAAAAGCTGGTATTCAATCTGATATGTTTGAAAAAATGCAGCAAACCGAACAAGTAAAAACTGATTTTGAAAAAACTATGAAACCATTTAAAACTCTTGAAAAAGAACTTACAAATAATGATAAACAAATTGATATAACAGATCCAGAGCACAAAACTATATTAGATGACTATGGATTACTAGAATCAAACATTAATAAGAAATTACCAAAATCTATGCAATTTGAACATTCTATTTCATTTATAGATGGAAAAACAATACCTAGATTTTATCTCGGACAAAAAGAAATATTTCCACAACCTTTTCGAGGTTTAATTTTTTCACCAGATAAATCTCCTTTTAATTTAGATAGAAATTTTGTTAATCTTTTAAGAGGAGCAGATTTAAATAATTATGCTGTAGAAGATCTCATAAAATATAAAGCTATGTTAGACAGAGTTGGTGCAGTAAAATCTCTTAGACGTTATAAACAATTAGAAAATTTATTATCAACGGGAGTTAAAGTAGGGAAAGGTTTATCTGAAAAACAGAAAACTGAAACAACTGTATTTTTACCAGATGATCCACAAGAATTACTAAATAGATTAAATATTTTAATATCTGCAATAAAAGAAGGACATAATTCTAGTTTCAATGAAATTCATGCTATATTGAAAAGACTGTTAGAAAAGAAGATTCTAAATGAAGAGGATTATAAAAGTGTAACGAACCGAATGTTCTAGGGCTTCGCCCGTAGCTGAAATATGTTGTTTCTAATTTTTATCTATGATTTTTATCTACGATTTTTATCTATGATTTTTATCTACGATTTTTATCTATAATATTTATTCAAAATTTTAACTAAAAAATGTGTTCAGCAGATTTAGACAAAATTAATAATCATTTAGAAAATTTGACAGAGATTTTGGGTTCATCAAAATTTAGTACGACGTTAAAAATTATAACAACTACTTCATCACACACTTGTAATTTAGAACCCATTCTACATTTGGAACAAAATAAAAATTATCAAATTGCATTGACTAGTTTCTCTACATTTAACACTATTCAAAACGTTATCAAAGATGTGAATGATCAATTTAGATATTCTACTGATAAAGGCAAAACATGGAAAATACTAACTTTTCTTCCTGGTTCTTACGAAGTTGAAACAATATCAAATGAAATTAAGAGACATTTAGGTATACCATTTAAAGATAAGAAACAATTACATTTTGCAGTTGAACCGGCAGTTAATAAATTTTCTCTTACTTTAGACGAAAATCATCAAGTTGATTTTAATCATGATAGATCATTGACAAAGCTATTAGGATTTAATAAACAAACTTATAGTCAAGGTTATCATTTAGGTGAGAAGATTCCAAAAATAACTGAAATAAATTCAATTGTTGTACATTGTGACATTATTGAAGGAGGATATATAAATGGTAAATTATCAAATTTAATATTCAGTTTTCCAGCTTTTACTGTACCCATTGGTTATAGACTAAATGTAATTCCACAAACATTAATATATTTCCCTATTACAAGAAAAACTATTAACAACATTAACATGAGAATCACTGATGAAAAAGGACAAGAAATAAATTTTGGAGGTGAAGAGATTATGATAGATCTTTTGGTTCGGGAGGTATAAACTCCTACGCGAAGCTAGAGAAGTTTAATTTTCTTCTTCTTTAGAAACAAAAAATAAAAAAAATAAAAATAAATTTTTTTATTAAAAAATGAGTGAACTACCTCCATTAAATAAAAAAAAACTTAAATTTAATCATCATCCAAATTTATCTAATAAAGTTTTGTCAGTTATTTGTGGAAGATCAGGATGTGGAAAAACATATCTATTATTTAAAATTTTAACGACTCCAAATTTTTTGGATTATAACAATCTTATAATTTATACAACAACGGCAGAACAACCCGTCTATCAATTTTTAAAATATGGATTTGAAAATAATCTTAAAAAAACAGCAATTGCTTCATTATTCAAAGAATATGAAAAATCTGAAGATGAAGAAGAAATAAGTTCGTGGTGTGAAGAAGCAGCAAAAAATAATCAGTTAGTAGAATCTAATAAAAATAACCATATAAAGATACAACTAATAGATGATAGTGGTAATATGCAAGATCCTAGTAAACTAGATAAAACAATGAAACATTGTGTAATTTTTGATGATTGTGTTAATGATAGAAATCAGTCAGTTCAGAGAAATTATTTTACACGAGGTAGACATAATAACTGTAGTGTTTTTTATTTAACACAAAGTATGTATTCATTAGACGGAAGTGTTATTAGAAAGAATGCAAATATATTTATACTATTTGAAATAAATGCAAGAAACTTAAGTGATTTGTTAAGAGATTTATGTGTAAGAAATAAAGATGAATTTAAACAATCGTGTAACAATGCTTGGTCAAAAGATTATGGCTTCATTACAATTAATATTGATAAAAAAATTCATGAAAGAGTTATAGAAAATATTTTCGCGGAGTGATAAAAAATATACAAATATAGTGTTTTAATATTTTATTATTTTTTATTTTATGTATATATCAAATTTGTCTATCTTAGAAATTAGAAAATTAAAAAGGTTCAGTAGTTATTCCATCAGGTAAAATTTTTCTTTTATCATCAAATGGATCTAATGCTAATTTATGTTCTTCTTTTAAATACATGTTATGTTTTTTTGAATTAAGTCTATAATTACATGCTGTTTTTATTTCATTATTAAATAATGCATTTTTATAATCTTGAAATGTTATTTGATTAGCCACTGATGCCTTTGAAATTCCTTTTAATGTTTTATGTGTTTTAATATTATTAGTTGTATCATAACAGTAACATTTAGATTTTAAAAATATAGCTTCTGTTATGAAATCTTCATTTCCTTCTAATTCATCTTTTACTTTACATAAATCAGAAGGATGAATGATATCTTTTATTTTATTAATTTCTTCATCAAGTGTAGAATTATACGGTATTGTTAATTCTAAGAAAACAGAATCGGTATCTGTAAAGTGTAATTTATAGTTTTTGCCATAAGCAGGTGCTAAATAATCATATATAAATCTATACATAAATAGTTTAGCTAATTCTAATATAGTGAAACCAATGAAATTAAACTTATCATGTTTTACGCTAATTCGACGTAAATGTACAGCACATAGTTCATCACTAAATCTAGTAGTTCTTTTATATGTAGGTTTCCTTGTTAAATTTTGAAAACGATCTTTATCATAAACTATTTCAATATTTTGTCTATTACGCACATTTTCTAAAGTCTTACCATAAAATGCATTATTCATTAATTTGAAGAACACGTTTCCAAAATCATCTTTATTTCTTTTAGCTATTTTGCGTTTTTCAATATTGAACTCTATATAATTTTTTAACCACCTAGATTTTTGATAAAATAGTTTTCGATGTATTTTGGTGAGAATCATTCCATGTTCTAAATACCAATCTAGCATTCTTCCTTCAACAACATACTTTCCTTTATTACTTTGTGTTAACATAAGTTTTTTTGTTGGTCTGTATTTCTTAGGAATTAAAGATTTTTGATAATCTGAAAAATCTTCTATATTGGGAATTTTGTTTTCGGGACAGAAAGGAAAATATTTTGTTTTATCTTTTATTTCATCAGGATATACTAAATCAACTTCATATATATAACCATGATTATAATCTCCATCATAGGTTTTTTGATAATCAAAAACGGGCGAAGCCCTAGTAGACATCTCTGATGTCGTACGAATATTACACCATGACATTTCACCTGTTGGTAATTCTTGTATCATGCAAGAAGAATATAAGCTATTAAAATCATAATATAACAAATAGTTTTCTCTCATGATTTCATCAACTGCTGCTTGACTATCTTCATTTGGTATAAGTCCTTCTATATTTTGATTAAACAATTTTATAAACTGATCGCTTTCTTCTGGAGATAAAGGTTTCATTATTCCATAATCATCAGGATTTACTTTTTTATTGTAACACTGTATATAACGATTACCTAAAACTGATGAAACTCCACCTCTAATTCCAGATTCAAAAAATAATAATTTATCATATGTATTTTCTTTATAATGTTTAAGTTTAACATTTGTATGTTTTAATCCTGCTAACCATGTTAAACCTGGTGTAGAATAACAATAACATGGATCTATTCCGTAATATTCTAAACACATGTCACGAAAGTTTTCGAAAAGATCAGCTAGTATTAATACATCTATCTGAAGATATTTCATTGTATAATCATACATTGTTTTACAATTTAACTCTCTCCAATTCTTTTCAGCTTCTGCATAGTCTTCGTCAGATAATTTTGATTGTTTTAATGTTGATTTAAATTTATTTATTGGAGGAAGTTGTTCTTCTTCCATAATTTTATTCACAGAATTAAAATCTCCAGTTATGTACTCATACGGAAATATTCCTTTTAAAGGTTTTAAATTATATTTATTTAATATTTTACATTGTTCAGATTTCAAAGTTTTTCCCATAACATCTAATGAATAAGGAGTAAAAAATCTAAATGCATCTAAAATTCTAATACAACCTAATTGCATTGAAAAATATTCTTCTTCTGTTTTACATAGTACATTTATTTGTTGTTGTTGTAATTTTTCAGATGAAAATAAATCTTTCATTACTAGATGGAAATCATATTTAGAACCATTATAGAAATATAAAGGAACAAAGTTATATTTAAATTTATTAGCATTAAGATTACAAGAATTATGTGCTGCACCTCTATATAATCCATTTAGATGATCATGATCTTTTACCTTGACGGCAGAGCCGTCGCTTCGCCTATCAATATATCTACCTTTGCCATTTTTATAATTTTTTGTAAATTCTCTTCCACAGTAATAACATTTTGTTTCATTAATAAAATTTAATTTTTCTTTTTCTGTTAATGGCATCATCGGTATATTTGTTTCAAGCAATTGTGAAAAATAATTTTGTAATTCTTCTACTTTCTTTGTAAACATTTCTGAACTATCTTCACCATAGTATTGATAATATTCTGATTTAAATAATTCAGGATAATTTGAATGAATGTACATTCCCCAACATAATGGTTTTTGTTCAAATAAATATTTTTCTTTACTTTGTTCAGATGCACTTTTTTCATAATTAAAAACCGAAGGTTCTAATTGGCCCGTACCATTTTCAGAATTATCATTTTTAGAATCGGGTGAAGCCCTGGAACTTTCCGTTTGATTTTGTGTCATATTAACATTATATGCTTCAAAATCACAATAAATAGTAAAGGGTACTTTATTTTTAAAATACCATTTATTATATTCTAAATAATCATCTTTAGGAAAAGTATTTTGAACTGCTTCGTTTTGTTGACAATTCTCCAAATGTCTATTCATTTCTTCTAAAGTTCTAAAACTTGTCATACATTGAAGACAAGGAAAATTTTTATTATCTGAAGTTTTTGTAAATATAGAAACATCTTTACACAATATAAAATGACCCTGATAATATAATATATTCGCTTGTGCTGGTTGTTTTGACTGTTCTAGTTTTTCAAATTCATCTTTATATATTTCATGTGTTTCATTAATTTCTTTTGTAATATTAAATGTATTTTGATAATAATTTTGATTTAATATTTGTAGCTGATAAATATATTCTTTATCATATTGTTCTTTATATTGTTGTAGACATTTTTTTAAACATTCATTTAATTCTTTATTTTCTTCATTATTTAATTCTTTATTATTTAATTTTTTATTATTTTCTTCATTTAATTTTTGAATTGTTTCTATCTTATTTTGATATTTATGGTGATATTCTTGTAGTAACATTTTTGTTTGTTGTTGATAATCTATTTTACTTTTTTGTAAACTTTCATTTAAATTTTCTAATTTTTGTTGATATTCTGAAGATAAAGATGAATATTTGTAATTATAATCATCAGTACGTCCTTTATAATTATTATGATTAATCATTATTGGTGATAGTGTTTTAACAAGTTCAAATTTTTCAGTACATATTATTTTTCCTTGGTAAAAAATATTATGATGCATGTAATTTCCTCTATCATTATATACTATTTCTGATTGACATAAATTTTTATTATTCAAATAAAATTTTTTTGAATCTGAGTAAAGTGGAATAATTTTACCAATAGAAACATAATTCACATTTAATTCAAAAACATTTACTTCTATTAAATTTTTATTCTTTTTATGAAACTTTATTAACCTATTATAATCATATGGAAATTCATCCAAACCATCAGAGAGATCAAATTCATTTATGTATTCTTCTTTATTATAATGACTTAGTCTTTCTTTATGATATTCTGCAGGATGTAAATGTGCTATAATACTCCACAGAAAACAATAATCATCTTCATTTTTTATGTTGATTATTTGTGGTGAACTGAAAGGTAAAGGAACATAACTACCACCAGTATTATTTTTATATTTATCAATTACTATTTTCTTAGATAGTATTTTAACAAATCTCCAACCAGATTCACGTAACTGGGCTTCAATTATACAATTTTCTAATTTAAGTATCATCGATTCAAATGTGGGTTGTATATCATTTACATTATGAATTTCTTGTGAATTTGTAAAATGTCCTTGTATTATTTCTTCAGGAATTCCATCAGGTCCATTTTTTGTATAAAGTACTTCTACATTCATATAACATTTGAAAGATTTCTTAAATATATTATAAAAGTTGGTTAGAATATCAGAAAAAGTTTTATCGGTTTCATTATATTCAAAAGACTGATTAAATAAATATTTTATATTTGCTAAGGCTTCATCGTTACGTTCAGCTTCATCAAATTCATCAGTATCGCTAAATAAATATCTTCCATCTGGTACGGGCGAAGCCCTAGAACCTTCGGTTTGTATGGTCTCATCTTCACTATTAAAAACTTTTTTATATTCCGAATGTGAATAATCATCAAACATTTTTTTAACTTTTATATCAGTAGGCAATGTTTCTAGATAGTTTTTATAACTATTTAATTTTAATATATTTCCTTCATCAACTCGTTCTACATTTTGTAAATGCAATTTACTATTTAAATGAGATTGATAACTTCTTTTTGTTTGCAACTTTTTTTTACATAAGACACAATAAAACTTGGTATTTTCCATTTTTTTATTTTTTTAGAGAAAATTTAAGAAAAAAATTGTGTTTTAATTTTAGATATAAACATTCTAATATCTAAGACTTGAGTGTTATTTTATATTATTATATATTTCACGTTATTTAGTTATTTTTGCTTTATCATATTAAGTTTAATCATATTAAGTTTTATCATATTAAGTTTCATCATATAATGTTTTATCAAAAGATAATTTAAATTTATTTTCACTAACTATTGATTCTTCATCATCATAAATTGATTCTTCATCATCATCATAAATTGTTTCTTCATCATCATAAATTACACTTTTTGGTATAGGATGCCCTTCCATGATAGGATACCATTCTCTTATTGGAATATCTAATTCTAAATTACATTTCTTATCTGATAATAATATAATAGAGAAAAATATTGGTCTTTGATCTCTTTTGGAAAATTTAATAACACCACTATAATCTGAATCACTTTTAGTTTTTATTAAAGATGATAAAATTTTAAATTGATTAGATGTAAATCCTAATTTAAATTTTGTAGACCCGACGCATAGTTGTCTAACAGTATCTTCAACTATACCATCATTATTATTTTCAATTGTAAGAAAATGAAATTTAGATAAATTTTTATAATTACTAATATTTTTATAATCTTTTTTACCATTTACACCTTTTTCAGATGTTACAGAATCATCATTATTATCATAAGATTCTTTAAGATCGGGCAAAGCCCTAGAACCTTCGGTTCGTTTATTATGATTATGGTCATTGTTAATAGTATAAGGTGTAGTCCACATATAAATTTTCTCTTGTTGAGCTAAACCATTCATATAAGATTTTAACAAATTAATATTTAAGTTTGAATATAATCCTATATACGTATCATCATCATATCTTTGCGGCATTTCTAATGTTTCTTGTTTATAAATTGTGTCTCTATAATAAACTTGACATAATAATTCTTCATTATGTTTTTTACTCTCTATATGAATGTTATATTGATTTTGATCGTCAACAAATAATCTAATTTTTTCTTTCGAAAAAGATTTTAATTTTTTAACTAATTCTTTAATATTGATATAATTAATAATTTTAGTTTCTATCCAATCAGTATTACTAATTGGTAACACTGCTCTAATAAATCCATAAACATTATTATGACCTATTATAACCATATTTTCTTTATTTAATTCCACATAAGCTACATCATTATATTTACTAACAATATCCATAAATTTAATAAATGGATCCCCCGGAAATAAACAATAATTAGTTTCTATAGAAGGTAAACCTTTAGTCTGTTCTCTAAATATTTCGGCTTGTAATAGAAATAAAATATTAACATCTATACATGGATTATTATTATTATTATCAAAACATTTATTTTCAAATCCCGTTGATCTCGTCGAATAAGAAGAACAGGATGATGCGGACGAATATAATTTTTTTAAATTTGGATTTTCCATTTTTTTATTTTTATTAGAAAAAATTTTATTTTTTTATTTTTATTAGAAAAAATTTTATTTTTTTATTTTTATTAGAAAAAAATTTATTTTTTTATTTTTATTAGAAAAAATTTTACTTTTTAATTGTTTTAAAAATGATGTTACCAAATGTTGGTGGAGGTGCATATATCCCGAATAATCGTGAATTAGAAATAGAGATAGAAAATTATATCATGAAAACTGGAGACGTTTTATCTGGTCCATTGCATCTTTCTATTCTTCCACAACAAAATACAGAGTTGACAAATAAACAATATGTTGATACACAAATCAATGATTTAAAGGAAAAATATATAAACGATGTTTTGGTTCCACTGATGAACGAATTAAAGTTGCTTAAACTTAATGACAAATCATTAAACGAAAAATTATTAAAACTTGATAAAAAGGATAGAGAGCTAGAAGCAGATATAGCAAAACTTTTTAAAAAGATTTCTGAACAATCAAAAATTTTAATATTACTTTCTATAAAGTTAAAATCTGCAGTCATTAAAAATAAACATCAGATAAAAATGTTAAAAGAACAATTAGAAGATGAAATAGAAAAACTTCCTGAAAGAATTAAAAAAATTTAAAGCAGTTACAAACTACATTCCAAAAAAGTGTTGATGAATTAAGTTCTAAAATTACTCAACAAATGAAAAAGATGAATAGAATAATAAATGAAGTAAACTCACTTAATGAAAAAGTTGATAAAATGAAAACTCTTAAAATCAATTTAGAAAATGAATTAAAGAAAAATTTACAAGAAAACTCTAAAGAAAATAAAGAACAGTTAGATTCTGTTAAAAGACAATTAGATGTTCTTAAAATTAAGTTAAATGCACTTAAAACGGCGTTGAAGATGAATCAGGAGAAAATGCAAGTTAATAGAAAAGAAATTAAAGTACATCACACGCTGCTTGACGCAATAGATAAAGTGCAACAGTCAATTAATAAAGTTATCTCGAAGTTGTTGTCCATTCACAAACGTAAATCTTAGCGTAAATATTAAACGGACCAAAGGTCCTCTGGTTACTAACCAATCGGAGCGAAGCTCCTCGAGGCTTTAGCCGAACGTAGATATTTTTCCCAAAAGTCAAATTTAATCCTAAAAAATGCCTATAATTTATAAACACAATCTTAAACATTTTGCTTCAAATCAAAAAATTGCTCATGAACCATCTATGAAATCTGTTTACCATTATAACAATGTAGAAACAATCGGAACACAAAAGTTCCTAGGCACCGCAGGTGCCGTTCAAAAAGAAGGGGCTGGCATCTTTTCTGGTATTGGAAGTATCGTTAACTTAATTAAAAATAATAAAGATTTGATTACATCTGCTGCAAAAGGAGCAGCTGCTATAGGTAGTACAGCTAGTGCAATATCAAATGCTGTCAAGTCTCAAAACGAATTAAAACAACTAGAAGCTATTCGTAAACTTAGGAATGATTCCGAAGAACTAAAAAATTTAAAAAAACTTTCAGAGGAAACAAAAAATAAAATTGCTAACATAGCTGTGGGGGGTGAAACCTTGAGGAGCGGAGATCCGTCTGATAGTAAACATAATGAAAAAACAATTGAAGAAATAAGAGGTAATGGTCTAGCAAAATTCTAAAATTATATTTTAGTAAAATTTTTTAGTAATTTTTTTAGTAAAATTTTTTTCTGTCTGTGAGAAAAACAAAAAGTCAAATTATTTTTTATAAAAATGTCTTCGCTTATCGAAAATAAATTTAGATTAGACGATCCTCCGTTCGTCAGTTACAATCAAAAAAAGAATGACTATATAAGAATTGCTATGAATCCCGGATCTTCCAGTAGAGTAAATACTGGAGGTGATTTAATTTTTGAAGTTGATAATCAGCAGAGTTATTTATATCTACCTGATTCATTTTTACACTGTGAATATTCTTTGTATAGTGATGCCAATTTTACAACACCATTACCAGATAGCGATAATATTGCACTAGAGAATAATTTCTTTCCAAGATTATTTACACAAATGCGTTTAGATGTTGCAACTCAAAATATAGAAACAATAAGTGATTCTCCAGGTGTAATTGATACAATGCTTAGATTTGTAACAATTGGTGAAAATAATAAAAAGTATGAAATCGAAGGTTGGTTTCCTGATACTAATGATGGTATAATTGTTGATGATTTAACTCACGCTGGAACAGATGCCGCAGGAATTGCGAAAGATGTAGAAAATATTGCAAAACATTTAAATAAAACAAATAATGATGCATATAAAGAAAGACGTGAATTTAACAAAAGAAGTAAACAGACAGTAAATTGGTCATTGTCTCCATTATTCGGATATTTAGATTATGATAAAATATCATATCAATTAAAATTTAAATTAATAATTCATCGTACAGCAAATAATGAATTAATCTTTTTTGGTAAGACTGGAAAAAAAGCATATTTAAAAATTGATAGACTTGAATGGTGGATTAAGCATATTACTCCTAGTTTAGAGGTTGAAACAGCTATTGCAAAAAGATTAAATACTAACAAACCAATTCCAGTAAATTTTCTAAAGCGTACTGCTAGTTCAGTAACTTTTTCCGAACAAAGATTTAACTGGCATTTTACTAGAACTGCGAATACTCCAAGATATTTATTACTAACTTTTCAAAGAAATAATTCTCCAAGTTTTGATAAGAACAATAATCTCTTCCATATTAATACAATTCGAAGTTTACAAGTTTCATTAAATCAAACCCGTTATCCAATTGATCCATTAAGATTCGATGATACCAATAATCAATTTATGGAAGGATATGATTCTTATCGAAATCTTTGTATAGAATTTGGAGTTGAACCACAATTAACTCCTGGAGATTGGAGACATTTATATCCTGTTTTCTGTTTCGATTTAAGTGCACAATCTGAAGATATTATCAAGAGTGGCTGTGATGTAACAATTATTATTGAAAACAAAGATTCCACAACTTCATTGATGGCTTATGGTTTATTGCTAGAAGATGTAAAATATTCTATTGAAATTCTTAATGGAAAGATGGTAAGGATAAGTTAATTAAAATTTTTTCATAACTAGAATAGATTAAAAATTCTTATCTTAAAATTTTTCATAACTAGAATAGATTAAAATTTTTTGGTAACTTAAAATTTTTTGGTAACTTAAAATTTTTTTATTAAAAATGTCGCAAGCGAAAAGTAATAATAATAATAAAACTGTTGAATTAAAATTACGTAATATTGTTGACAAAAATACCCCTAAAACTATTACGATTAACAAAAAAAAGTATTACATAAGTAAACCAATGATAGAGAATATACAATTACAAGAAGAAAAGAATGGCGGGATTCTCCCATTAATTCCACTAATAATAGGTGGCATAGCTGCAGCAGGAAGTGTTGCAGGTGGGACAGCTGGTATTGTCCAAGCAGTAAATAAAAATAAATCAGAGAAGGCAGCATTAGAAGAACAAAAACGTCATAATAGAGAGTTAGAGAAAGTTGCTAGGGGTGACGGAATAGTAGATAATTTTATTAGTAAATTAAAATTAGTTGATGAAGGAAAACGAGTTCTTAAAAATATTCTCCACAATGTTGATGATTTAATTGAAATTAAAGAAACTAAAGATGGTTCTGGAATATATCTAAGTCCTAGTATGATTCGGTAAAACATTCATTTTATTTTATCTTTTAAATTTTTTTTATCTTTTAAAATGAATTCTAAAAATTCCGAAAATTTAATTAAATTAAAAATTTCTAATTTAGATTTATTGAATTATCTATTAAACAAAAATAAAAACTCAAATTGTAAAATTTATGAAGGTAACGACGACAAACAAAGTTTGGCTACTACCTACGGTGGTGACATACAAAAAACATTAGAAAACTTTCCTGGATTTATTTGGAGTAAATATTCGAAAGAAAAACATCTTCCTGGTCATTCATATACCGGTCCAGGAACTCGATTAGATATAAGACTAGATGAGAATAATAATCCGAAACCAGGTGAAGAACCGATAAATAGAGTAGATGCCGCAGCTTACAGGCATGATTTAGCTTATCGAAATCATGATCTAAGTTCTCGACATGCAGCTGATAAGAAGATGATTCAAGAATTAGATAGTATTCAGAATCCTACATTTAGAGAAAAAATTGAAAGAATGTTTGTTAAGAAAGCTTTACAAGCTAAAATGTTATTCGGCCAGGGTTTAAATGAAACGACAGCTAAGCTGTCTGAGAGCAACGCTCGAACTAATAACTCTGAGAGCAACGCTCGAACCTACGCGTCCGAAATTCACAAGGAATATAGAAAGCCGAAATATCTATTGAAAGTAAAAGTATTTAATAAAGATGATATTTGGAGTGCTGATCTTATTCATATGCCGAATGAAAAAGATTATAAATACGCATTGACCGTTATAGATTTATATACACGATACGCTTGGGTAAAACCTTTAAAAAATAAAAGTGGTCTATCAGTTAAATATGCGTTTGAAGAAATCTTTAAAGAAAGTAATAGAAAGCCAAAAAAATTGTTTGTTGATAAAGGGTCGGAATTTTATAACAGAAACGTTCAGCCACTATTTGAAACAGACGAAAGTCATCGCCAAGGCTCAGTTTATTCAACTGAAAATGCAGGAAAAGCTGTAGTGATAGAAAGATTCAATCGGACGTTAAAAAATAAATTATTCAAGAAATTTACTGAGCAAAGAAATCAGAAATGGTTGAAGATATTACCAGGAATTGTAGAAGAGTACAATAATAAAGTTCATTCTGGTATTGAAGAAACTCCAAAGAATGCTTCTGACGACCCTGATCTAGTACGAAAGAAAATATTCGAGAATAATAATTTGAATGAGAGTAATCCGAATTTGCAGAAACTTAAGCCGAAATTTAAAATTGGAGATAGAGTTAGAATATTTAAATATAAGAATAAATTTGAAAAAGGCTTTGTTGGCTATTGGACTAAAGAAATATTTGAAGTTTGCAAAATAAATCAAAGTTATCCGATTACTTATGAAATTAAAGATTTAGATAATGAGGATATCAGAGGCCGTTTTTATCAAAATGAATTACAGAAAACAGAGCTTTAGCTTCGCTTGAGTTATAGATTGTTTAACTCTAACATAATATCTAGAAATGGTACTCCTTTTTGTAATTTGTACAAAACGTATAAACATAATTGTCCACAATAGGTAGTGCCTGGTGTTTGAATTTGAAACGTATTGTATGTTCCCGTTCCAAGTAATTCTGTTACTTCATTTGTAGGGGGCAAACCGTATGAATCAAAATAATAGTTCTGCTGATGATTTTTAACGCCTGCTGACCAATGTACGCCTTTTTGGTCTGAAGTGTGAAGATTGGTTACGAAATTTACAGTTATTGATGGAACTTTGTTCGGGAACTGAAGGTTCCTGTTGGCTTATTTTTTAGGAATTGTAATTCGTCTCTCATTAGAACATGAAAATTCTTTATTCCTAATTCATTTGCGATTTTCTTTAGGTCGAAATTTGTCGTAGTTTGCGTTCCATATAATTTTAAAAACTCATTTATGTTGTTCATTTTATAATAAAAAAATTTCTTAAGGGACCCCTAGAAGTCAGAAGGGACCCCTAGAAGTTAGAAGGGAGGGGGTAGTAGAACTACGTTCATATGATATTGAAGGATATATTCTTGCGGCTTCTTCCACTTTTGTTTCTTCCACTTTTAAAGAAATATTATTAGTCACATGATATATTTTAAAAACCTGAAAAACGGATTTAAAAGACGTTTTTAAAAAAACTAACTTTATGATTTTTGGTGTCCTTGAACGGTCATGATTTAAGCAATGAAAATTGTAATTCTCAAATTTTGAGATTCTTAACTTTTATGATTTTTTCGGTGTCCTGGAACGGTCATGATTTAAGGGGGGTAAAAATTGTAATTCTCAAATTTGAGATTCTTAACTTTCATGATTTTTTCGGTGTCCTGGAACGGTCATGATTTGAGCAAGAAAATGATCATAATCACAAATTTGAGATTCTTAACTTTTATGATTTTCGGTGTCCTGGAACGGTCATGATTTTGGGGGTGAAAATTGTAATTCTCAAATTTGAGATTTTGAAAAATTTGAAAATTGGGTATTTTTAAAAACGCCCAAATTTATGAATTTAGGTCTTCATAACCTGAAAAAAGGTTCAAATTCATGAATTTATGTCGTTTTTAAAAATGTCATTTTTTGAAAAAATGGTACTTTTTGAATGGACTAAATTCATGTATTTAAGTCTTAATAACCTGAAAAAGGGTTCAAATTCATGAATTTATGTCGTTTTTAAAGATACTATTTTTTTGAATTTTATGGTGTCCTGGAACGGTCTTTTGCCCATTACTAACCACGTGATGGCATTTGGCGATACCAATCATAGGCCGTAGTCGGATATTATTGAGCATATTCTTCATTACATCGATTTCTCTACTGCTCACCTGAAAAGAAACATTCAAAGTTATAAATTAAAGGAAATTATGGAATAAAACAATGTAAGCTTATTTTGTTTTTTATTCCTTTAGATTACTCGAAAATCAGTTGATCAAAATTAACTTATTCACAACAAAATGAAATAATAGAAAAACCTACCACTTATGCATCTGTCTTAGTTTCAGATAGAAGAGGAATGTTGTCTCTTGCAGACTGGATAGAATGTCTTTCATGGGACACATGGTTATCGGCCATCCGCTTTACTATAGCACCAACCCCATCCGGTGCGCCTTTCCCGTGACTCGTTTCCGTGTATATCCATTCATACTCCTCCATACCATGAGCAATACACACTTTCATCATCAAATATAACATCGAGCGATTTCTATATTGACTCAGAGGGGAGTCCGACACAATCGTTATCTGAAACAAAAGTGAGCTCAACTAATTAGTGCACGTATGTTTAATACTCACTTTATAAGTTATCTATAATTTGTTGCATAAGAAAACGAAGCATGATTGAATGGAAACATGTTGTTGATAGGCAAAGCAACAAATATCTTCAACCAAATTCTTTGCGAATAGGAAATCATATCTATAACAAAATTATTAAAATTAAAAAAAATTAAAATCTAAAATATATTAAATCAATTTATAAGGTGATACGAATTTAAGTACTTTTTCTCGGATACAAACTTTTCATAGTGTATTTAGTATCATATAGCCTAGATATTTGATTTCCGTACCTTTTTCATCATCGAATGATTGTCGAGGAGGAATGCATTGACGTGAGCTGCAATCGCCTCTGCAGTTTTGCGATTATCATCGGATAAGGTCACGAAGCATTGTGGAGGCTTGTTTTTAGTGTAGCAAACACCTTGATGGATAGTTATCTGATGGTGATTTCCGAAGTGGGAGGCTTGTACTTCCATACTAATTTTCGTTGTGTAATTCTCGGAAAAATCAATATGAATTATCATCTCATCTTCGGATAAATTAGACTTCACAAATCGAATTTGCCGGAACTGATTAACGACTCCGAAGAGATGAATCGCATATTTAGCAAAATTTTCCTCAAATTGTCGTACGAGTCCAACAGCCACTTCGATTTTCTGAAATATAACAGAAAATATATGTAGATAATTCAAATAATCACTTATACGCACATGGTAAATTCCTCGCTACGAATTAAGTATCGATGTTGCGATATTATTTATTACGAGTTGATTCTGAGATCCAATTTGTTGTTGACGATACTTATAGCTATTACTAAAATTTTCCACGCCCGTCCTATCAATGTGAAGTTATTTACGCTTTTTTATGTTATTTTTTTGTTTTACGTTATTTAATTGATAATTTGTAAATAAGTTCCTAGAATAGGCCTAAAAACTCTGAAATAGCTGTTTATCAAATAACAAATCAAAACGTTGATAAAATTCTGATCATTTTTCATAAGTCAACCTTACCTGCATACATTTCGTACTGATGAAATGTGTTGCCTCATCTTGATTGCGTTCCCACCGATAGTACGTGATAAAGGTTGCGGTAACATTACTCATTTGAGAAGCATTCAGCGTAGCACATGTTTCACATTTACGTTCCACGCACTTTATGGAATCGGTTGAGCACACGATTCTGTTGATGAGGGTCGGAAGATCTCGATTATTGAGGATATTGTGACCGTACATAGCATCCACCATCAGCTGAAAAAAGGGAATTTAAGCAAGTTACCAGCTATCGAATTTGCCTATTTATAGTAGATGAAAATTTAAAGCGCTGTTATACGTTCAGAACTTTCATCAGAGCAATGACCTCAATCACTTTATAAAATATCTCGGAAGAATCCGTAGCGATATTTAGATTCCAATAAAGGCGTGAAGATAAGTAAGTTAATCTATACGCGTACATGCATATCGTGTAAATTGAATGCCGGCATATTCGCGAAGAACTTTATTTGTATCAGCAGCTCGTGATATACTACTTTTCCATTTCAGTTTATAATCGTACTGTATGAAAAAACTCAGAATTATATTTAAACGTATTTACGTTTTCCTTAACCATGAATCAATTACATGCTTTTACATGATGCATCAATTTATACTGAATAACTGAAGTTGTACTGTTCAGGTCAAATAAATTTCTTATGAAATTTAAATATGCCACTGGCAAATTTAAATCAAATTTTATTTAAATTTCGTAATTGATATCTGGTAAGCTGGTATGCATTATGCACTAAATTTCTGTGAAATTCTATGATAGATAGAGTAGTCTTCCGTATAAGATTAAGAACCTAGATTTGGGTTACATAAGTTAAATGAATACAATGTACAATGGATTTTACGAAATGGCTATTTCAACATTTCTGTCTTATGATATGATAATATTTCTAATAGATGTATTGTCACACCTTCTTGCACAATAAAGTATTTGATTTTATACATTTTACGGCTTAAAACTTTATAGAACTAACCTGAACATTGGCACATTGTAGACATAGACATTGTTCTCTGTCGTTGATCTTCGGTTTAACAACAAAGAAAGGTCTGTTGAGGTAGAATGTGGTCCTGCCAACAACATCTCCGTGCTCGCTTGTAAACTTTTCGTATAAGAAGTCAATAGAAAAATTCAGATGTCTCTTTTGGACTTTCTGTCTATTCCGCGTAATGGTTTCCTTTTTACGACTGTTGTCATCGCGGCAATAAAATTCGGTTATGACGTTTGGTGGCATTTTCTTCGGACGAGGCTTTGAATCAACGTTCTTCATAGACTTGTAGTCAATAGAGGACTTTTTGAATGTGCCTTTCATTCCTTGATATTTTCGAACAATGCTCCTAGCAGCCGAAAGGAGAACTTTTCTTGTTTGAGGGTTGCATCTCAAATATCTTGTCAATCTGTAGTGAGCGACGAGTGTTCTTCGAGTACGTTTACATGACTGCATGTCGTCTAACGCTAGTTTTCTAGGCGAGTTATGTGTTGCTCTCGGTATGTCTTAGGCCTCAATCTTTCTACGACTGCGAATTAGTTTTTTCGAAAACTTCCAAACCCTTCGTTGTAGCTGTATATTCTCTCGCGTTAGATTTACTAGCGATTGCTTCATTTTTCGCTTTTCTCTGTCTTTTGCCGCATCTGACTTGGCTGAAGAACAGCTTACATTTAGGAAGGGAATTTCTTCCTGTTCCTGATTTACATGAAGAGGAATGAGAACCTCGTTTTTCTTTTTTCTATATTGCTGTTTTCTTATTCTGTCTTTTCTTTTCCTTATTCTATTTTCCCGAGGAGTTTCGGTCTCAAGTTTTCTCTTATGACCACGCTTCACTGCCTCTGATCTGCGGGCTCTGAATTCCGGATCATTTATTTTTCTTTCCCGATATCTACGATCCCTAGCGCGTTTCAATTCGATATTTTGCGGCATCTGTAAGAAAAGGAAGTCTAGTAAATGTTCAGTTACTACTACTTTCATAGAAAGGTTGCAAATATACTCATCGCTTACAGTATGTAGGTACTTATTAATTAGACATTTTAATTTACGTATCATTAGTAGACATGATGATTCATTATGACACGAACTAGAAACTTGCGACATTACGACATTATGTAGACAAGCCTATCAATAATAAGACATCAAAGAGATAAAAAGTAGTCTTCGCAATGAATACCTGAGATACATCAACGTTATGTTCTAATATTTACATAAATTTTACTTAACTTAACTTCCAAAATATATCCAATTATCAGTTAATAACAAAGATACTTACAGCTGAGTTTTAGGCTATGTCTTATGTCATGCGTTTTATGTGATAGATATACATGTAGTACGAATATTGGAATTATTGCACAGAATGTCCATGGCGCGAGACGTCAAAGATGTCAATAATTCCAATATGTGGCATAACCTCCTTCTATGGCTGTAGATTTTCTATGATTAACCTCTGTTAGGGTTAAATTCAAATTCTTGGATTATGCATAGATAATTTGAAGCTGATAATGACCTACTAAGTGATAAAAGGAGGTTAGGCCTATGTATCGTTAATTCAGGCAGTATCTTTATAGGCTACTTAGAAAATCGCGCACTGAAATTTTACTCATTTCCAACGTATAACAATAGAGACGTAAGCCTACTTTACGACGATTTGACGATGCTTTAAGTTACACAATGGATCTGATAGGTGAACTATCAACCTATTTAAAGCCTTAATAGCAAAGAAATTTAAACATCAATTCATCTAGCTGATAATCATTCCTTATTAAAACAAGTCAGCTAACTTAAAGAAGGTGTGGAGAAGTTCCTACCCCCAAGAACCGGGTTAAGGAATTTCATCGAAAAGAAAGAGACAACAGACAATGGTCTCAAAAGTACCTTTTGATGATGCAAGACTATAAGTTTCTTTGTCTATGAATAGCTTCAACTTTGGTAAGAAAAAGAAGGATCGATTTTATTCATCTACCTTATGAAATTTGCAACACCGAAAGGAGGATCATCATATTCCATAAGGTTAATTGGTTATGAATCTTTGTTTCACTATAAAGATGAGCCTTAAACTCTTAGGATTAATACTGAGTTTGCATCATCAAAGGAATATCAAAGCAAAATGAAAAGTGATGATAGTCATTTACTTACCCCTGCTTGTGAGCTTCACTATGCAATCGAGAGCAGACCGTCAATTTGTGACGCTTGAATCTTAAGATATCTTTATATTGATGCTTTCCCCAAACTCGACAGTGACTCATGATTATGTCCTAACGAGCTGAGAAAATGTGCGCGCGCACATCAATATCATCACCATGTCAAAGAGATTTTGTGACTGTTGCAGATAGTGGGCGTCGGAGGCGGAAAAAAAGAAGCACTGATTGACTGACTCTCTATGCAACACTGATTGACTCTGATAAGTTGAGCTACAATTCGACGAACCAACTTGTCGGAAATCTGAATGTTACGTCATCACGTCTTACGTTTATGGAGACTCATGAATTCCTAGATAGTATACCCCATGTCTACGAGTCCATTACCGACTTGACTTGCTCTGTATTTTCAAAACATTCTGACAGAAAACTTCAAATGATTCAGTTAACGAATCTAGAAGATTAGTTAACATAAGATTCAATTAACGAATCTAGAGATTTCTATCGTATAACATGTCCCTTAACCGACGCCATTTATCCCTTAACCGACGGCGTCGGTTAATGGACGTTTTGTGAATGTTTTGCGATATTGTTGACTGCAAGAGGTGTTTAATTGATATTCTTTTTGTCTCATTTCGAACACATATTTTATCTCAATCACATAATAAGTGTATATCAATTACAAACTTAGCAGTTAACTCTAAAAATGATTTAACATCGGCGTCGGTTAAGGGACATTTTGTGGTCAAAATCAGAACGACAAATGACAAAATCTTCAAAATAGGGAAATTTCCTTTATAGTTTCGGCATTCATATTTTATTATGTTTTCATAACTTATATAGACTACTGTATCATTCCAAAATACTTCAAAATATCATTTTTCTTTCATTGTTTAATAGCGTCGGTTAAGGGACAAAAAAGGCGTCGGTTAAGGGACATATATTTTCGAGGACATGTATTTTTGTGGCGGCATGCACTAAGTATACAACTGCAATGAACGGAATTTATATTTTCAGAAATATATATTTCTACTGAGTAATATATTAGTAAATTATCAAGCAGCAAATTTCAACTATCAACCCGTAGAAATTGTCGAAAGATACCCTTGTCGCATTGAAGACACTTGTTTTTGGCATGTTCTTGGATTTTGATCATGTATTACTGCTCAAAGAAATGATAACTGAGAAAAAAGAATATTTGTACCTAAGCAATTTGAACTGATATTAATCAGTGAAAAAATTTTGCAGTCATAATAACATTATTTTATATTTGAGCAGCAGAAGACATCAAATCGGGAGTTCTAGCTGAATTCACCCTAATATATCGTCAGTGATGACGTGATGATTCATTCACAAGGCTTCAACCGACCTCGATTTCGCCAGACGACGGATATCTATGACGCTATTATTTAAGAAAGTCGATATCGAAAAACGTTAGTATTTTGAATACAATCAATCGACATCGTCATTCATTTGTTGGTGAACTTCGAAGACGGTGAGTTAGTGTGCAGTGAAAGAGTGAGTGGTGTAGAAAATTGGATTTCAAGTTTGTTTATAGGACCAAAATGTCTGTTGTCATTATCTTTTCATTGTAATTTCTTGAACCGGCTCTTGGGGGTGGCAAGAAACAGCTATCTGTTGTCATTAACAGGGGACTGGCGATTATCCGTCATCATTTTAAGAATTATTGTGACTCGATCCGCAATAATAGCGGAATTGATTGCTTCTGGAGTGTCCTTTCAAGCATCGAATTCCTCAAAAAGATAGGAAAAAAAAATATTTTTGATCTTCAGGTGTTTGATTTTTCTACATACTAATCTGAGGCAAGTAGAAGCTAGCATCATATTTCTGCTTTGTTAGACATAATTTTCAGTAAGAAATTCATGTGCATTGGTTGCGACAAAAGGTTTTCTTTCAAACATTAGATATAGTGGTTATTACTTTCACGAAAGACTCGTTCAAAGCTGCTATTAAGTTTATTATATAAGAGGCGTATATCACTTTTGGAGGATTTGTCTTCAGACAGTATAAGGGAATCCCTATGGGTGGCAATTGACATGGCCCTCTTCTAGCGGACCTCTTCTTTTTTCACTGCGAGTACAAATTTATGACTAATTTAATTCGCGGTGATAAAATTGGACTTTCAAGGCTCCTCTCGAATACTTCTAGGTATATTAATGATTTTTGTATAGTTAACTACAAATTCTTCGATAAGTTAATACCCCAGATTTACCTCATTGACTTGGAAGCCAACCGATGTGGTAATAACAATAAATTATTGACTACTTGGACGTTAAAATTAACGTGTGTGACTCTAGTGTAACCACTTCGGTATACCACAAAATTGACGATCTTGATTTTATCGTAACTCTTCTTTTTTTCCCGGAAAATACCATGCCTCACAAGATAGGCATTAAAGTTTTCTGCAGCCAGATACTCAAGTACGCTCGTATCTGCTCACAACTCAAAGACTTTGAAGAGAAAACGTCAAAGACGTTCATTTTGCTCGTTAATAGACGTTATAATAAAAGTGAACTTCGCTTGAACGTGGAGAAAGCTTTGCACAAGCACCGCCATCTTTTAAGTAAATTTGGTTTACTTTCTGCTCGTCAATTGATTAACTCTTGTTTTTCATAAACTGGGTTGATTTTTCGCATCTTTGAATTTGAATTTATTTAAATTTTTGGATGATATAATTTTCCTTCTTACCAGATATTCCGTAAATATTTATCTTCTTGCTTAATGTTTTCTTTTTTGATAACAATTTAGTTAACTGTTGGCCAGAGGCTGCGCTTCTCAGGGCAGGGCCCAGCTAGGATGACTCTGAACGCTACAAAAGGTATAGGCTGAAAGCGTGAATCTTATCCTGGTCCTTTTGCTGACGACCTCGTATGCCAATCTTAATCTTTCTTAACTTAACATGTTTATTACTGCTCGGAGGAAACGATAACTAGTACTCTTAAGGACTACAATTACAATTTTAATTCTTTTCTCTCTCTTACATTCTTTATTCGATTTGCTGAGAAAATTTGCTCAATATTGTACTTCCATTCCTTAGAGTAAGTCTTATTTTCTCTCTCTCTCTCTCTCTCTTACATCCTTTATTTCATCTGCCGTTTATTTCAGAATTATCATACCGCCTCTGTTCATCCACATGTCTAGAATAGTTATTCCTAGCCTCTGATTTGTTGAGTCAGATTCACCCATCATTGTAGCGTTTACGTAACTTTCTTCGTCTGTAGGTTTTTCCCAATGTCGTTCAGAGGTCAATGATAGGGATAACTTCGCATTTTGGATTTGTGACATGTTTTCGTCCGACTGCACACTTCCGGTTCCAAGCACTATCCAGGTAATTTTGGCCGTAACATTTAATAGATTCTCGCTTGATTTTCAGTCATAGGACTTCAAGTGAATTTGCAGGTCAGTTGCCTTCGTATAGCAATACTATTTCTCCAACTGTAATTTAAACAATTTTACATAGAGTGTTGATACTCAACGATTGACGATTGAATCGTAGATAATCCCTGTCTAAGATTAATAAAAACGTTTCAGTAAAATTTCAACAACTGGATGTTCGAGATTGCTTTGTAATCATCGTTATGGCAAATTTGGCTAACCGCACCGTGTACTTATCAAATCAATTTTTCGGATAATCAATAATCAGGTTTAGATTTGTTCTCTATTCCTATCAGTGAAACGCATTCGTACAAAGAGTGCCTTAAAAACATCATTTCTACCGACTCATCACAGTAACGCGCTTTGTATGTTTAGCGTATAAGTGAAAATCTTATTCCGCGCAGACGATTTGCCTATAGTCCCAAGGCGTAAATAATCTAGGATTTTGTAGGCCTACTTTGATTTTGAATAATTATAATATAATAATAATAATAATAATTCTGAAAGGTTAAATATCAGCCTCATCAGCAGTTTCGTGACTTGCTACTGATGAGAAACTTGTCTGATTTATCTGTTTCTTCGCATCCTTTATATCGTCGTTAAATACCGTCGACTCTCCGCATCTTTGATCTCACTAGTAATTTCTTGCATTCGACTTATGGACTATTATCGTAAATATTATATCTAATTTTCTGCATACATGTACATCGTAAACCGACCGTGTAGAAATAATTGGGAAAGTTTGGTCCTATAGAAACCCTCAAACATTCTCTTGAAACTGAAATTGATTTGATCATGTTATAAATAGATTGCCAATAATGTGTAATTTATAATCATGATATCTTCACTACGGGCGATGCATTAATTTTCAAATATCAAGGTTTGTTGATATCTGAGATATCTCGGTTGAACTAGAATATCACCTTTTGGCGCATAAAAAAAGCTTCAGTCAAAGAGTTACGTTCTCCATGGACGCCTAGATATTTGCATAATATCTATATGCATAAATATCTAGGCGTCTATGCATTCTCCTATGTCTATGACTTAAATTTGAATCTTGTAAGATGTCTGACAAATCACATCAAATTGTCTCTAAAAATGACACTTTTCTTGCAATATGGAAGCTTAGAAGAAATTAAGGAAGGATTCACGGTAAGACATTATTCAAAGTAGCATAATAATAAGTATTCAATTCTACAAATAAGCAAAGTAGGAAATTTTCGCGCTATTTTGCATCGTCTTTTAGAATTTTGGTGTACGAATTTTTATCGGTATAATCAAATACTTGCCTGAATTGGTAATAGTATACAATGTAATAGTATACAACTGCAAAGGTTTTCGCCAATTTAAGTTGCTATCAATGCTGACATACAGACCCACACCGTCCTATACTGTACTGGGTCTATATAGATCATGACATATCACATTAATAGATAGATAATTTCCAGGCTTGAAAGATTTATGCTGTAATTTCAAAATGCATAACGATTGCAGCCTATTCAATCATGAATAATCATTCTTGTTTCAAAAAAAATTGCATGCTACATGTATTGGATTTCAGCGACAGTAAAGTATTTCGACAGAATTTCGTTGTAAAAGATGGTAAATCTCCTTTGGTATGCTGTTTCTGAGTTTTGCTTTCTCTCTAGTCCAGCAACCAGTTCTAAATAATATAATATAAATAATACAAAAACATAAATAAAAAAACAAAATAATAAAATACTATAAATAAGATAATATAATACCCGTTTCTCGAACCACACGCCGGCTTAATTCCTTTTTCCGTGTGCATCTGCTATTTCTAACAATTCTAATACATGGTAGAATTACTTTCTTATAATGTCATTTCTATAATCGATTCTGGATTAACGATAAAGATTAAATTCTAATGGCTGTGCTTCCCGTTAGTTCATTTCTGCTGATGTTGCTCTTGTACGTTCATGTACAGACATTTTATCGTGAAGTATTGTGTACATTATGATTCCCAATGTCTTTTGAAAATATACATTTACTTACTTACTTACTTACTTACTCAAATCAATGTGATGACCTGTTATCGATTATGCGTGACTCACGCATATGTCATTTTCAAATCAGGCAATCAGCATATTTCAGAAAGTCAGAATTTTAGTTGTCATGCTCAATGAAAAATATTCTATGGGAAAGATGACAAGAGATTTCTGTTTCCTAACCATATAAACTAATCTCATCATTTTGATAACTTTTTAGATGTATTTTTCAATTTGCTATGCATAAAAAAGCACAAGAATATAATAGATATGCGTACCATCTTACGCTCATTTTTTCAATGGCTTTTGATTTCATTCTGAACTCCACAGAAGGAATAGAAGCATTAAATACCTTTAACTTGAAATGTCGATAGAATTAGCTAAATGAGTAACTATCAACTTGCATACAGTTTGATAAAAATTTTGTTCAACTGTGTTATGAACGGAATTTATATATAAGACATATTATATATAATGTATAAGACAATGTATGCCCGCATTTCGAGTGCAATAATCGCAAAGTGAATGCTATATCAAGTCATGTATTTCTTTGTTAAATATTTTTTAGAAATTTATATCAGTGCAAAATCTATGTAGCACTGACACTGCTGCAGTGTGCGTGCATTACTTTTCAGAGCATACGTGCAATTATTGGTAAGGATTGGACGCTTAGAAATCGGAATATAAACACATTGAAATCAATACTTCAAATGAGGACGCTATTGTATGATATCTTTGAATAACATGCAAATATTTAATGATATTTGTGAACATACTTAACTTTTCCTAGTCTAAGCTGTATGCAATTACAAGTAAGATTACTACGGTAACATTGTAAACATTTGGCATACCGGTATGCTATGATGTATAAACCACTTTCTTCTTTCTAAGCTTCACGTCGAAAAAGTTTCAGACCCGTTATGAAAATAGACTAGGCCAATACTGTACACCCACTGATGAGCTGTTTGAAAATAATTTGATAAGCTACCTGTTGTTGCTCTACAATCTAAGCCTACATGTAGGTAATCACGCAAATCTATTTTTTACAGATGTTAATGGACTGCATCCTATAGTCGAAAGGCCTGAAGAAATTGTGTCTGCTGCAAAATCAATTGATTTCAAACCTAGAACAGCAAGCTGTATTCGATACTTAGCCTTATTTTGGCTTTTGCACTTGTAAGTTCAGCAAATATTACTCTACACACATATTAAATTGTTACATGATGAAATTACTGCATTCAAAAATTGTGTTAGTTAAATCATTATTCTTATATACAATTGTTAGTCCTATCGGGCGTATAGAAAAATGCCATTGGCCTACATGTAGGCAACTGTAAATTCATTCTCTTATTCTTTCCAGGATTTTATGATGGAAACGACTGATGAGGAGGAATCGGCACGCAGATATCCCACGTCCTCTACTCCCAATCGCAATCCTCTTGCAAGCATTTCATCCAACACTGATGATCTTTTGGTTTCAAAAAGCAAAGAATGTCTCCTCAAGAGGAGAATGTTGAAATTGGAACGGTGAGTTCGATGAGCTGTTCCGTCGGTTAGGTATACCGTAAAATGGATACCGTGCCTGAAACAACTGTCTAAAGTTCTGAGTGCGCTTGAACACTTTTGTCGAGTCAGTATAATGATCAAATATCAAAAATTAAATTTTATGAGATCAATTTGATCTTTCTATAATGCCTCACAATGAATGTTCTCATTTAATCGATCCATTAGGCCTACATACGGATGCCGGTAATTACAGTTTACTGAATAACATTAAAAAATGATTATAAGCCGTACTAGAATGAAATAACGGGCTTGACATATTTTTTTAACACCAGAGGAACCCGCATAAAAACGATGTTGTTCTCGTAAAAGTATCTTTATCGAGGCCTTTCAGCTGCCGCCGGCAGTCATCGTCAGGCGAATGAATCATGCAGCTAACACCTATGAGAATAGTTCACAATCATGCAAGACAGAAACATAAGAACATCATAGAACTATCAATTGAATACATAGTACAGAAAATACTTACAAACATCCGACTATAAAACAAATAGAAGTAGAAGCTAAGAAAGTCAACGATTTTAGAAATGTTACGAAAAAAAAGAACAGAGAGTCTCAAGACTTCCACACATCACTCAACGTATGTTTGACTTTGTTCTGAGAGTAGAGTTGATGAGTCCATAGCGACTCCTTAACAATTCTTTTGCTCCAGCTGCTTTCCCGATCAATCACAGTGGCGTTCTTTACTCTGATCGGATGACCTGATGACACCGCATGCTTGGCAATCTCAGATCGCTGTACATCCATTGACTTGATTGACTTCGCATGCTCCTTTAGTCTTTGCTCCACCGGACGAGACTTCTCTCCAACATACACCCATGAGCATCCTTCCTCGCTACAGGGAAGTTTGTAAACCGATCCCAATATCTTATAATTTCTTAGCTTCTACTTCTATTTGTTTTATAGTAGGATGTTTGTAAGTATTTTCTGTACTGTGTTCTATGATGTTCTTATGTTTCTGTCTTGCATGATTGTGAACTATTCTCATAAGTGTTAGCTGCATGATTCATTCGCCTGACGATGAGTTTCAGCGGCAGCTGAAAGGCCTCGATAAAGAGACTTTTACGAGAACAACATCGTTTTTCTGCGGGTTCCTCTGGTGTTAAAAAAATAAGCCGTACTCATACATTAAATATATCTAAAGCTAGCCTAGATGACACCATGGTAGAATACTGTTACACCGTACGATGTTTATGCGTGGACAATGAATATTTTGACTACGAAAATTGAATCTACTGATCCCGAAGCGAAGCTGAGGGATTCTTATGCGCAGCCACGCATAGCCATCGCATAACAGTATATTATCTTATTCCTAGCTATTGAAGCCACACTCATTGAGCAGGCATACATGTATACTTGCATTTTTTATTATACGGCATATATTTTCCTTTTATACCGCATTTTTAGTACATGTATAACGGCAAATTACGTAATACATATTGCTTTGATTATACTTACATGTACAGTCTGACATCCAAAAGTAAAATAACATAGCTGACATTATTGGTAATTTTCAGATAAAAATTCAATTTGTGGACCTGTATTCTATGCAACAAATGTACTCGCATATTTGAGTATCAGACATAAACAAAATCAAAATGCAACACAAAAAGAGAAGATTGTTTCAAATGACAACCATCAAAATGTCAGTTATGTTTTTTTATCTTTGGACGGCAGCAGTACTGTGCATTAAATTAGCTTTTTAAATAGCTTTCATGGGAAGCTTTTTGGTTGTCATACATTAAATTATTCTTGCTGGTGTTTATACAATTTCACATTGCATTGATAGGCCGATATGCATCCTACATTTAAGCATTCATTCTTTTCATACTAGGCCTACTTGCAAAATTCATCATTTCATTTTTTTTCGAAAACAGCCGGATGAAATTTTTGTACTACGTAATTAGCGATTTTCAACTTCACCGTGGTGCATGAACATGTACATACATGTAGTATAATCTGAAAATCCAATAGGTTCTATATCTGGAGAGGATTTTAGGTGATATGCGAAATCAACAACAACAACAGCTGTCTCAACGAATCACTTGAATAAGACCGTTCACAGAAAATTACGATAATTATGTAGCTATGTCATATAAATGTCATGCCGTATACTATAGTGGATAGTCCATGCATTTCATTTAATCTCTCGTTTCATTATTTTCAGGTTTCATTGGCGATCGGTATGGCAAAGTGAAAGCTGAAACAGAGTCAATTGTGCGCAAAAAGTTACATACTGAAGCGGAATTACTGAAAAAACAAAATTTGTCCTGAATACACATAATACATATCATGCGGAAATGTTGCACTTTTTCTTCAATTTAATTATCGTATTATTTTCGTGCTCGGGGAGTCTCAAATGTAACTACTTTTATCTAAGGAAATCGAAGGCTTTTCTAATTTGCCTATGAAATTTCTAACATAAATTTATGGGAATGCTAAAAGGGATTTCTCCATGGGTTTGAAAGGGTTTTTGCACTGAGAATGAAAAGGATTTCTATTGGGTATCATATGGGATTCATTAAGGTATTTTAAGGGGATCCCGTAGAAAACCCATAGAAAATCATATGGGATTCGTAGGGTAACCCCATAGAAATCCCCTTTCAGTCCCATTAAAAAGGGTCCAAAAATACCATAGAAAATTTTGTATAGGAATCCCATACAATAGTCACTCGGAATAGGCGCAGCTTCAAACTTGATTTCTTGATTTCGGCAACACTCCCTGATGTGCTCGCTAACATACAACATAGAGATATTCGTATTGTTTATGTGTTGGTGGTGAACGGTCAAGCGATTCCGAAAGATATCACCAGTCTGCCCAATTGGTCCAATTGCCCAATTGTCCCCATCTATTTTCGATTTTTTCTATTTCTATTTTGGTTTCATCGCCTTTCATTATATATATATATATATATATATAAATTCATTATCAATTCCAAAACATGCAAAACTTTTAATTGTAGCACGAGCGCTTTCTATTACTCTTCAGGTGCATATAATAGTGTAACAGATGACATAAGATGGCAAATGTTCAATATTTAAAATGCGCATGTAGGTCAAAGATATCAGAGTTGGTTTAGCTTGGGAGAAAAGACGTCGATGAAATATCTTTTCTTGCATTTGCGTGCTATGGGATCATTTTTGTGCATATTGTAGAATGGAAGGATTGTAATTTTTTTTGTCCACAGATGTATATGTTCACTGAGTTTGAGTTGTCTATAATTTGGTTGGTTAATTTGTTTTTTCTGAATTCGAGTACGTTCTCTTATTGTGTTTCCAGTTTCACCGATGCAATAATTTAGGCATCCACCGTAAGTACGAGTATATGTATATACATATGCCATCGCGTCCCACCACTCCTAAATAGTAGTAAATTTTGGATGTGTTTACAAAAGGCAAAATTGAAGCACTGAACTCTATAAAGCTGCAATAACAACAATTTGTCCTGCTTGTGTATTTCAAATTTCATTTTGCACGTCCATTATTGATAGCAGCTGCCTTGATACATTATTCAGCTACAAGTAGACTACATATAAATCGAATTCAGATGAGAACAATGTATGATTTACAATTTTTATTTGCAATTTTACTCAAAAAATAATTTATGTTATTGTTGCATGAGATAGTGCAGATCTTACAGCATGCTAGAACAGCCTCTAGAACTCTCATGCAAATAACCTGCTTTGTACACATCCACTTATATCAGTAATCTTCTCTTTAGTAGGCCTAATTTGCTGTGCAAAGCGACTATCTTGCCTATGTGTGTATGCTCAGCAGTTCATGTCGTCATGAAATAAGTCACTAAATGCGGCATGCTTTGAAATAGTTGTCGCACAATCCCACACCGCATTTGTAGTATTTCGTCGAAGTTATCGAAGTATTATCGGTCGATTAGGGTTGTAGTCAGAAATCAACGGAAAAGTCACATCATATCCACGTCGTTTCTTAGAAAGCAACATATGGCAGCCATTGCACAATGCCTCTGGAAAATTAGCATCTTCCATCGTATAACCGTCAATAACAAACTTGATCCTGGATGCTTTTCATGTCACTTTCAGAAATACCGCGCTTTCCTTTACGGTAGCATACCGTGCACACTTTCTTGCGATTTTCATTATGATTTTTCTCGGCACAGAGAAGATCATCACCAGCGGAAGCCATTCCAAGCATTAATGTGAGACTAATTTCAAATTCGTTAGATATCACTGCCACATAGTTCAAATTCAAATCATGCCTGAATGCAAGTATGAGTCATAGTAAGCGAACTATCACATGATGGCGCTAGTCAAATACTGACCATGATATAGGAAAAACATTGCAAACCTGTGTCAGCTTCCATGCCAGATATTTTTGATTGTGAATGGCGCGTAACACACTGATAATGCACAGAAATATTTGATGATTCAAACAAGATATCCTTATTAGTTGATTAACGACTGTTTCAAGGGTGAATATCAAAAAACCGCCGTCACAGTCATGTATGGAGTTAAGTTACAGTTGAGATAAATAATACTATAATTATTTTCATAAATGTTCCTGCAGTCAAATTTGATTTGATAATTGCTAGCTGAAGACATGGTTTTCCTTTTAAATCCATCAATTCAATGACAACATGTGATCTAATGCCTTCATGGAACGCTAATAACTGAATGACTTTTAGTTTCATTAAAAAATATTTTCCTTTTTATGAAAATAGCATCATGTCGATAATATACTACTTATGAATGAAAAATAGATATTCCGTTAAGAGCTAAACGCTATGCCATTTGCTGGATAATATTTTTTGGGTTATTTGAGCAGCTGGAGTGAGTTAACAAGGCAAAAAAGTCATTCTAATGTACAACTTGAAGATTTTATAGCAAAAAGGGCGGCCATCTTGAAAAAGCTCATTTGTAAAAAAATTGTACATTGAAATATTTTTATTTTTGCGATTATTTTGTCCCAAGAGGTCATAGATTGTGAAAAAATTGGTTTCGCTCATGGTGTATTTTTTTTAATCCAAAACTTGATTCAGGCGCACCGTGCCAACTTATGCTTCGTTGGTATTGGAATATTTGGAAATGCAAATGTGTATGAAGAACCTTTGGGAGATTTATCTGAATGTAGCCCATGATGTTGAACACTCTTGGCTGCGCTATCTCGATGATTGTTGGATTATCTGGTGATTCTGATTGTGAATACGGTAGTGCTGATGAATTTTATGAAATCATTCAAAATTTACATTCATCCACTAAATTCACTAAAAGTATGGACAGTAAAAGTATGAATTTTCTGGATGTCGAACTTATATATGATTGCAACTCAAAATCTATGCATATAGATATCTACCGTAGACTAACATATACAATGAACTTCTTACCATTCAATTCGGCCCATCCCCGTCATATTCTCCATAATATTCCGTATAATTTGGCGCATCGCATTATGCGCATCGTCTTCGATAAACCTGTACGTGACAAAGGATATCACGGGCTGAAAATAAAATTATTGAATCTATCGTTATTCTAACAATCTAATAGACGATGTTACTTGCAAAGCTGAAGCCCATATAGCCAGAGCAAAAGATAAATCGCACAACACTGTTATTCCCTCCATACGAACATATAACAGAAATAATCGGGATATTTTCAGAGAGCTGATCAAACTTTTGTCCAGTTTCTTGCCTTTTATAAAATACTTCCGTAATTGCGAGCTTCGGTCATCTTTTCGCCAATCCAGACCATTGTTTTCCATCCTCTCCAACAGAAATGGAATGACTATTTTGGGGTCCGGCGCGGTAATGAAAGTTGCTGCAAAGCTTGCGATACCTTAATTACCGGTAAAAGCATTACATTCCAAAACCCCTTTCGGCACCAAACATTCTGAGATAAATCAGAACCTTACCTGTACATCGTCTAATGTCATCAGCAAATTGCAATGTCGGAATTTCCGTGAATATTATATTGGCCAAACCGGAGACAATTTAAAAAAGGTATTACCGTCCATCGACAGCAGGTTTATGATGCTCAATACTCTTTCCTCAAAGTGAGCAAGTATATAGCCACGTGTGGCAATGACTTCTATGCCACCCCTTTCTATCAGCTATCTCCTAATACATCCAAGATAGAAGGGGAATGAAAGGAAGCAATGTTCATTAAGAAATATCTTCCTACCTTGAATGCCAAGCGTATTAGATATGTATACATGCATCCTCTTCTCACTTTTCATTTAATGCCTTGATAAGCAGTCAAACTGTGAAATCGATCGGCATGGATCTGGCTGATTTTTATTTTACTTATATACAGTATATTTATATATATAAGAAATGATTAACCCAAATCAAAACAATCTGAGTATTTCCCTGTTGATTGTTTTGATTTGGGTTAATCATTTCTTATATTATTGCCATTTCTGATTATATTTATCTATTATATATATATATTGCATATTATTCTATACATGCAGAGACCACGAAAGAAAAAAAATCAAGAGGTGAGAACAAAATCTGATTCAAATCATTACGGGAACTACAAACGTTTCTAGCTTATTTGTCGTCATCAGTGTAATATACCTTATGTAGAGAATCAGTAAATCCGATGCCGATAAATCGTCATCCGACCTCCAGACATCCACAATTAATGAAATAATTCAAGTCTTGTTCTTGTTCTCAGAGCTCGGGAACAAGATTTGAATTTTGTAGATGTCTGGAGGTCGGATGACGGTTTATCGGCATCTGATTTAGTGATTCTCTACATAGGGTATATTACACTGATGACGACAAATAAGCTAGAAACGTTTGTAGTTCCCGTAATAATTTAAGTCAGATTTTGTTCTCACCTCTTGAATTTTTCCTTTCGTGGTCTCGGCAGGTATAGATTAATGAAAGGAATAGTGAAAAGAATTGGAATTATACATAATAAAAAATGAATGAAAACACTTCAAACTATCAATTTGCACGAGCGCTTTCTGGAATATATTTCCTTCTTCAGGTGCATAACAAGCATGCAGATTAGAGTGCTTCGTGTCTGAACATGATTAACCCTTACCATATCAAGGTTTTTTAGTGACGCAGAATGCCAAGGATGGCCAAAAGTCTCCACCTACCATACGTCTTAGAATACAACACAAATCCGAAGTATTCTTATGACGCAAACATCTATGTTTCCTATCGTACATATTTTGAAGACTATAAGTGTCATATGAATGACTTTTATACACAATTGGCCACCTTGTGAATAAGTGTTCTGGTATTTATGGGATATCTCCCCCCCCCCAGGTTTTCAGATTTGTCTCAAATCTGACAAAATGAATCAATCGTCACCAACCTTGACGTAAGCGTACTTAAGCATATTTTCTACCCACATACGAAATTTTATGCAGATTAGACAAGCACTTTTTGGACGAGAGACGATTACGTGAAGTGCATCAAAGTCAACAGCTTGATCTGACTTCGTCTGTTCGACGCATTATTGTTACACGTGTGTACATTGTTATCTCTGTCTCATCCACTGTTATGTAATAGTCCGGCAGCCAGAACGAGTTTCTGCAGGGAACGAGGCCGAAAGTGAGACTTTCACAGAAAGATGCACACCGTATTCCTACTACGAATCGGCACGTCTGCCGAGAGCTATTGAGGATACAAAGAAAAACACATGTAAATCCAATGGGACGCAGATTGCAGTTTTTGGCTAAAATGAAATTTTGTTTGTTTTCTCTGATTAAACAAAAAGTACTAAGCCCAGAGTCATAATTTTTGGCATGGAATGTCTTCAGGTCATTTTCTTTCATGTGCATATGCTTTTATCATGCATCTAACCGGCAATGTATGTGAGAATGTGGTTGAATGTGGATAAAGTTGCTCAAAATGTTTGTGTTTGCCGACAATAAGAGGCTCGCCAAATCTAAATGCGTTTAGCTACATAGACGGGGGTGGATGGAAATGAAAGGAAATGACCTGAAGACATTCCATGCCAAAAATTATGACTCTGGGCTTAGTACTTTTCGTTTAATCAGAGAAAACAAACAAAATTTCATTTTAGCCAAAAACTGCAATCTGCGTCCCATTGGATTTACATGTGTTTTTCTTTGATCCTGTCTAAAAAGAAGAGGAACTCAATAGCTCTCGGCAGACGTGCCGATTCGTAGTAGGCATAGGGTGTACATCATTCTGTGAAAGTCTCATTGTCGGCCTCGTTCCCTGCAGAAACTCGTTCTGGCTGCCGGTCTATTAAAATCTTCCCACGACCACTACCTTGCCACACCTTTTTTAATCCAAGCATATTAGTGCAAGGGATGTGGCCTAATCATCATTGCTTCACAAGTTGTCGGGAAATGACATTGGTGACCTCAAGTGCTTTCTGCACCGATGGTGAGGTCATAGGAAGTCAAATCAAGCTGCCGGCATCGCTGCACTTCAAGTTATCACCCCTAATTCAAAAAGTACTTCTTCGATTTGCTTAGATTTTCGTATGTGGGTAGAGAATATCCTCAGGTACTTGTGTTTAATGTTTTGTGACGATTGATTCATTTCTACGGCTTTTAGACAAGTTTGAAAATGTGTGGAGGATAACCCATAAGTTCCAGTGCTCTTTGGAAACATATGCCCCACACATGTCGGAAGTCTGGTTTGTTCTTCTGTGGTTCATACAGGTACCACAACTTCCACGTATATTTTGGTGGTGCACAGGCTGTATTTTTAAAATTCCACGACCGCTATGTCCTTCAGCTCACGTGAAATACCGTTAAAGCTTTCCATTCTAGCGCTAAGACAAGGTGAGGGTAGCTGTGGCTGAGATCTTTAATTGTTCTTCTCCGACACAATTTGTCATTCACATGTACCTCCATTTCTGTAGGGTTTTTAAGCTTCAGAAGAATGACACTGTTCGCTATAATCAAATGTAGAAGATAGCACAGAACATTCACAATCCACTTTTGTCCAATAATTTTGATTTCGGTTGACTCCATCACTGAGTTCAGACTTTGGAAAGTTAGAGCAGCTACACGTGAGATTATGAGAGTGAAGAATATAGAACGAACGTAAAATGTGCCTAGTTAAATATGTAAAATGCGCGATTAATTAATGATTTTTGATTTGGCAGCCAATTTCTTTTTGATTAGAAGAAAATAAAGCAGAACATTAATAGCAAAAACAAGACTATTTGAAATGTCATACTACAAAAAAAGTGGCGCATTGCTAAAAATTAGGTGGACAATCTCGGCGGCAGATCCAGTTCAACAACGGCAAGCTTATGAATGTATAAGCTTGCAAAAATAAGTTATTTTGATAATGAAAATAGCACTTTCTGTGTACTAATTAAGTCGATTAGTTGTTACGCCTGACTGATAACCTTCATTGAAATGAGGTGAAACTGTAGGAATTTCACGATTTTTGGTTCAAGTCCAATAGGATTATAACAACACACTTTAATGTGGAAAGTCTGTTGTTTTGCCATCTATTGAAGGTGCAACTATTTTCATGTTAAAAATCTTGTTGCCAATTTCACCGCCATTTAACGCATAGAAAAGGGTCATATCATGATCATCTATTAGATCACAGGCATCGAGCCGCTTATTGGAAAATAAATCGCTACACCAAGGTGACATGTCACGTTGTCATTCCAAAAGTACATGTACTCGCATTTAAACTGATGCATGAATTTTGTAGATCATTTCGGAATGACAGCAAAACATTTTTCGGAGTCGCGCGAAGTTCTTGCGCGGAATGTCACCCTGTGAAGAAATCACTTAATCAATTAACAACTTCTGATTAGTTAATTGACACATGTTCAAAAAAAATCTCGCGAATTTTTGAATACCTTCTAAAGATGAGTAGATGAATCATCATGATCATCCATCACGCAATAACATTCGTGAAAGCGTCAAGTCGCCGACGTCCCCGAACCGAGGAGTCAGCGACCGAACATACACAGTGTCAGTACATCGACGATGTACAACAAAAATGTTAAATAACATACCTGAAATGATACAAGAAAAGGGCTTCCAACAGAAATGTTTCGACAGATGAAATAATCGACCTCCGATGTCAGGAATCGTTTGCAGAATGAGACAGTTGTCGAATTGGCTATCGACATCAGTGAATATTAATCATTCTTCATTGTTTTTGGTGTTCGACGTCATATAAAGGCCTTATCAATTGCTTCTGGCACTGTCTCAGTAGGAATTTCATAGAAATCGTTTAAAAGACAATAATAGATAATGACATGAAATGTGCATGTTGATGAATTGATGACGTGAATATGTTGTTTTCATCTGTTGTTTCGAAAGTGGGTATGGAACTCTATTGAAAATTTCACTGAGTTCACCATGTCATGCATATGGCACCCTATATTGCTTCTACAGCTTCATAGAAATCGCTTTTAAATTGATTCATCGATCGATGCAATCATTTGATCATCGATTCACAATAATCAACGTGTGCTTCGACCAGATAGATATTAATAACAACAGCATTTGTTGACATCTATTGTATATTTTGCGTTGCTGCCATATTCAGCAACAGCGCCCACTTATCTCATCCTCAATATTTTCATGCTAACATAGAAACCGCATCACAAAGCAATTGTGCAAAGCAAGGAATACACACGTCAACGATTTGTGACATTCGAAGTTATCGCTATCTATTATTGTTTCTTTCATTCATTGCTTTGTTAATAAATTCATCAACGGCGCAAGTTTGTCCTGCCTTTAATATATTCATTGTTTCATAGAAATCGGTTCAATCATAATCAGCTAGGAAAGGAATCAATGAAAATCTTTCAGATCTGTAGCGAGGACAAATTGACATCAAATGAAAGAAGATATCTTGTGTCTCATTCTTATCGCAAAATTTACAATAAAAATCATCATGAGTATTTCGATTTTGATATGTACCAATGCATGCTGCAAGAGTATGATTACTCAATTCATATGAGTCTCTCTCACTCTCTGAAGAATTCAAGATGTCAAGAATGTTTATTAACCAGTTTGTTGTAAACATAGCATGCATGAAAGAGTTAAACAGCATTATTATGACGAGATGGGTCCACAGTTTTTCCTACATATGACATGTGAGATGTGAGATGAGAAGTCTCGGTTAATAAATGATGATCGAATGCTGTAACAACACCAATGAATTGTGGATTGAAGAAGTCGATAGATGCAATGTCTGAAAAAATCTGCGAGCGATGTAATGACACAAGTTCTACAGTACGTGTATATACTGTACAATTGCATGAAGAATATGAGCATAGCACATGTATTTACAAATACATGCAGTATCATTCATGTACATGTATATGTAGTCAGTCATAATGTCAGTATGGTGATCAAATGCATGTTATGAGAAGAGATATCACAGATAAATGAGGAAAGGAGACAAACTATTCATGTACATGGCATAATATGCAAAAAATATGATGATTCATGTCAACAGAGTTTATTAGTGTCTTTTTCTTATCAATATTGTATTTAACAATCACAAGTCATCACAGCAGATAACTCAACTTTATTATTTGATCGCAGGTGCGGTTCAATAGTTATGAGCAATTGGTGATACAAGTGATAAGTAGTCGCAATATCATCAATCAGCCAGGAAATGGATGGATCAGGAATACTCCTTAAATTGAAGAATTCAATATTAAAAAAACAAGAAAAGCTATTCCTTGTTAGTTTCAGTTGTATAGTATGTGACATATTCCGATAAAGCAGGATATGTCACAAAATTTTTTGTGATTTTTAAAATTTTTCGTGTTTTACAATTCTTTTAATTTTTGAATTTGCGATTTTTACAAATTTCAGAGTTTTGCAACTTTTCGTTTTCTACAACTTTTCAATTTTTCTATTTTACAAGTTTTCGTTTTTTACAATTTTTCAATTTTCAGATTTTACCAATTTTGTTTTTTTCCATTTTTTCAGTTTTCCAATTTCTTCATATTATTCTTGTTTTTTATTTATAAAGTGAATGAATATAAAAACAAAAATCTTCTACAAAGACTGGAAGCATTTAAAAGTACAAAGCGTAAGTAGTGTAATATACGACATATCCCGCAAAGCAGGATGTGTCATATGAATCTCCAAAATGAATAATTTTGAAATCAAACTACAAATTTTTAGAATTATAAAAATAAAAATTCAAGTTTTCAAAAATAAAACATGAAAAAAATTTAAAATCAAATTGAAAAATAAAAGTTTTAAAAAAATGTTAAATAAAAACTTAAAATTTTCAAATTAGTAATAAAAATTTGTAAAATCAAATTTCGAAATTTTCAAAAACTAAAAGTAGGAATTTTTAAAGTCAAAATTAAAAATCAGAAGTTTTATTGGCAAGAACTATCATATCATATCATATCAACTATCCATTATTTCTTTGTGACAATGACAAACCATATTTTTAAAATCTTTTGAAACAAAAACAGATTAATTATTGTTGCACCGAAATTTTATTTGCGATGAAATTAGTGAAATTAGCTGATAAGTTTCATAACTTACTAGAGTGTCTGTTGTTCTTAGACTTTTAAAAAGCAATTTATCCAGTTTAGAAGAGTGTCTACAAAGTGAGAGTAAATTTTGGTGTGGTGACTAGATTTAATTATGTTCTAATCTGAACAATCTTGTGTTTTTAATTACAATACCGTGCTTCAACCAATCAGATCGCGTCCACGCGTGGACATGAATCGCGTTCTGAAGGAAACATATAAGTTAGTTTTATGAATTACGCATCTTTTTAAAGCAATAACCTTCAGTTTCCCCTGAATGCTGGGTGTAAAATTACATTCATTCAGTATAGTATTAAATGCATTCATGAAACAAAAATAAATGAAATGGCCCTATATTGCTGTTATAACAACCATTCAAACCAATATCGCATAAATGGAAAATACACCAATTGTTATTCCATGTCAACACATACCGCCAAAACTTCTGGCAACTTTTCTGGCACGAACGGTGGTTCTGGTGTAAATTTTCATTAGTGTTCAAGGTTAAATTAAATTATTTTTAGTTTAGAAATTTTTTATACGGATGCGTCAAAATATTTTATTAAAAATTGAAAAAAACGAAAAATCAATAGAGGCTTCCTGAAAAGGAAGCCTTACTGAAAAGGAATCATTATATCCTTCTATAATACAAGACAATAGTAATGACTGGTCTTTCAAAACTCAAGAAGAAATTATGTCTGAAATAAACCCGGAAAAGCAGAAGGATAGAACAAGATATATGAAAGATGTAGAATCTCAATTATTATTAAAATTAGAACATCATAGTAAATTAAGAAAGAGATCGGTTATAGCAAAAAATATAACGCAAGGTATTGGAATATTTGCAACAGTAAGTTTAGGTGCATTGACAATTGTAATATCTTGGAGCTTTAGTTGCTCCAAGTAGTTTCCAGTAGTTTCCACATGCTTAACAAATTTTGGAATTTTACAACATCCTTGGCAACAATTCTATATAAATCTCTAATTAGTAAGAAACGAAAATCATTAAAAAAGAAACATTTACATATAAAAGAAGTTTATGATAAACTCTACTATTATTTTCAAAGATCAAGTGAAGATTCAAGTGATCTATTACTTCAGAAGAGATATAAGCTTTTGATGAAATAGCGAAAAAAGCAAATAAAACTCCCAAAATTTCTTCTCAAGACGAAGAAGATAACAATGTTTTTTTAGATGAAATAAAAACGTTCTTTAAAAAAAATCTTTAGAACAAAGTACGAACAAGTAAAGACAAAAAAAATTAGCATGAAAGAGGTTTATTGCACATTTCAATGGTTTTGTTGCGTCCCAATAATTCCACAGAATTCAAATATTATAATTTAAAATGAAAATGATTAAAGTTGAAAACGAAAAAATAATCCAACAACTAGAAGAATTAATGTAGCAGAAAAATAATTTGAAAGAAAATCATGGACAAAATATAATGATGAAAGTTGGTCTTCAATCTGATATGTCTGAAAAATTACAATTAACAAAACAAGTTGAATCTGGTCTTGATAAAACTTCTAAGCCATTTACGGATCTTGAGAAAGAATTTCCAAACCAGAATAAACAAATTGATATAACTGATCCAGTGCAGAAAAGTATAATAGATGATTATGGATGAATAGAATCAAACATAGATAAAAAATTTCCCTAAATCTATGCAAGTCGAACATTCAACAGTTTTTTAGATGGGAAAGGACAAACTAGATTCTATTTAGGTGGAGAAGAATTATTTATAAATTTTAAAGAACAATTACTTTTTACTCCAGACAAAGTACCGTTTAATTTAGACAGAACTTTTGTAGATCTTTTAAGAGGGACAGATTTAAAACGTTATGATATAGATGATCTATTGAAATACAAAGCTATTTTAGATAAAGTTAAAGCTACAAAAAGTCTCAAGCGTTACAAAACATTAGAAGACCTATTACCGAAAACAGGTACGGGTTTATCAATTGTTTTCCTACCTGACGATTTAGAGACTTAATAAATAGATAAGAGATATTTTTATCAAAAGAAGGTCATAATTCTAGTTTCAATGAAATTCATGCCATACGGAAAAGACTAGTAGAAAAGGGAATTTTAAGTAATAACGACTTTCCTAGCTCTGTTGTGCAAAACTTTCTTTAATAAATGAACACGACAGAGCTAGAAAAAACTAACAATCATTTCGAAAATCTAATTGATATTTTAAGTTCATCAAAATTTAGTACGACATATGAGAACTACTTCACCACATGCTTGTAATTTAGATCCAATTATTCATTTAGAACAAGGTAAACATTAGGAAGTAGCACTAACTAGTCTTCAACATTTAATACGATACAAAATATCATCAAAAATGTAATTGACCAATTTAGATATTCTAATGATAAAGGTAAATCTTCCTGGATCTTATGAAGTTGAATCTGTTTCAAATGAAATAAAGAGACATTTAGGCATTCAATTTAAAGACAAGAAACAATTACATTTTGTAGTCGAACCAGCAGTCAATACATTTTCTCTTACTTAAGATGAAAATCATCAAGTTGATTTTAACATTAATAGGTCCTTATCAAGATGATTAGGATTTAAAAAGAAAATCTTTATTCAAGGTTTTCACATAAGTGAAAATATACCTAAAATAACTGAAATAAATTCAATCAACGTTCATTGTGATACTATAGAAGGTGGTTATGTAAATGGAAAACTAACGAAAAATATCTTCAGTTATCCAGCATATACAGTTCCGATTGGCTACAGTTGGAATGTAATCCCAAAATCATTAATATATTTTCCAGTTACAAGAAAAACAATTAATTCAATTACCATCAAAGTAACTGATGAGAAAGGAAAGGAAAAAAATTTTGGAGATGAAGAGATTATGATAGATCTATTATTGCGAGAGGTATAAATAATTGCAATATAAAATGTCTTTAAACAAAAAAGTGAAATTTAATCATCATTCAAACTTATCCAATAAAGATCAGGGTGTGGAAAAATTATCTATTATTCAAAATTCTCACGACAGCAAAATTTTTGGATTATAATAATCTTATAATTTATACAACAACGGCAGAGCAACCAATTTATCAATTCTTAAAACACGGATCTGAAAATAACCTTTCAAAATCTGGAATTGCTTCCTTATTCGAAGAATATGAAAAATCAGATTTTGACGAGGATATAATTTCATGGTGTGAAAAAGAGGCTAAAAATACTAACTTAGTAGTAACAAATAAAGATAAACATATTTCAGTACAATTAATTGATGATATAGGTACATGTAATATGACTGACCCAAGTAAATTAGCCAAAACAAAGAAACATTGTATAGCTTTCGATGATTGTGTAAATAATAGAGATCAAACAATCCAGAATAATTATTTTACAAGAGGAAGACATAATAATTGTAGCGTGTTCTATTTTACACAAAGTATGTATTCATTAGACAGAGGTGTCATTAGAAAGAATACAAATATATTTATGCTATTTGAAATTAATTCAAGAAACCTAAGTGACTTATTAAAAGATTTATGCGTAAGAGATAGAGATGAATTTAAACAATCATGTAATAATGCTTGGTCTCAAGATCATGGATTTATTACTATTAATATTGATAAAAAGTAAATGATGGAGTAAGCGAACATTTGTTCGGGAACAAAGACGGAACTTAGTTCCGGGAAACGAAGTTTCCAGTGTCGCGAAACTTCGGCTCGCATCGCGTAGCGGTAATTAAATTAATTTCGAGACATTAAAATGTCTCATAATCTTCCAACTCAGCAATCAAATCTATTGATTCTTCGTTAGTATAATTGCATTCTTTCTTTATTTTTTTGAACGTTTCTGCAAGAACATCTTGTTGATCTCCATATGGATTCATTATACCATTTTCATCAGGTTCCTGTCTTTTAAGAATATTTATTTTTGCTGAGAATCTTTTATCTTCAGTGTTCATTATCTCTTTCTGGAATACTTATATCATTTTCCAAACTTGTTTTCCAAGGTTTTTTACTTTTGTTGTTAATGTTTCATTATTAAATAACTTAATAAAATCTTCAGTCTTCACTTTACTTTCAGTAAAGCCTTTAAATGTTTTCTTTTCCGTTAATCTAACTTTTTCATCAACAACTATACAATATTTTATTTTTGGTGCAATGAACAGTGCAAATATAATTCCACCTACTCCATAATCGTTTTTACCTTGACAACGATTCCCACCTACATAACCAGTCGTCTCTAATTTATCAAATAATTCATTTGAAATGTATATACTGTCAGTATTTGGTGTAGTATATCCTCTTTTCTTTAAAACCATTAATTTCTAAAATGAAATAATTCATAATTCATAATTCTTCTTGAATGAGCAAGAATAAATGATTATAAATGAGAAGGCATAAATGAAGTATTTCCCTTTTCATTAATATTTGCTTTAAGAAACTCGTCTTCTTCCATTTCCACTTTTATAAAGAATTGTTCATCAAATACTTTTTCAAAGTCTTTCACTTCTTCAGTGAAATTCTTCTTTAATGTAATTTCATTCCATAATTGATATTTAGTAGTTATATCTTTTTGCACAGTTTTTCCATATAATGAATTCATCAACAATTTGATCAATTCATCACCAACTATATTTCCTTCTTCTTTGAATACTTTACTTAACTGAAATAGTTTTTCAATATAATTTATAAATGGAGAAATGGGATAATTTTCTTCATAGATTATGCCATCCATAATTGATATATTTTTCCGCCGATTTTTCTGTATAATTTCTTGAATGTCGACAGAGTTTAAAACGTTGAAGTATGTATCATTTCTAAATCTTATTATTTCGCGACTAGAATTATTTCTATTTTTTTATCTTTTGCTGCATCCAGTTGAAAAACCATATCATTAGGATATTTACATAAAACTGTAAATATTCCTGTCTTAAGTCTAAATGTTTGAGCGTTAAATTCATGCAATATTTCTTGTTCTTCCTCTTCATTAAATTTTCTAGCTGATTCGGCTTTTGGATGCTCAGAATATCCATCATGCATTGCAGATGGATATAATGATGTTGCATCAAAAGCCATTAAGAATTTTTACATCCTTTGATTATTCAACATTGATGTTCTTATATCGTTTTCAATTCTTTTAATTACATCTTAATTGTCTTCGCTTTTTGTAAGTTCAACATACTTCTTTACTAAATTGATTAGTTCCTCCGGTTCCTCTGGTTCTCCTTCTAAACACTTTGTGGGAGCCTTCGGTTCCAAATGCTTTTGCAATATTTTCGTAATAATTTTGAAAAAAACAGATTCATATTTTCTTATATTTTCTGACTCTTTTCCACCTTTAATAGATTTTCTAACATGATTTCTTGCCCACAAGTCTGTATGTGAATGAATGAAATAATCTCTTTGCACTGATTTCATCCATCCTTTTAATGACAAACTAGAAGATGTTAAATCACTATTCATATCCTCTCCAATTAATTCTTTCATAACATCATTATATTTAAAAACGCAAAATGCTAATGAAAGAACATCGTTGAATAGGTATGGTTTCCATTCGTTTTCTTTCTGTATGAAATTTTCGTGTGTTATTTCACCTATGTTATAATCTAATTTGCAAATCTTGGTAGGTATTTTATAATTTTCACACCATGTGTAGATAATCTTGCCTTTACAGGTTGATAACTTACATTTCACTACAATTTTCTGAAAAATAGGTGCAGCTTTGCTGCCGCTATGCGGTTCACTTCGTTGGCAGCTATATTTCATGTTTTTCTTTATATACGTTTTAATGCCTGGAGTTGTATGTGGATTTTGAAAAGACGCGCTTAATATTCCTCTTGATGTTTTAAGTGGACGTTTTGTTAGTATATAACTAGATTTAATCGGGAAATATTAATCAAACCCATATGAATTGTGTGCTATCAAAGTTGCTTCAGCAAAATTGAATTTCCCCTGATCTTTGAAAAATTGATCTATGCTATCAATGCCGATGTGTACTTTTACACAACGTATAAGTTTATTAAGCTCCTGTTCGGTTAAATTACTATACTCGCATATTTCTGTCTTTATTTGTTTGGTAGTTTCTTCATTACCTAACCGTTTTATTCTAATCATATCTTTTGAAATTGTTTCATCCAAATATTTTATTTTTTCTTTCGGTAAACATCTAACAAACTTATTTAAGTTTATAGCAGCGCATGCATATGGAATTGGATGCGCTGTAGGATTTTCTGGATCAGGATAAGTTTCAAGATCCCATATATATGTAGAACCATAGTAAGTTTCTTTAATAGCAATAGTTTTATATGGAAGTGTTGTTAAACGTTCCTCTGTAACTGTTTTACATATGGGCATGAAATTATTTTCAATTTCTCTAATAGCATCAGATTTGTGATTCTTGTCTATCAAACAATAATTACCAATCTTAGAACTTGGATAATGATAAATGTAATAAACATAATTATGCTGTGTTCGAAATCTATGTATATCTTTAGGATTATAATATTGTATATCATCATTGAAATATTGATTGAATTGACGGAACTTGCAATTTGACATTATTCCTCTTCTTGACGCAGATTTCTCTTTATACAGAAATTTATTAAACATCTCTGTTACAGTTGTTAATTGCTCTCTATTAAATTTATGTAAGAAATTAAAGCATTTAATGAAACAGAAATCTTCACTAGGAATATAACAATATTGCCCTATATATTCATTAATTTCATAATTCATATTTATATCTGCTCCTCTAGGTGATCTTTGAACTAATCTAATCCCATGATCTTCATATTTAATACTCTCTATAAAATTCCATTCTTCAGGATCTGATTTCTCATCTAGATTTGCATAACAAGTTTCTAAGAAATTTTCATTATGAAATATAGCATTAAAGCTATTGACTACCTCACCATCTTCTTTAGTAATTCTCCCCAAGAAGTCTACAATTTTGTCATTGTTAATAAGTTCTCTTATATCATTAATTACATGAGCAAACTATTCATTTTCATACGTTTTTTCATTTGGTTTAAATAGATTTAGTAAAGCAGAACTATAATCTTCAATATCATCAGTTTCACCGCTGTTATTTCCTTCTAATTTTTTACCAGACGTTTTAAGGAAATAAATTTATATTAACCTTCTCTGTAGTACAATTTTATATTCATTTCTTTTAGCATTTGTTTTTTTTTCATTAGTAAGAGATCCTTTATTAAATAACCATCATAAGTAATTATAGGCTAAAAATATTTTAAAACATCGTAAACATAATGGCAAATAACCAGTCTTATCGTGTATTTTTAAATTGTGTTTTATTTTGTAATCTTTAACAAGCTCAACAGATTTATGATGATGATAAAAATCAAATTCTTTCTTTGGATGTGTAGGATTTGTGGAATGTTTATAATCTTTTGAAACACGAATATGTTCTATTAGATATTCTGTTATTTAGATTATAATGAAATATCATGTCAATTATAATTCAAAATCACTATTCATCGTACTGCAAATAATGAATCAATATTTTTCGGAGAGACTGGGGGAAAATAATATATAGAGACTGATAGACTTGAATGGTGGATAAACCATATTACTCCTAATTTAGAAATTGAAACAATTATTACGAAAAGATTAAATACTAACAAACGAATTCCAGCAAGTTTTATGAAACGTATTGCTAGTTCTGTTACCTTTTCAGATCAAAGATTTAACTGGCATTTTATTAGAACTTCAAGTACTCCAACATATTTATTACTAACTTTTCAAAAGAATGAATCTCCGAGCTTTGAAAAGAATAATAGCCTTTTTCATTAAATTTCAATTATAAGTTTACAAATTTCATTAAATCAAACACGCTATCCAATTGATATTTCTGTCATGAATTTTGAGTTGAAGCAGAGTTATCACCTTTAGACTGCAAGAATTTGTACACGATTTAATTATTTTCTGTTTCGATTTAAATGCACAATCTGAAGGTATAATTAAAAATGGTTGTGATGTTTCAATTAATATTGAGAAGACAAATTCCTCATTATCATTAATGGCTTTTGGTTTGCTTTTTGAAGATGCAAAATATTCTATTCAAATTCTTTATGAAAGAATGGTTAGGATCGGTTAGGTTAAATTTATATTTTATTTTTATAAATGAATGATAGAGAGATTATAGAGTTGAAACTACGAAATATTGTAGATAAAACTCACCTAAATCTATTACTATTGATAAAAAGAAATATTATATTAGTAGATCAATGATAGAAAATATAAAATTACAAGAAGAAAAGAGTGGCGGAATTCTTCCATTAATTCCTCTAATAATAGGAAGTGTGGCAGGTGGGACAACTGGTATTGTCCAATCAGTAAACAAAAATAAATCAGAGAATGCAGCATTAGAAGAACAAAAACGTCATAATAAAGAGTTGAAGAAAGCAGCAAGGGGACAAGGAGTAGTAGATAAATTAATTTTAGTAATTTAATTTTAAGTCAATAAATTAAATTTAGTTGAGGAAGGATAAAGAGTTCTTAAAATATTCTACACAATATTGATGATTTAATTGAAATCAAAGAAACAAAAGCTGGTTCTGGAATAAACTTGAGTCCTAGTATGATTCGTTAAAACAGACTGGAAACAAAGTTTCCTGGAACTAGGTTCTGTCTTCGTCTCGAGAATCGAGGGTTCCTACCTTCGGTTCGCCGACGATGTCTACCAATTTTATTTTTTTGATTTTAAGTTTTTATTTGATCTAATTGAATTAATTTGATCTAAGTGATTATTCGATCTAAAAATTTGAATAACTTTAAAATTCCAAATCTAGATCTATTGGATTGTAGGCTACATGGAATCTACGTCCATCGAATCGTAAAGTTTATGAAGGAAACGATGTACAAAAGGCATTATCATATCTAGCAGGATTTGTTTGGGCAAAATATAAAGGTGAAAAACATCTTCCTGTATATTCATATACAAGACCAGGAACTCGATTAGATATAAGGTTAGATGAAAATAATAACCCAAAACCAGGTGAAGAACCAAAAAACTTGAATAGATGAAGCGGCTTATAGACATGATTTAGCATACAGAGATCATGATGATACAGCTCTGAAATTCATAAAGAATATAGAAAACCAAAATATTTATTGAAAGTAAAGGTGTTTAACAAAGATGATATTTGGAGTGCTGATCTTATTCATATGCCGAACGAAGAGGATTATAAGTATGCTTTAGCAGTCATTGATTTATATACAAGATTTGCTGGGGTGAAACCATTAAAAATAAAAGTGGTTTATTAGTTAAATATGCATTTGAAGAGATCTTTAAAGAAAGTAAAAGAAAACCGAAAAAATTGTTTGTTGATAAAGGATCTGAAATTTATAATAGAAATGTTGAACCATTATTTAAAACTGTTTATTCCACTGAAAATGCTGGAAAAGCTGTAGCAATAGAAATATTTAATAGGACATTGAAGAATAAATAGGTCATTTAAGAAATTTACTGAACAAGGTAATCAAAAATGGTTAGAAATATTATTTGGAATTGTTAGTAGTATATAGTGTGACATCCCGCGCGGCGCTTCGCTTCACTTCGCTTGCGCCGGATGTCACACTTTTGCGGGTTTTTCAAAAATTTTCAAAAAAATCAAAATTTCAAAAATTTAGGTAGACTTCAAATTTCACGTGGCCGAAGGCCGAAAATTTAGGTAGTGACAAATTTTCAAAAAAATCAAAATTTCAAAAATTTAGGTAGTCTCCAAATTTCGGGTGGACGAAAATTTAGGCGGTCTCAAAATATCACGTAACCGAAAATTTAAGTTGTCTCAAAATATCACGTAATCGAAAATTTAAGTTGTCTCAAAATATCACGTAATCTAAATAAAATCACGTGGTCGAAAATTTAAGTTGTCTCAAAATATCACGTAGCCGAAGGTTGAAAATTTACGCAAATGAAAATTTAGGTAGTCCAAAAAATATCACGTAGTCTTAATATACCAGAAGATTGTATTCCAAATATTTCTTTAAAAATGGAAACCTCAACGGGGACGAAAATTGAAGAAGCCTCAACGGGGACGGCGATGACAGCAACGGCGACGACGAAAATGGAAGGAATAAAAATGGAAGAAACCGCTAGAATATATCCTTCATTATCATATGAACGTAGTTCTACTTTAATGGACATTGAAAAGATGAACATTGAAAAAATGAACAAAGAAAAACATAAAGATAGAGTTAGGTATATGAAAGATAAGGAATCTCAATTATTACTAAGATTAGAGCATTATAAAAAATTAAGAAAGAGATGGTCTAATGTTAAGAATGTAGCACAAGGAATTGGAATTGTTCGTGATGAGATCTCTTTTTCCTCTTACTCATCGACGTAACTGACAATCGCACTTGACAATTGTTCTCGTGATGCGGCTAATTGACTGAGTGATCTGATGTCTATTCATTGTCTTTGTTGATCCATGAAAAAAATATTTTTTTTCATTAGAAAACAATTTTTATTTCCATGACATATATATCTTTTATTGTTTAAAAATGATGTTACCAAATGTTGGTGTAGGTGCATATATCCCGAAAAATTGTGAATCAGAAATAGAAATAGAAAATTATATTATGAAAACTGGAGACGTTTTATCTGGTCCATTGCATCTTCCTATTCTTCCGCAACAAAATACAGAGTTAACAAATAAACAATATGTTGATACAAAAAAATCAATGACTTAAAAGAAAAATATATAAACGATGTTTTGGTTCCACTGATGAATGAATTAAAGTTGCTTAAACTTAATGACAAATCATTAAACGAAAAATTATTAAAACTTGATAAAAAGGATATAGAGCTAGAAGCAGATATAGCAAAACTTTTTATAAATAAAAATTAAAAAATTAAAGCAGTTACAAACTACATCCCAAAAAAGTGTTGATGAATTAAGTTCTAAAATTACTCAACAAATGAAAAAGATGAATAGAATAATCAATGAAGTCAGCCCACTTAATTAAAAAGTTGATAAAATGAAAACTCTTAAAATCAATTTAGAAAATGAATTAAAGAAGAATTTGCAAGAAAACTCTAAAGGAAATAAAGAACAGTTAGATTCTGTTAAAAGACAATTAGATGTTCTTAAAATTAAGCAAAATTCTCTTAAAACGGCGTTGAAGATTAATCAGCAGAAAATGCAAGTTAATAGAAAAGAAAATAAAATACATTACACGCTGCTTGACGCAATAGATAACGTGCAACGGAAAATTAATAAAGTTATCACGAAGTTGTTGTCCATTCACAAACGTAAATCTTGGTCGGACCAAAGCTCCTCAGGATACTAACCTATAGAACATTGTTCAGAGGCTTTAGCCGATGACGCACGTGAATCTTAACGTAAATATTTTTTCCAAAAGACAAATTTAATCCTAAAAAATGCCTATAATTTTTAAGCACAATCTTAAACATTTTGCTTCAATCAAAAAATAGCACATGAACCATCTATGAAATCTGTTTACCATTATGACAGTGTAGAAACAATTCAAAAAAAGGAGCTGGCATCTCTTCTGGTATTGGAAGTATCGTTAACTTGATTAAAAATAATAAAGGTTTGATTTCATCTGCTACAAAAGGAGTAGCTGCTATAGGTAGTACAGCTAGTGCAATATCAAATGCTGTTAAGTCTCAAAACGAATTAAAACAACTAGAAACTATTCGTAAACTTAAGAATGATTCTGAAGAACTAAACAAATTAAAAAAACTTTCAGAGGAAACAAAAAACAAAATTGCTAACATAGCTGTAGGGTCTGAGAGTAAAAAGGAGGAGAAATCAGGCGTAGCCATAGAACCTACGGTTCGTTCAATTGAAGAAATAAGAGGTAATGGTGTGAACAGCGGAGCTGGAACGCAATTAGGTACTGGTTTTGCAAAATTCTAAAATTATAATTTGTCTGTGTGTGAGAATTTTTTTCTGTGTGTGAGAAAAAACAAAAAGACAAATTATTTTTATAAAAATGTCTTCTCTTATCGAAAGCAAATTTAAATCAGACGATCCTCCGTTCGTCAGTTACAATCAAAAGAAGAATGACTATTTAAGAATTGCTATAAATTCCGGATCTTCTAGTAGAGGAAATACTGGAGGTGATTTAATTTTTAAAGTTGACAATCAGCAGAGTTATTTATATTTACCTGATTCATTTTTACACTGTGAACATTCTTTATATATAAATGCCAATTTTACAACACCATTACCAGATAGCGATAATATTGCATTAGAGAATAATTTCTTTCCAAGATTATTTACACAAATGCGTTTAGATGTTGCAACTCAAAATATAGAAACAATAAGTGATTCTTCAGGTGTAATTGATACAATGCTTAGATTTGTCACAATTGGTGAAAATAATAAAAAGCATGAAATCGAAGGTTGGTTTCCTGATACTAATGATGGTATAATTGTTGATGATTTAACTCACGCTGGAACAGATTCAGCAGGAATTGCGAAAGATGTAGAAAATATTACAAATCATTTAAATAAAATAAACAATAGTGCATATAAAGAAAGACGTGAATTTAACAAGAAAGGAAACAGACAGTAAATTGGACATTGTCTCCATTATTCGGATATTTAGGTTATGCCAAAATATCATGTCAATTAAAATTTAAATTAATAATTCATCGTACAGCAAATAATGAATTAATCTTTTATGGTAAGACTGGAAAAAAGCATATTTAAAAATTGATAGATTTGAATGGCGGATTAAGCATATTACTCCTAGTTTAGAGGTGGAATTAGCTATTGCAAATAGATTAAATACTAACAAACCAATTCCAGTAAATTTTCTAAAGCGTACTGCTAGTTCTGTAACGTTTTCCAAACAAATATTTAACTGGCATTTTACTAGAACTGCGAATACTCCAAGATATTTATTATTAACATTTCAAAGAAATAATTCTCCAAGTTTTGATAAGAACAACAATATTTTCCATATTAATTCAATTAGAAGTTTACAAGTTTCATTAAATCAAACCCGATATCCAATTGATCCATTAAGATTCGATGATACCAATAACCAATTTTTGGAAGGATATGATGCTTATCGAAATCTTTGTATAGAATTTGGAGCTGAACCACAATTAACTCCTGGAGATTGGAGACATTTATATCCTGTTTTCTGTTTCGATTAAAGTGCACAATCTGAAGATATTATGAAGACTGGGTAAGATGTAACAATTAATATTGAAAAGAAAGATTCCACAACTTCATTGATGGCTTATGGTTTATTGCTAGAAGATGTAAAATATTCTATTGAAATTCTTAATGGAAAGATGGCTAGGATAGGCTAAAGCCCAAGACTTCGTCGATTGGTTAAATAAAATTTTTGGTAACCTAAAATTTGTTCTTAACTTAAAAATTTTGATAACTTAAAATTTATTCTTATCTAGAATAGATTAAAATTCTTTTATAACTTAAATTTTTTTATTAAAAATGTCGCAAGCGAAAAGTAATAATAATACTAATAAAACTGTTGAATTAAAACTACGTAACATTGTTGACAAAAATTCACCTAAAACTATTACGATTGACAAAAAGAAATATTACATAAGTAAACCAATGATAGAGAATATTCAATTACAAGAAGAAAGAATTGTGGAATTCTCCTAATAATCCCACTAATAATAGGAGGTATAGCAGCAGGAAGTGTTGCAGGTGGGACAGCTGGTATTGTCCAAGCAGTAAAAAAGAATAAATCAGAGAAGGCAGCATTAGAAGAAGAAAAACGTGATAATAGAGAGTTAGAGAAAGTTGCTAGGGTTGAAGGAATAGTAGATAATTTTATTAGTAAATTAAATTTAGTTGATGAAGGAAAACGAGTTCTTAAAACTTATCTAAAAGTCTAAGTTTAAAACTAAACGGATAATATATCTAAGTCCTAGTATGTTTAGGTAATAACCTCAGGACCTTTGGTCCTATCGGCTAAAGCCTCTGAACAAAAGTGATCGGCTAAAGCCTCTGAACAAGGGTGATCGCCTGAAGCCTGTGAACGAAAGTGATCGGCTAAAGCCTCTGAACAAAGTTCGATAGGTTTGTAACCTGAGGACCTTTGGTTCGATCGGCTAAAGCCTCTGAACAAGGTTCGATTAGGTAAAACATTTATTTTATTTTATCTTTAAAATTTTTTTTATCTTTAAAAATTTTTTTATCTTTAAAAATGAATTCAACAAATTCTACAAGTTCTACAAATTCTAAAAGTTCTACAGATTCCACAAGTTCTACAAATTCCGAAAATTTAATTAAATTAAAAATTTCAAATCTAGATCTAATGGATTATCTCTTAAAAGTACATAAAACATCAAATTGTCAGCACACCGGTCGGCTGCACAGCGGAGGTGACATAAAAAAAACATTAGAAACTTTCCTGGATTTATTTGGAGTAAATATTCGAAAGAAAAATACCTTCCTGGTCATTCATATACCGGTCCGGGAACTTGATTAGATAAAAGACTAGATGAGAGTAATAATCCAAAACCAGGTGAAGAACCAATAAATAGAGTAGATGCCGCAGCTTACAGACTAGATTTAGCTTATCGAAATCATGATCTAAGTTCTCGACATGAAGCAGATAAGGAGATGATTAATCTCCAAATCCTACATTTAGAGAAATAATTGAAAGAATGCTTGTTAAGAAAGCTTTAGAAGCTAAAATATTATTCGGTCAGGGTTTAGACAAAACTCATAACTCTGAAACTTACGCCTCTGAAATGTCAATTTAATAAAGATGATATTTGGATGCTGATCTTATTCATATGACGAATGAAAGAGGGTTTAAGTACGCATTGACCGTTATAGATTTATATACACAATATGCTTAGGTAAAGCCTTTAAAAAACAAAAGTAGTCTGTCGGTTAAATATGCGTTTGAAGAAATATTTAAAGAAAGTTTTAGAAAGCAAAAGAAGCTATTCGTTGATAAAGGGTCTGTGTTTTACAATCGAAATGTTTGGCCACTATTTGAAACTGATTATTCCACAGAAAATGCTGGAAAGGGTGTAGTAATAGAGCGATTCAATAGATCATTAAAAAAATTATTTAAGAACTTTACAGAACAAGGAAATCAGAAATGGTTGAAGATACTACCAGGAATTGTTGAAGATTATAACAATAAGATTCATTCAGGTATTGAAGAAACTCCAAAGAATGCTTCTGACGATCCTGATTAAATACGAAAGTAAATATTCGAAAATAATTATTCAAATGAGAGTAATCCGAATTTGCAGAAACTTAAGCCAAAATTTAAGATTGGAGATAGAGTTAGAATATTTAAGTATAAGAATAAACTTGAAAAAGGCTTTGTTGGCTATTGGACTAAAGAAATATTTGAAGTTTGTAAAATAAGCCAAACTTATCCGATTACTTACGAAATCAAAGATTTAGATGATGAAGATTTCAGAGGCCGATTTTATCAAAATTAATTACAACGAAGTGAGCTCTAGCTAGTTTCGCTTGATTTTTAATTATCATTATCATTATCATTGGAACTAACGTTTCGAGTGATATGGCCCTGAGGCCGAGTCCTCCACGTACCCGGTTCCATTATATAAAGGGTTCAAAAGAAAAGATTCTTCGGATACTTTCCAAGCGATTATTATTGCGTGTGCGACGTTTCGCCCCAAAGGCTTAATCATGCACGAATGAAGATGTACAGCGCAACATTCACATCATACGAGCGAAGAAAATCCGCCTCAAGGTTTTCTTAATTTTCATGGTAATTTTAATCTTTGTTATCAGTAGAATTTTTAACCTTAACATGTGCTCACGTAATAATTTTCTTTATCGATTTTCTTCGGTCGTATGATGTGAATTTTGCGCTGTACATCTTCATTCGTGCATGATTAAGCCTTTGGGGCGAAACGTCGCACACGCAAAAATAATCGCTTGGAAAGTAGCCGAAGAATCTATTCTTTTGAACCCTTTATATAACGTTTCGAGAATTAAATTCCCTTATTCAATTCCCTTATTCAATTCTAACATAATATCTAGAAATGGCACTCCTTCCTATAATTTCAATAAAACATATAGACATAATTGTCCAAAATAAGTAGTTCCTGGTGTTTGAATTTGAAAAGTATTGTATGTTCCATTTCCAAGTATTCTTTAACTTCATTTGTAGGGGGAAGTCCATAAGAGTCGAACCAATAGTTCTCATCCTCCGGGCGGTCAAAATAATAATTAGAACCGTTTATATTTCTTTGACCTGCAGGACAATGTACTCCTTTTTGATCTGACGTGTGAAGATTTGTTATGAAGCTCAAAGGAATCGGCTTATTAGCAGAACTAGTGCTTCGCACATCTTTAATCAACTGCAATTCATTTCTCATTAGGACATGAAAATTCTTTATTCCCAATTCATTATCGATCTTATTTAAATCGAAAGTTGTCGTGGTTTGTTTGCCGTATAATTTTAAGAACTCGGTATTGCTAAACATTTTTTAATAAAAAAAATTCTTATAGGGACCCCTAGAAGTCAGAAGGGGGAGTGATTTAAAAGTTTCTCATAATGATGACTTTCCTTACTACTTATTCGATTTTGAAATAATTAAATTTAATTTAGTCTAAATTAAAAAGTTACATTGTAAGAAATCGGTTTATTAGCAGAGCTAGTGCTTCGCACATCTTTAATTAACTGCAGTTCATCTCTCATCAATATGTGTAAATTCTTTATTCCCAATTGATTTGCAATATTATTTAAATCGAAATTTGTCGTGGTTTGTTTACCGTATTGTTTTAAGAAATCATTTATGTTGCTCGTTTTAAATGGAATAAAATGTATTGTTTAACAATGTTCCACTTTATTTTTATGAACTCTAATTAAGATGATATAGATTGTTTATCTGTATTAAGACAATAGCACATCTGTTACCACATTTCTCAACCCTCATGATTGTTTCACGCATGAACAGCTGCTACCAGTTTATGCTATTCAGTATGAGAGAATAACTTGTCACTTGAAAAACTGCTCCCATTATTCCACTATCACTGCGTGCATTCATTCTGGGAGCGTTCTACGAGACTGTGACTGCTTACGAATCATCTGTGACTTTCATCTATTTTGGTCAATTTCATCAGCGACTTTCAACAGTTTCATTTTTATCATAATTAATTCACTACGTTTTGACGAAAATGGCACGTTCAAGCATCGCCTTTGCCGATTTGAAAAGAAAAATTTCAGACACATGAGAAGTATCTTAAACCAAGGGAAGAAGAAGACATCCACGCATCGAAAACATTCAGAGAATTTTTAGTGATAAATCGATTTGAAGACACATTGCAAGATAACGCCATCAATATCAGTTCAAACTATAATTTTGAAGAAGAAATTCAAAGAGACATCTTACCGTCAGAGCTAACTAATTATTTAGCACATTTAAGAAGAGAAGAAGACATTTCGGTGAACAATACTGTGAAGTTATCGTTGTTACAAGGAAGAGCTTTGACTATAATCCGGGGAATTGGTCATGTTTGTAAAAAATTAGGTTATTCGAGAGGCTATAGCATCTTTTTAAGAAAATTTTATAAATTATATTTACGATTTCCGTTTATTAAGAACTCGACGGAATCTATATCATTTTTCAAAAGGAACTTCGCTATTATTGACTCGTATCTTCGCCATGGGAGACAACGCCTAACCCTTGATCAAATATGAAACTCAATCAATTGAAACGGTAAGCTACTCACAATGTATAATAGTACTATGAGTATTACCTTATTTCAATTTACGAGAAACGATTGTATCATGCCATAATACATTTTAGTAACATATATTTTATTCGTTGTAAGCCATACTACTTGTCCTCATTGGTTTTATAGTTCTATGACCCTTACCTTATTTTACTCATACAGAAACAATTGTATCATGGCATAACACATTTTCTAGTCAACATATTTTATTCGTTGTAAACCATGCTACTTGTACACAGCACTTGTCTGTGATGTGAATAAAATATTTAAAAGATCAAAGATGGAAATGTGTTTTCATTTTGCATCAAGTTAAAGCTGTAGCAACTACTGGAATTACTAAAACAGCTGAAGATATAACAATTGTTAATACACCTAAACTTATTGTTAAGAATATGCCAATTCCTTGTGTTACATTCTTAACATTAGACCATCTCTTTCTCAATTTTTTATAATGCTCTAATCTTAATAATAATTGAGATTCCCTATCTTTCATATAGCGTACTCTATCTTTATGTTTTTCTTTGTTCATTTCTTCAATGTCCATTAAAGTAGAACTACGTTCATATGACAATGAAGGATCTATTCTTGCGGTTTCTTCCACTTTTATTCCTTCCATTTCTGAGGCTTCTTCAATTTCTGAGGTTTCCATTTTTAAAGAAATATTTTGAATACAATATTCTGGTATATTAAGACTACGTGATATTTTTTGGGCCACCTAAATTTTCGACCTTCGGCTACGTGATATTTTGAAACAACTTAAATTTTCATCTGCCTAAATTTTCGACCTTCGGCCTTCGGCCACGCGATATTGTTCGATTTCGTGATATTTTGAGACAACTTAAATTTTCGATTACGTGATATTTTGAGACCGCCTAAATTTTGAAAACCCCGCAAAATTGTGACATCCGGTGCAAGCAAGCGAAGCGAAGCGCCGCGCCGGATGTCACACTATATACTACTATTGTTCAGGATTATAACAATAAGATTCATATAGGTATTAAAGAAAGTCCAAAGAATGCTTCAGAAAATCCAGATTTGATAAGAAAAAAACATTTGAAAATAATTATGAAAATGAGAATAATTCTAATTTAAGAAAACGGAAAGCAAATTGTAAGGTTAGAGATAGAGTACAAATATTTTTAGTACAAGAATAATTTTGAAAAAGAATTTGTTGGTTATTGGACGAAAGAAATATTTGAAATTAGTGAAATAAATAATACCTATCCGATTACGCATGAAATTAAAAATTTAGATAATGAAGCAATAAAAGGAAGATTTATGAGAATGAATTACAAAAGACAGAACTTAAGCAAACATCAGTTTTCTTATTTATGAGATTACAATCACGACTCACATTTTAACGACTCACATTTTCCTCAATGCCTTTCTGCATAGGTGAATAAACGACTAACAATGACTTGTAGCCATCATATGGGGGTGGACGGTTAAGAGTGAATGCAGAGCGCTTAGCGGGGCTTACGGGAGATGAGAGAGCTCCCATTCTTAAGTCTTGATGTATGAGGCGAAGTTTGTGTAAAGGCGGATTACATATTTATCACACAGCGATTACATCTTTATGGGATTCGAGGATGAACAGGATCTGTTTACTTGTGGGAATCGAAAAGGCAAAGATTGATGTACAGGATTTGTTTACATGTGAGGATCGCAAAAAGCATACTGTATTTATTGATGGGTTGAATTTAATGACAGGATCTGTTTACATGTGGGAAACGCAACAATTGAATGATGTCTGATTTATCTTTGTCGCATATCTTTCAAGACATGTCATTACCTATTCAGTATTTTGTCAGCCACTATGTGTGGGACTCCGCTCGTCTGGGTTTGAGTGTTCAGGTTAGGGGTCGAAACACAACTAGACGAGTACCTGCTGATGACTGACGGACTGCAGTATTATGTTTTATATCCCTTAATCGGTAGCTGAAGTAGTGGTCGATGTATTGTAATTCAAATGAAGAAATGTGGAATTACATGAAGTACTATAGACGGATGAAGAAACTGGCGATAACAAATTCAAGTGAAGAAATAGTATTTTCCATGTGTAGTCTTAGGTATAGTGTGTATAGTTTCATTGCTTTCGGTGTAGTAGAGTGTCATTGTAGTTCTATTGTTTACCTCAATTATCCACTTTCCACTTATCCACTCTTACCATTATCCACTTTGTGTAGTGTCAGATATAATTCACTTGTAATCGGTGTAGTAGCATCGTTGTATTTCCATATTTTACCTCCACTTTTCCAATTTTTATTCATCGTTTTCCTGTTGTTTTATAATATCCATTTTTAATTTATTTAACCTATGGCGAACATTGTCTTATTCTATTTCCACAATCAGCATCTGTAGTCGGTACAGTATACTCGACGTCTGTTTTGAACGTGCATACGGCAGTGTTTGGAATGTATGGTATTAGTATATTAACAGCAAGAATGAGTAGTATTAAAAGTCTTAAGATTTCCATTTTTACCAGATATTGGGCCAAAGCTGATCAATTTTAATTCGTTGCCACGAGAAAGATACATTGAGTTCTCGTAAGAACTGATTAATCCAATGGTTACAGTAGCATTGCTTTTGTACACTTGCGGATTGGAGAACGCCATCAGTCCTAATTATAGGACTACTTAAACTAATAATTTTAATTGGTAAGCATTATTTTCTATTATAAATGGCTACTGGGATGACTTTCATCATCGTATGAGAATCACTGCCTTCTGATCCGATATGATGAGGAACCTCCTGTTGGCTGCCATACTATAATTGAAATTCCTCAACGTGTGCCTGATGAACAAAGTGACTCCTAAATGGGCGGAAGTAAAGCGACCTGTCATGGAGAGTTGGACAGCAGCCCTAAAGAGGAAAAAGAAGAGCATCATGGAGATGGAGATCCTACATACCCAACGGCGGGAACTGAAGATAAGAATAAGCAATAAAGAAGCAAGAAGGGGATACGGATACTTGCACCTCGTACGGAGATGGAACCCAGACAAGTTCCAACAATTCTTGGAGAAGCTGAGCGTAGCAAAGGATAAGCTGGAGAAGCTGACCTTCGAGACCCATGCCAAAAAGTGGACTTCATGGACAGGAAGACTGTATCCGGCAAATTTGGAGAGTTATTCTGTGGATGCAGCACCAAAATTTCCCTTCATGTATAAAGACAATTATCTCTGTAGCAGTCGCTGTGACATAGTGAGTACTCGCGTTACGTTTGATGACTCTGTCGTAGGTGGGAGTGAGGCAATACCGTCAGCTCTAGAAAACCTTCTCCAAAAAGTTTCCAAATTTCTTGTTACACATAGGGTCGATAAAAAATTGATTGATGATGCTGGAAAAGAGCTTGATAAGCTTACGTATCGTTTGCATTGGAAGAATGTCTTCAACGATAGTACGAGTCATTCCAATAGTAGAATAAATATCCCTTTTAGTAAAAATAAAGTGTCGATTTCACCTAAAATGGAAGATAAAGAAGAGCGCAACCTTCAACTTTTCCGAGCTGAGGTTTTAAATTTAATAGAAAATCAAAAACAATTAAAGAAAAGTATGGATCGTCAGATTAATTTTTCACGCAAATTCTTGAAACAAAATAATCTCGATGTCATTCCTAGTGAAAAAACTAACCGTCTTCGTGTTATTAATAAGGATGTTTTGACTAAGAGTACGGTAGAAATTCTTAGTGATACTAACACTTACAAACCACTCAATAAGTCTAACGTTGCAAGGTTAGAAAAACAGGCTAATGCCATAATTAAATCAGCTTGTAAATACAGTTACACTAAGCAAGAAGTTGAGAAGTTTTTAAGTTGTGGTACCGAGTCAGCCACTTTCCGCACTACTTTAAAGGATCATAAAGACCCGAACAACGGGATTTATCCCTTACGTCCTATTGCTTCGTGCATTAACAACCCAACGGAAAAAATTGACTGGTTACTGTGTAAGATTCTGTCACAGTGTATGGACTTAGTTCCGGAACATGTCCCGAATACGGAAAATTTAATCGATATGCTACATAGCACAAACATACTTGGTGATAGCTCCAAGAAATTTACTTTCATATCCTTGGACGTGAAAAATTTATATCCAAGTATTCCGATATCGAATTCTATAACTGTAGTGATTAAGCTTCTACAAGATAACTGGCACCTAATAAACAATTACGGTATTGATATAGATGCTGTGGAAAATATGCTGAAGTTTGTTAGCTGTAATAACGAAATTAAATACAGCGAAAAACATTATTTGCAAATTAAGGGCTGCCCTATGGAAGCTCATTACAGTCCACCCTTTGCGGTGCTCTTTATTAATAGGATAACGAAGCTTAAAAATGATGACAACATCATTCCTAACTTGTGTGCTAAATACATCGATGATGTTATTATGGGACCTTTGATCTTTCAACTAATTTCGAAGCGATTTTTACAGCGTTCAATAATGTAAATAATAACAGAATTTATCATAGAAATACCAAAAAATCAAACCCTGAATTTTTTAGATATTATTATTTCACTAACGAAAAATGTATTAAATTATACGTGGTACGAAAAGGAGATACACTCTGGTATTTCACTTCGCAGGGATAGTTTCGTTCTGAACCATGTAAAAAGTAATTATGTTGGGAATAGCATTAGGTACGTAAAAAGCGATGCAGTAGTGAAACTGCGTGAAACAGGAAATGAAAAGATTAAAAGTTGATATCATGAGTAATGGGAAGAAGACCGTTCCAGGCCAAGACAAATTCAGAAAAATTGGTTTTTTTTGAAAACGACATAAATTTATGAATTTGAACCCTTTTTCAGTTTTTTAAGACCTAAATTCATAAATTTAGTCCATTTAAAAAGTGTCATTTTTTTGAAAAAATCAGTATTTTTAGAAACGACTAAATTCACGAATTTTGGTCATTTTTTCAGGTTATGAAGACCTAAATTCATAAATTTAGGCGTTTTTAAAAATACCCAATTTTTCAAATTTTTCAAAATCTCAAATTTCAGATTATGACATTTTACACCCCCCTTAAAATCATGACCGGTCCAGGACACCGAAAATCATAAAAGTTAAGGATCTCAAATTTGAGATTAAGATCATTTTTTACTTTGAAAATCATGACCGTTCAAGGACACTGTAAAATCAGAAAAGTCAAGAATCTCAAATTTGTGATTATGACATCTTGCTCCCAAAATCATGACCGTTCAAGGACACCGAAAATCATAAAAGTTAAGAATCTCAAATTTGTGATTATGACATTTTGCTCCCAAAATCATGACCGTTCAAGGACACCGAAAATCATAAAAGTTAAGAAACTCAAAATTTGAGAATTACAATTTTCACCCTTAAAATCATGACCGTTCCAAGCCACAACATCAAAAAAATTGGTATTTTTAAAAACGTCTAAATTCATGAATTTTATCCATTTTTCAGGTTTTTAAAATATGAGATAACTAAAATTATGTGACTAAAAATATTACTTTAAGAATGTAACACAATCTCTTACAATGCCTGTTATTGTTACTGCTTTGCACTCTGATGAACCTCCCAATTGTAGGGAACAGCTGATACCCGCATACATGACATAAATGCAGTTGCTTCTGGCATTCTTGAACCATTGATTTACAGAACAAGCAGCTGTTACCCGTATTAAAGATTAAAATGACGTGGAATATATTGCAGCATGTAGGAAGTAAGACTTCATTTACAATTCCATTAATCATAACGAGTGACTGTTTCTTTCTTCATTGCAAAATGCCAAAACGTACTGCAGCGGAAGCTTTTTCGTTTTACATGCCGATTTTACTAAACTTGATTAAAGAAGAGCACAAGGAAACTGCGAATAAATACTTTGAAGAGTGGAAGTTAGAAATTCAATCGAGAAAGAAGAACAAAGTTGTGGACTCTCAAAAACAAGTGGAGGATATTACAGTAAAAATAGAACAGTATCTGACCACTACTACAATTCCTCAAGTTCAATGTTACAAAAGAACATTTCATTGCCATCGAGGATAGTGCCACTATGATTTCAAAACTGATTGCAAGTGATAAAGTACATCATGGGTCGTTGCTGAGAAGTGCTGCTTATCAAGGTTATGGGTTTAAAAGAATTCTGGAATTGAGTGACAATAAAAAGAACAGATTTGTGGCAAACTTGGAACTATTTAGAATTTCCTATAACGTAAGTTATTGTTATTTCTTGATGAACTTATCAGATCTAATTCTACCACACGTATTATTTTTAATTTCATCAATGCCCATTAGTTTTGTTAGAAAACATTTTAAAGAAATCAAAATTTATATAGAAAAATTGAATCAACCGGTTTCTTCCACTTTTAATTCTTCCATTTTTAAAGAAATAGTTTTAGTCACATAATTTTAGTTATCTCATATTTTAAAAACCTGAAAAATGGATAAAATTCATGAATTTAGACGTTTTTAACACTATAAGACCTGAAATTTCAATCTTACTAGAAAGCCTGAAGTGCGTCAATTGACGCATTTCTAAAATCATAATCATAATATCGGTCAAAACTACGAGTATGATATAAGTAGGCGATATGAGATACTTTTGCAATAAATAATGAAGTAATTAATGATTTCTATATGGTAGGGATCTATTCCAAATTAGTTTAGAAATGTGTAAACACTACTGAGTTAGAATATTAAAAACCATAAAATTCCCAATTCGCAAGTAACACTTAGCATTATTTCCCAATTTGAAAAAATAAAAGTCATTATCAATAATTTGAATTGCAAATGGATTCATATTTCACAAACAGAACTAATAGAGAATCATATGAACATCCGGATTACTTACTTGCATTCATTGCACATTCGAATTGTACAACGTCCGCAAACTAGGCGGTTACAAAGCTGACACCGATCTAAGGTACGATTGCGGTTACATTCACCAGATGAGCATGTCAATCTTTGCCGTACATTTCTTTGATTGTTGTCAAAGGCCACTGCTCGTTGTCGAGTTTTTTCCTCGACTTGCTTGCTTTTGAGAAGTTGCTCTACCACTTCTTGAATATATGAGCGTCGACTCATGTTGGTCTCAGTCACCTCTTTGTACAATACCCAAGAATTTACTAAAGCGATATCCATAATATTTGAGAACACATGAACTGGCCATCTTCGACACGCTGGCTTCACCGAATACAGGCGCAACATTTGATCTAAGACATCGACTTCCGATTTTGTTGCGTTGTATAGTAAAACTGTCTCAGGCTTGCACTTCTGGTTGTCAGCAGTAGGGATAGTCACTGTATGATGAAGAGTGCTTAGTATTGTAACTTTTTTGTTCTTTTTGCACTGATAAACAGTCAATGTTGCTGATGAATCGGCATTCTTGATCATCATTCTTATCGACAGTACCGATAATCGAAGTGTGTTTGCTTGCAAGTTGTTTAGCCAATGAAAGGCTAGTGAAAAAGTTATCAGTTTCCATTTCTTTCTACCGGTTTTAGTAACTTCATCACATTATCAGTAGAAATACTGTCAACACGTGTTGAGTCTCTTCTTAAGTATGGGAAACCGTTATATAGATATTTGGTCTGAAGATCCACCATAAACCAAATATTGATGCCAAATTTATCTGGCTTATTGGCCATGTATTGAAGAAATCCACACCTGGCTTTGCATGGGAGAAGCTGTTCATCAATAGTTAGATACTCAGATGGATAGAAAGAAATCTGGCATGTATCTATGAAATCATACCAAAGATCAGAAATCAAGCAAAATTTGTTGTTCTCTGTCCTTGATTTTCTCGTAGTCTTATCATCGAAGCGAAGAAAGCGTTTGATCTCCATGAACCGATCTCTGCTCATATGGTCGGTAAACAATACATTTCCCCACTGTTTGGACCAAAATTCTCGAAGAGGAAAGATTCTTGCATCCCAAAATGCCGCGAGCAATCCAAAGTCCAAAAAAAGTGTCTAATTCAGATAGGTCAATTTTCCAATCGGATTTGAATCTCTGACCTTCTGATGTTGTGTATTTACAAATATTTCGTAGCATCGGCTCATTGATCAATAAGCGGAAAGCGGACAAGGGATCACCAATGCGTGAAGTTGCATATGACGTTGGACCTGGTTGACGTCGTAAAATATTTTGGGCATCACGTCGACCTGTGCTTGAAGGAGAATTAGCAAGTTTGTTCCAGACAGTGCCGTCTTTTCCAACGAGACTGGCTGCGGACATAGGCCTGTCAGTATCACCTTCACTATCGATTTCTGTTCCGGGTATTCGCTGAGATAACGGCGGAATATCATCAATGGAGTCATCGTCACTATTGCAGGATTCATCGACGTCATGTTGGTCAACAATATTTTCAGCTGGGATTGCTTCATTCTCATCGTCTCCGTTGTCACTATCGTCTGTATTGAGATCTTGCAGCAATTGTAAAGCTCTCAAAGCGGAATGTTTTGCTCGTCTAGCCATTTGTTTTCCTTGTATGTCAAATGACGCTAAAGTGCTTGAAATGAACATTTTATTATTGATCGATCATTTTCAAAATCTTGACACAGATAGAGGACAATTATATATTGCCGCAAGCAATTCATTCATAAACACGAAGATTGCTCTCAATATATCTATGCGGATGCTTGTTGCTGCTCTGACATTAGATATCTATTGAATCTATTGTGTTTTCAGTTGACTGATGACGCCTAAAGGATTGCTTTGGAGTTTAATTTAACGCTTTGCATAGCTATAAGAAAACTTGATACTGTGTTATCCGACTTTAGAAATTCAATGCGTCAATTGACGCACTCAGGCTTTCTAGGAAGTCATGAGATTTCTATGTCAAATAGATGTCCGAGAGAGCTGTTACTTTTAGAATAGTAAGAACTAAGGAAAATATGAAAAGTCAGGAAGTTTCATTGGATAAATGTCACAGAGTAACTTAAAAACATGAAAAATGAACTGACTTTGCGTCAATTGACACGCTTCGGTCTTAAAAATACCAATTTTTTTGATGTTGTGGCTTGGAACGGTCATGATTTTAAGGGTGAAAATTGTAATTCTCAAATTTTGAGTTTCTTAACTTTTATGATTTTCGGTGTCCTTGAACGGTCATGATTTTGGGAGCAAAATGTCATAATCACAAATTTGAGATTCTTAACTTTTATGATTTTCGGTGTCCTTGAACGGTCATGATTTTGGGAGCAAGATGTCATAATCACAAATTTGAGATTCTTGACTTTTCTGATTTTACAGTGTCCTTGAACGGTCATGATTTTCAAAGTAAAAAATGATCTTAATCTCAAATTTGAGATCCTTAACTTTTATGATTTTCGGTGTCCTGGACCGGTCATGATTTTAAGGGGGGTGTAAAATGTCATAATCTGAAATTTGAGATTTTGAAAAATTTGAAAAATTGGGTATTTTTAAAAACGCCTAAATTTATGAATTTAGGTCTTCATAACCTGAAAAAGGGTTCAAATTCATGAATTTATGTCGTTTTTAAAAATACCAATTTTTCTGAATTTGTCTTGGCCTGGAACGGTCTTCTTTCCAGTACTATCATGGGCCTCTGTGAGATCAAATGGAGCGGTTCGGGAATTGTGCAACACAAAGACCACAAAATTGTCTACTCTGGTAGTGATAGACACGTTAGAGGAGTGGCTGTAATGCTGAATAGGGAGATGTCGAGAAGCTTGTTAGGTTTCTGGACTATTTCAGATAGGGTTATACTCGTCAAGCTGAGAGGACATCTGTTCGATCACTGCATCATACAAGTATATGCTCCGACCTCAGCCAGTGCAGATGACGAACTGGACAGTTTCTACGAAAGTGTCGATAAAGCAAAAAGTGAATGTAAGTCTCAAGACATAACAATTGTCATGGGTGACTTTAACGCTAAAGTTGGATCATCGAAGGATGGTTTTGTGACTGGGAAATTTGGTTTAGGAGACAGGAACGACAGAGGAGATAGATTAGTCGATTGGTGCAAACAAAATGATCAAGTTATTATGAACACGTGGTTTGAGGAACATCCCAGAAGATTATTGACTTGGAAAATTCCGGATGATAGAACCAAAAACCTGATCGACTTTGTCACGATCAACAAACGATTCAGAAACGCCGTAAAACACACAAAGAGCTATCCAGGGGCAGACTGTAGTAGCGATCACAATCCTGTAATCTGCAAGATTTCGGTTAAATTGAGAATACTCAAAGTGTCGAACAAATCGTGTAAACGTGATTTTTCTCTTTTGCATAAAGACGAGACAGCACTTGCTAACTTTGTGAAGGGTGTGATGGACAAACTTTTGACTTACCAGCATAACGAGAATTCCTATGAGACATTCAAAGCTGCGCTGATCCATGCGTCGAAAGAAACAATTCCGAAGAAACAACAAATATCGAAGAACCAATGCATGAAAAGAGAAATACTCGAAATGATGGAGAACAGGCGGAAAATACAGAATATGGACAACAATGAGTACAAAAACCTAAACAAACGGATCAAGAAAGAGTGCAGCAAGGCAAAAGAGGAATGGATAAGTGAACAGTGCCAGATCGTGGAAAATCACTACTTCACTGGCACCAAATCGGCGCATGAAAACATCAAAATTCTGACTGGAAAATACGTATGTTCAGATTCAGGATGTGTAGAAGATAAAAATGGAAACATCCTCATGGGAAAAGAAGAAATTCTAAACAGATGGTCTGAATACATAGAAGAGCTCTATTCTGACGACAAGCAAGAAATTCTTGAAATCAATAAGCACATAGAAGGTCCTCCTATTCTGAAATCAGAAATCAGAGCAGCCATCAGAAAGATGAAACGTGGGAAAGCTGCGGGCCCGGATGAAATCGTTATTGAAATGATACAAGCACTGGACGAACTTGGCATCGAGTATCTAACGAAAATCGCTAATGACATTTACGACAGCGGCGAAATACCTCACGATCTCTGCAAGTCTCTCTTTATTCCGATACCAAAGATACACGGTGCCATCAAATGTGAGTTTCATCGAACAATCAGCCTAATGAGCCACATTGTAAAAGTCATTCTTCGAGTCATCATGGAACGAGTTCGCTGTCGCATTAACATCAAAATTTCAGATTCACAATATGGCTTCAAGAAAGACAATGTCACAAGAAACGCTATATTCACATTGAGAACTGTAACTGAGCGAGCAGTCGAATTGGATAAGGACATATACATTTGCTTCATTGACTATGCAAAAGCATTCGATAAAGTCAAGCATAGTCAACTGTTCGATACATTGAAACAACTTGACCTTGACGGAAAAGTTATTCGTCTAATCCGTAACCTGTACTGGCAGCCATCAAAGTGAAAGGAGAAATACATGTAGGTCAATTCGTTAACATTCAAAGGGGAGTACGGCAGGGATGTGTTTTGTATCCAGACCTTTTCAATTTGTACAGCGAAGAAATTTTGGACGAAACAAATCACATGAAAGGTTTAAACATCAGTTGTCACAACATCAATAACATAAGATTCGAAGATGATACCGCTCTGCTCGCCGAATCGGAGAGTATGCTGCAACATTTGCTGAACGGTGTAATTAAAGAAAGTTCCAAGAAAGGTCTTACAGTAAACAGAAAGAAAACAAAATCTATGATTATTAGTAAGAAAGGGGTGACTCCAAGTTGCAGGATCCACGTGGGAGGCGAACTAATGGAGCAAGTCAACTCTTTTACCTACCTTGGAAGCATAATAACATCTAATAGGAAATGTGACGAGGAAATCAAAAGAAGAATTGGGATAGCGAAAAGTGCCTGCCAAAAGATACACAAACTATTTAAAGACCGGAAAATAAACAGCCAAGTCAAGAATAGAATCCTCGAATGCTACGTCTACCCCATCCTGATGTACGGTTGCGAATGTTGGACTATTTCCCCGGAGAACGCGAGAAGACTGAATGGGGCGGAAATGTGGTTTTACCGACGAATTCTAAGAATATCTTGGACCCAGCATGTCACAAACGATGAGGTGTTGCGTCGGTGCAGTGCAAGGCGCAGTGAACTACACAATGTAAGAGTACGGCAAGACAAGTTCTTCGGGTACGTGATGAGAAAAGGACAAATGGGGAACATCGTCATAACAGGAAAGCTAAATGGACGACGAGCAAGAGGGAGACCAAGGCTCACCTACATCCGTGCGTAGTCTCTCCAACTGGCTACAGACCGGAGAAGTCGAAGCAATTCGATCAACGAATAATCGAGAAAGATGGAGAACCATGATCGCCAACGTCCGCATCGGATAAGGCACCGGGAGTGAGTGCAATAAAGCACTTGAAAAACTTGATAGGAAATTAACAAATAATGGCTTTTCGAGTATTCATAATAGGAAAAAGAAGAGTAAAAGAAATAGGCGAAGACCGAATAACCATACTAATCTTAAATTGAAGTTTATTAATGATAGGACTGATGGTGTTATCGGCAAACTGATGAATAAGTATAATTTGCTTGTTAGCTTGATTAGTTCCCCAAATAATAACTTGTACAATTCATTAAAAACTAGAACTAAAACGAAGAATCACGAGCATTGTACGGTTTGTAAAATGTTGCTCGACAAATACAAATGAATGGATCGCTATGTGGTGTATAGATTCACTTGCAATTATTGTAGAGATTTCTACATCGGTAAGACTTCACGACCTTTTAAATATCGTTTTGACAAACATAGACGTGCGGTTGATAAACAGAATAAATCCAGTGCTACAGCTGAACAATGCATGGTGTCAATCAAATCAATTAAGTGATTTCTGCCTTGATTTTCTTGACAAATGCAAAGAGCCTCTGGATACCAGATTGACAGAGGCGCGTTACATTAACCCTAGATATACCAACAAAAATTATTACATTGTTTACCATAGGGTCTGTATGGACCCCAAATGTTTTATAGCCAGATTACCCCAGGAATGTTTTCAGGATAAGTTAGAATTATGTTTCAAATGAAAATGTGCGTTATTCTCAAAACTAATAAATCTTCAATCTATGGCAAAATACTACATAACAAAGCAGTTATATGCATGTAGGACATAAGAACGTCACATGCTGAGCACAAAGTCCTTTGCTGCACTTTCTGCATAGTTTTGCACTTTTGCGGTCTTCTTGTCGAGGACAGAGATAACATGGTTTCTTGCTCTGACTTTCTGAGCCTGTGATTCGTGGACGTGGTACAGGATCAGGACCGACCCGGGTCGGCTGTTGATCGACTGCCACAACTTGCGCCAGGGACTTCGACAATGTCAAAAGGAATCGTCGTCTCCTTTGACCCGATCGTGCCTCAAATTCAGGATGGATACTGAAATGCATAAGCATCATTTTAGATACATATGGATACATACATTAACTGGATGAAAAACTTACCTCAAAAACAAGACGAGAGCATTGTAAGCTGTGATATTCAGCAAATTCATGAAAAGAACCGTCGGCCATCTATTACATTTTCTTATGCAATTGTATGTCCTCAAAAGCTGGTCTAATGAATCCACGCCGCCTTTACAGTGGTTATACTCGAGTATCACTTCTGGTTTTCTGTGCTCCTCCTCTGAAATGTTATTTGACAAGAACTGGGTCGAAATCAGAATCACAGCTTCATTCCATTTTAGTACGTAAGAGACAATAGCAACATCTTTTCGAAACCAAAATTACTTGATTTGATTGAACAATGCGGTTTGGGCAGCATTTCTTTTGAGAGTTCAGGTTTATTTTTTCTCATCGTACCAGTCATGGTCAGCTGACGTCCAAAAAGGGTTCGCGCAAGAAGAAGACTGCCAAAGAAATTGTCCATATATACATTTCTACCTGAACCCGTCAGCATATCAGTCAACTCCAAGGCAACTCTCTGTCCTTGTTGTCTTTCAGGGACATTTCCTGTTCGGCCAATATATGGAAGCAAATTCAAACAATAAAATGTTTCAGCATCAGCAAGTGCCCACAATTTTATCCCATACTTTCCGGGTTTTGATGGTATATACATTTTAAAGCGGCAGCGTCCCCTAAACTTCACAAGTTGTTCATCCACTGTGACAGAGGATCCCGCCTTGTAAGCAGACTTGAAATTGGTGACAACTTCCGAGAAAATATTTCTCAGTGGTGCAAATTTGTCGTTAGGATTGCTCTGTCTGCGGCATAGTAATTGACAACAATAAAACCTCTAGAATGGAAATTAAGCTTCAGGCAATGCACAATAACGGCACATGACTCGCACGCATTTTCACTTAGATGCACCTGCCAACGTCTGTATCATTATTGGGTTAGAATCAGTCACATGAGTAAATCGAAGCTTTTAATTGGTTCTTCATGCCCCAACTTAGTTCCCCCGGATGTGCCGCGACCTTGAGTCAATTTCCATTCTAGCGAACTTCAGATAAACAGTTTATTTCTATGGTCTGCGGTCATCAAAACGGATACTGGACATCAATTCAGTGAAGCGGTTGCGAGACATGCACTGATTGTATATCTGCCGACCTTCTGCGCTTCATAACTCAGAAACTCTACTCTTGTTTTACTGTCATGAAACGCCCCAGCCATTAGTAAGACACCAAAAAAACAATACATCTCGTCAACAGTGGCATGTGTCCAATTAGCAAAGCGCCTTTGACCTTCGATATTGGTGAAGTCAACTATCTTTTGCACAATTTGATTCGATAAGAATAATTTGAATGCATGCTCTGGACTCAATCCACAAACATTTCTTGCAGCTTGAGTTGGACCTTGGTGCTCTCGAAGGATATTATATGGCCTTGGCCGCACATGACGATTTTCTGGAAGCGGAAGTTTGGACCATCTTTCCTGACCATTTTTCGACACCATAATATTGCTTTCAGGGTTTGCCGGATTCTGTAAAATATCACCACGTCCATTCATTGAAGTTTCTTCCATACTCGTTTCCATTTCCACTTCTGAAACAGGGTCCTCGACCACTGCATCGGATTCACTGCCGTCGGAGTCATTCTCATCAATTTCATCACTATCGCTAGAATTTTCTTCAATCAGTCTTCGAAATGCTTCTACATGAGAAAAACGTCTATGCTGTTGTCGCTGCATGTCCGGTCGAATGTGTTACAGTCACGAGTAGCAATTCAAACTATCCAAATTCATATGAGCATTCAAATCAAAATAAACCAACGTAGACAGCGCCTGAGACGTAACAGTCATAGAGAGAGAGAGAGAGAGAGAGAGAGAGAGAGAGAGAGAAAAAGATGAAAGAATTGCTCTATCCTGCATGTATCATCTTGATTTGAAAATTACGTCAATGCAAGACATAGATATCTATAAAAATGGAAACAGTGCTTCACATTCTGAACTTAAGATGTGTAGTACATAGATATAGATATACGAAACAGTTTAAATGGCGGAAAATTGATATGAAAAGTAAAGAAAAAAGAAGGGGTCCAATTGGACCCCACGGTAGTTATCGTTACTATAACTGTAATTATCGTTCATGTCAACAAATATTTTTCAAATTTCAGTTTTGCAGCAAAAACCGATGAAATTTAATCAGGTTTGTTCATATGAATTTTTAATGAAAAATACTGCAAACAAAAAAATTGTCATCAGTGTTTGTGAGATATGGGGTCCATATGGACCCCACGGTATATTGAGGGTAAAGCAATTGAGGCTATTAATCAATAGGAAAACAGAGCTGACGGTATTCTGATTATCACTCTAGTAACGACGCAATTGTAGGCCTACATGTAGGCCCCTATATAAGTGCACGAGTTAGTGTCAATGTACAGCTGATCTTACATACTCAAACCCCTGACGAGGAGCGAATGCTCGAAACCGGTCGGGTCTGTAAATAGTTTTACCTCAATTTTCTTATTTTGGCATAAAATAAAAAGGGGAGTACAATCACTGCCTTCTGAACATCTTTTAGTTCTAACATTATATTTAGAAATGGCGTTCCTTCTTGCAAATTATATGTATATAAAACATAAATACATAATTGACCAAAATATGCAGTTCCAGGTTTCTGTATTTGAAAAGTATTACATGTTCCATTTCGAAGTATTTCTTTTACTTCTTTTGTTGGAGGAAGATTATATGAGTCAAAATAATAGTTTTCTCTATTAGTATTATTCTTTTCTCCTGCGGACCAATGGATACCCTTTTGTTCAGATGGATGAAGATTTGTTTCGAAATTTACTTCAGATTTATTTTTTGTGAATACTAATTCATCTCTCATTAATACATGAAAGTGCTATATATAATATATTCCTAATTATTTATCGATTTTCTTTAGATCAAAGTTTGTAGTTGTTTGTTTAACATATAATTTTAGGAAGTGATCGAAGGTCAGCGAACGAACTTCGAAGTCCTTTTTGTTATTCATTTTCTTATAGAAAATATAATACTAATAAAGTCCTAATAAAAAAGTATTTAGATAAATTCTAGTTCATCATCATCATCATTTATTGGAAAAAGAGTAATTTATCAGTTCTTTAATATCTGATGCTAATTTTCAAAATTTGAATTTTTGATGTTAAAATTTTGAAAATTTTTAATTTGATTTCAAAATTTATATTTTTAATTTTGAAAATTCTATATGACACATCCTGCCTTGCGGCATGTGTTGTATGTTACGCTACTAGCGCTTAGTGCTTTTAAGAGCTTCGAGTTTTTGTAGATGATTTTTGTTTTTATATTCATTTATTTTATAAATAAAGAATAAGAATGATATGAAAAAAACTGAAAACTGAAAAAATGGGGAAGAACCAAAATCTGTAAAATCGAAAAATTGAAAAAATGTAAAAATCGAAAAATTGAAAAAATCGGAAATTTGTAAAAATTGAAAATTTCAAAAATCGAAAGAATTGTAAAAAACGAAAAATTGAAAAAACCTTGAAAACTTTGTGACACATACTGCTTTAGCGGGATATGTCACATACTATATCACTGATAATAACAAGGAATAGCTTTTCTTCTTTTCTTTATTGTTGAATTCATCAATTTTTAGAGTATTTCTGATCTATCCATTTTTTAATATTTCTTTATTCATTCCCATATTCTTATTTCTTATACTCTAACATTTTTTACCTTTTTTATATTCAATTATCAGTAGATTTGGTGAATTTTTGAATTTTTGGAGAAGGCAAATAAAATTTTGCGACATATCCTGCTTAGCGGAAAATGTCGCATACTTCACTACTCAGCACATGCGATTTCTCCATTATCATAAAAATGATGTGAGTAAGCAATGAATAGTAGTTTTGTGTTTAGGAACATAAGTTGCGCAATATGCAATGACATAGACTTTGTACAGTATGTATAGAAGCTAGTTTAGGTTGGCACGAAATTCTTACGCTTTCGTGTGATGACAGTAATAAGTGTTCAAACTTTGATTTCTATGATAAGAGGTGGGTCAGAAACTTTTGTTACACCTTATACTAGCATGATTGCAAGCTTATTTCTGACACTCACAGATGTGTTGTGATTCAGATATTTTGAATATATTAGGTAGTAACCATATGTAGAAATACACAAGAAATTGATCAGGGAATGATTTTTGTATCAAATATTATACACTCAAATGAAACTTAGATGAGCAGATTTGTCTTGAAAATTTTCTTTAGTATTCATTGCTTTCTATTGATGAAGATGGCCGTGAATGAGGGAGGTCTAACCATATCGAGTGGTAAATAACAGAATGAGCTAAGTCACTAAAATGTTGCTTCGAGAAAATCGATCTTTAAGTTTCAAGAATGAATGTACAATCCGGATAGGTGTGCAGAAATCTCCTGTTTACAGGACGGATATATGCATATTGTGACATAAGATTTCATTTGCTAAATTTAAATTTGAATCAAATCTTGATGGTTGAGCAGAGCTCAAAGTGACTTAGCTCATTCTGTCATAAAGTTTATAATCATGGCTGTGACTTAGCTCTTCATTTTTTTAGATAAGTGAAGACATCTAGCTTGGGGTTCACGAGTCTTTATTGTTAGTAATGCTGCGATCAATAGATTTTCATGAGCAGTACTCATTATGTAGAAATTAACAAGAAGTGGATCAGACACATGAATTTGTATAAAATGTTATACACTCAAATGAATCTTAAATGAACAGGTTGTCTTGAAAGCTTCTTTTAATATTCATTGCTTACTATTTATGAAAATGGCCGTGAATGAAGGAGGGTTTAACAATGAAAATAGGAGTATTTTTAGAATCAGTTCCTTGTTCCCTAGAGGGAAACGTTAGGCTGATAACGATTGATGTCAAGGGAAGATATTTAAAACTATAGCATTAATGTATGTTTCTGACAAGTAAAAGACACTTGCCTCCGATTAGATTTTAAATCGATGGGGAGCAACGTGGAACATGATTACGGAAGTATTCATATTACTGTTGTCTCTAAACATTTCAAGAGCGGAATATTTGTTTAGGGAATAGGATAATAGAATTACATGTATATTCATTGCTGATGCTTCTAAACACATCAAGAGCGGCACTTTTGTTTACATACAGAATATATAAGAAGTAACCAGGAAGTTGAATATGACAGTTACTGTGTCTGCTTCAAGAAAAGAATAGCATAATTACTTACACAATTTCATAACAGCAAATTTTGTAGTCGACAAATCATCAATCGAGCACTTACTTTTTATCAGCACTTGCACATTTGCCAACTTTTATGGATTCTTGCTTCATGTATGCATGACAATATCAGGAAATAAACATGCTCTTTAATGATTCTGATTGTTGAGATAAAACGACTAAACTTACGTGGCAACGGAACAAATTCCAAAACTTCAATTTCGCAAACTTCCATATATTTCTTGGTTTCAGGCCGTGCAAGAACTACGTATCTTCCCAAAACTGGTTCTTCTCGATGCAGCTGGAATAAACAAACGAAATTAAATGAGTTTAATGGGGGACAGACAATGAACGTCAGATGTCGAAGGCTTCGTCTACAGTGTGGGCCAAAAGCATCAGCATTCTATCTAAATGCTCTAGTTAACCAATGTTAAGAGCTTGCACTCTTTATAAATAGGGATGTTCGTGCAAAATTGATGCTCATGAGATTGAGATGGGAGCGAGTCCGGTCCTGGACTATCTAGTACCCGGGCCGATTTGTGTTATGTCTGAAATTAGAAATTTGATCAATTAAATTCTCTGACTCAATTCATATGATTGCTTATCCAAATGACAAGGAAATGGATAAAAATAAATACCGGCATACGACCGAATGCTTCCTCGATCAGAAACAACAATCGATAGACGATTAGCAGACAACATTTCTGTGGAATTCTGGTTAAAAGATTCGATTGAATATTTACTTCAACTCTCGTGTTATTGACTTCACCTTTTTCAAAAGAGGCTATATGTCTTCAGGGCTCCGTTTTATCCTCTTTAAATGAACCAAAATTTAACTTAGAACAAGAGCAGCTATCGGCACATCAAATAGGATGCACTTTGTTTGTGATAGACAAACGTGTTCATACACTGTACATGTAAAACAAATAAAGGCTTACAGTATGTACCACATTACTAGTTACCTCCTACTTTTTTCGTCTTTGAGCTCTAAAAACTATATTTTCAATCTGTTTTGGCTATGAATTCATTCAAATTGCTTACTTGACCCTCGCTCCAATGGAACATTTTCCGAGCGCGGCCTTCTGGGGGGCCTGCTGATCTCCCAAATTATTGCTTTGGGCAACCGAATGGGCATTGAAAGGTGGTTCAGAAAAAACAGCATCAGTTTTATTTCTAAGGAGATATCTGGGCTGAGGTGAAGGTCAAAAGTCTAAAACCGCCAATTTTTGACAAATTTCGATTAGATCACTATTTGATTATGGAAAATGACAACAAAAATTAATATACCGCACACCAATCGAAAGAAGTGGTCAAGGTGGTTAACACTAGCACTACTGCAATTATGGTTAACCATTAACTACCAACACGGGTCAATTGACCCATGCTATTTTTTCATTCTAGTATGCAATACTAGAGGCAGTATATAATGCCTTCGTGTATACATTTTTAGTGTGTTAAGTTGGCTGGCATAGTCTACGTGCAACAGGCCTTTGCAGTGCAAATTTTTCAACATGCATGCATGTAGGCAGGCCAACCGGTATACTTTCAAGCATAGATAGATAGCCTGGTCGAACTATAGCTTATGTAGCGAAATTATAAACAGATATGCGTATATTACATACTAGTATATTAAAGGCAGGAATGATAACTTGTGGGTATGCTTATTCATCTCATGATATGAAGCTATAGGCCTATCACACACAGGGCTACATGCAAATCTGTGTATGTCTACATGCCTATGTGCTACATATCTATTAGGTAAAGTCCAATATTTCATATCTAACATATTATCTACTATTCTATGGAATAAAGAATTTCTATCCAAAATTCGCGATGCAACAATATGTCAAAAAGCACAATTACAAGACGCAATTTTTTCAGAGTTGGACAGATCAAAAAACACATAAAATTGTACCGCAAGTTTGACATGATGATTTTGTTTTATTGGTCTTACAAACTTGACAACGATCTCTTTTCTCAAGGCTTTGATTAGAACACAATGCTGGTTGGGCTCTAAGTGCTGTGGTAGAAGTGCACACTTTGAAAGCACATATAAAATCACGCCGATTCATATCGGTCGCCTGATCGTTTATCATGATTGGTTACTGTGAGCTATGCATGATTAGTTCACGTCACATCAACTGCTGATCGCAACAAGGGACTGAGCCGAAATGCTTGTCAGAAGTTAAATGAACTATAGCCAAGTGTATCGCTCTCTTGTCAGTCGGTCACATGTTATCCATGAATTAAAATGTGACTGTGGATGCAGCTACATTGGCCGTACTGACAGGAACTTAGGAAAACGGATAAAGGAACATTTACCTCGTTGGCTACAAAGTTATGTGAGAAGGTCCAGCCATGAGCCACCGTCATCTGCATGCCGGCATGCAGTCGATTGTAATGATTTTAAAGGATTTTCTTTTCCCTCTTATTTTTCTATTTTACACAGCTCCTTCAATGTCACTTCCTTGCGTATTGCAGAAGCATTGTATATTTTGAATCGTGCACCACCCCTTTGTGTTCATAAAGAGCTTGTATATAGTTTGATGTTTCTCTGGCAGTCTTGATTGTCAATATTCGTTTGAGCCATCTTTCCATTCGTCCGTTACTTGAGTTTTATTCATTGCATCTAGCTGTTTTCACATTTCACTGTGATGTCACTTTTATTCGGCCGTATCGCATGATTAGAGGTCTCGAAAGCGCTCGCGATGTCTACATGTTTAATAAGTTTACATTGATGACTGTATTCCTTCTGAAATGTGTTGGTCGCAAGAACTGCTTCAGTATATTTGAAGACGTACTTTCCCCTGCCATTATTGGTTCAAATTTTGGTTATGCCGATCATTCTACTGTTTTTGCAAAGCCGATTAGCTCAAAATCATATTGCACATCTACAAAGAAGGCTTATGACTATCGGAGTACGTACATTTCAAACTATTGTGATTCACTGAGCTTAATCAATTGGAGCTCCCTTCATCGCTAGAGGAATATTTGCAAGTCAAAACCAATACGTCTATGAATTGTTCACTGAAGCTATTAAAGAAATCCTATTTATATAATATGCTGGCAGGATAAAGTATAGGGATCAAATATAAATCTCAGATAGGATCAAAAAAGAACGTGTAAATCCAATGGTAAGTAGACTGAAGCTGTTGTCAAAAATGTGATTTATGTTCTTTCACTTGACAAATGCTGTAGAGCCATAACTTAATTGAGTTCAATGTCTTCATTTGATCATAAACTCATGTGTCCATGCACCTTTTTCTATGAAGCTTAATACAGTCAGATATAAGAAGCCGCATAATGTCTCACGGTGATTCGACAGTCAGTGTGAAACGAGCCCATCAAGACTGATATCTAATTATTCGACAGTCAGTGTGAAACGAGCCCATCAAGACTGATATCCAATTATTCGACAGGTCAGTGTGAAACGAACCCATCAAGACTGACATCCAGCGATTCAACAGTCAATGTGAAACGAGCCCATCAAGACTGATATCCATCGAGTCGACAGTCAGTGTGAAACGAGCCCATCAAGACTGATATCCGGTGATTCAACAGTCAATGTGAAACGAGCCCATCAAGACTGACATCCAGCGATTCAACAGTCAATGTGAAACGAGCCCATCAAGTCAGATATCCATCGAGTCGACAGTCAGTGTGAAACGAGCCCATCAAGACTGATATCCAATTATTCGACAGGTCAGTGTGAAACGAACCCATCAAGACTGACATCCAGTGATTCGACAGTCAGTGTGAAACGAGCTCATCAAGACTGATATCCAATTATTCGACAGGTCAGTGTGAAACGAACCCATCAAGACTTACATCCAGCGATTCGACAGTCCGTGTGAAACGAGCCCATCAAGACTGATATCCAAATATTCGACAGGTCAGTGTGAAACGAACCCATCAAGACTGACATCCAGCGATTCAACAGTCAGTGTGAAACGAGCCCATCAAGACTGATATCCAATTATTCGACAGTCAGTGTGAAACGAGCCCATCAAGACTGATATCCAGGGATTCAACAGTCAGTGTGAAACGAGCCCATCAAGTCTGATATCCGGTGATTCGACAGTCAGTGCGAAACGAGTCCATCAAGACTGGCATCCGGTGATTCGACAGTCAGCGTGAAACGAGCCCGTCAAGACTGATATCCAATGATTCGACAGTATATGATAGAACAATAACAACAATAGAGATAATTCTTAAATTGGATAAAACTTCACTCACTTCTCATTCGAAACATTGACTTTTTGAACAGCAATGTAATACTTACATTTGACGATGCATGTTGCGGGTATATGGCAAGCTTTTCGGTGATAATATTGCTTTTTACATATGCAATCATCTTGTACTTGTCAGAGAGGTCGGATTGAAGTCCTGAGATGAATGATTCATTACCAACCCAAAGACTCATGTGTTGAGATTGATCACCTGCAATACAGATTTTCTTCCAATGAGATTTCCAACATCTACAGTTAGGAAAATGTTAAAAGCATCTGACAAAGAAGAAAAAGAGAAAAGCGAACTTCGTATTCCAATTCTTGTTAAATATTTGTATTTTCCTTTTTCTACTTATTACATGTAGAAGGGAAGAAATCTTCATGCGACGAAAATAGAGGCACAGCGTCACAAATCCTACCTTTCCCAACTTCCTAACGGGGAATGTGTTCTCTTACTTGCTCGTCGCTACTTCAACTCAATTTCAAATTCTCTCACTTATGCTAAAGCCGATACTAGGACACTAAGTTTGTGGCTTTTTCATTTTCGCGAAATGGTGGAGTACATGCGATAGTTCACTCTTAGTCAATGTAGGTGTTAATCATGCGTACGTAATATAAAAGTGATGTCATATCTGATACAGATTTCCTGAACAGTAGTAGATTTAATTAATATCCTCGTGCAGCATTCTTACACTTTTTCATTCTTTTTATCATTACTATTATCGATGTTAGGAGATGTAAACTAGCCCTCCTGATGAATCCTGATATTGGATGAAGTAGCAGCTATTCAGGTCTGTTTCCTTTTTTCAACAGAGGATGCAATTCAATATTTAATTATTAACAAAAAGCAGCATTTAACACTAGAAGGACCGACCGGTCATTTTTGACCGCTGCTGAACTACGAAGTGTTAGCTTCTATGAAATTCGATATTCCTACTTCGATATTCCTAAGTTTGATTGGACCTATTACTTTCTTTTTTTTTATGTGTGTCTGCCTACAAGGACCGGTCAAAAATGACCGCTTATTAATATCGCTAAGAATTTTTGTACTTTGAACTAAATTTTCGAATAGAAATTTGAATAAGCAGCAAACCAGATTGCTGCATTGTCAAAAATGAGTGAAATGTATTGCATGAGCAATGATTTTCACATGGAAAGGTCAACCACAGGTTGCGCATAATTTTTATGCCTTTAACTTCTATTTTGTTACAGCTGAACCATGGCAATTCATTTCCAAAAAATCCCTCATATTCACAATTTCATGAAAATTAGATGTACAGAAACACGTGCTGAATATCATTTCTTGCTTCAGTTTTGCACAAATTCCTTTGGTATACCAACAATCAACATTGATTGATGTCTTCAAACAAGTAACCAAGAACCATGTAGAGGAGATGATGAATAAGGTCATGGTATTCATTAGTCAGTTATCATGACTATTTCATTAGCAACCGTATGGCTAAAGGTGATCGAAGCGATGAGTGGCCAAGAAGGCTCATTGCTAATCAGATACTGACTGAGTTGGAAAGAATCGAATGGAATGTTTCTAACGACGACGAAGACATCAAAATAGTGACTACTCTGACAGTGACAGTAAAAGTGATCACGAAACAACTGAACTTCTGTGGCACCACGTTCAAGGACTGAATGGATATTTGTTCTTGTGATTTCGAACATGAACAAGTGCATGCAGGGAAAAAAAATTCGGCAATGATCGGATCCAGCGTCGTGCGGTTATCAAGAATTTGATTAGCATCCAAAAAAGATTCCTGAAACGATTACATGTTACAACACTGCAAAATGTAGAGTTGTTGTTTTCGACCAGATGTCGAGATACCATTCATGCAAAGCTGGTAATCGGCGTTTACTAATGGCGGTGTTTTTCAACCTCACTGATATGGCGGGAATAAAGTCATCGATACTATTTCGAATGACAGCTACATTAGAATGATCACAGCGACAGCATATTTCAAGACAATGTGCAGACAGAGACAAAGCAGAAGTGGGCCTACCGCAAACGCATTGCAGTCGATTCAAAAGTCGCGAGAATGTTGGCCTTGGAGGAGAAAATGACAGTATGGCTATTCAAATATATCTGCAACATAATACGGAATGTGCAAAAAAGGTTTCTGCAGAATGGTAAAAAAGAGGCAGTTGCTACATGTTTTATTGCTACTGAAGTGAAGTAGTTTATATTGTTCCATTTTTTAGCCAAACAAGTCGATTGGATGTTCAAAGGAAACTTTTCATGATAACTGCCTAATTTCTGTGGTGGTCGACTTTGATGGAATCTTTCTAATCATCAAACTATCATTATTTTTTCAAATTCTTGTACATGTATCACATCATCATACATACTGATAGCATGTACATGTCATATTATGCAACACAGGATTAGATGTGATATTATGACATCGGACATAATGGACAATGACTAAAATAATAACTGATGTAATGATATAAGTGAATATTTATAAATGAATGGATGAAAATTGTTTAATTAATTACTTAGGATTTGCCGGTCAATTTTGACCGCTTTGGTCCTTCTAGGTAGTGAAATTTCTTGGTCCTTCTAGTGTTAATAATTATTACAGGCGTACTAACTTAGGCGATTTGCCAGTAGTGTGCTTAACCCGTGCATGCATGGAAACATTGTTGTCCGTTACTGTATGCTGTATCATTAATTATGTATATAAGTTCTATTTTTGAATGATTTCACTGAATATCGATGCTGATACTTCTAATCAGTAATAATGACAACTTAAGGCATAGCGCACTGGCTAAAATGTGTTAATACAGGGTGATACAGAAGTCAAATTGTCAATTTTCAGTGATGATATCAGCGAGGTTTCAAATCACCGTGTACTCCAATATTCCGAGCGAAATAAAGTCGTATTTCAAATTTACGCATACAATTTTGATAAAATCATTTTAATCAACATTTTTTGTAGGACCCGTCTTTTACAACACCCATAGAGTCATTTTGTTGGATAACTAAAAGCGCATTTACGTTTGTACAAATTATCTAAGACAAAAATTAAAACAATGAATTCCATCATGTTTTGTGTATTTTAGGAAATTTCAATCAGAATTTGAGACTTTAGTTACGGTATGAGTGGAGCAAATGCTTCTGTTACAAATGTTACAGTTTGTCCGATGATCGTGGGCAAATGTAACATCTTCCTCTAATTATAGACTGTGCGTTCGCCAGGGGTGGTTCTGATTAAGATGTCGAGGAACCGTTGTTCTCGATAAGATCTACATAGGACCATTCCAATGTCTGTGAGGAAACAGCATCGTCGATGACACTTGCTAGCATTGTAACCAGGAAAAGCTGCAGTGTAGAGTATGAAGGCATTGTAGCAGGCCATATCAAGAATATCACGGAAGACTGTAGCATGCCATCGTCTACTGCGATATTTTACCCAATGTGTTGAGATTCGTTCGTCTATGGAATCCTTTGTTGAATTATAATACAAGATCGCTTCTGGCCTTTATTCTGATCATTCGACAGACTTTGGTTACGGTGTTGGCTTGACAATAGCAGCACAATTTTTAGTTTTGAACTTGTATGATACCAATTTTGCAGAGTTTTCAATTGTATACACACATAGAACTATGCAGCTCCCTTCATTGATAACCACGCATGGAATACGGCACTTCTCGTCGTTGACTTCTAATTGTACCAAACAAAGTAAGTTGCTTCTTTACAAGTTCCAGAGATAATTGTAAACTGGTAAAGAAGTTGTCGCAGGTAATATTACTGCCACTACCAAACAGATGCTCTGCCAATTTTATGACCACATGCTCTCCAACTGATCTACGTGAATCTTCCTTTACTGTAGAAAGGAAGCTTGATATACAGGGTCGTTCAAAAGTCTCCATACATAGACAAATCCGTTTTTTATACAACCAACAAGAATCCATTTTTGATGTATGAAATTGCATGCTGATCGCGATTTTCGAGCTTCCACTGTACTGTGTAGTGTGATATCACCTGGGTGCGAACAATCAATACTGAACATTGTGTGGCGGCCGTGGAGACGTGTTCACTTTAACGACAGGCCTTGCCAGCCGTCTAAAGGAATTGTTCTGATGTTGATTCTAACACGTTACTGCTTTGCTGCGATCCACAAGTCTAACATCTTTAGATGCTCTCTAGATGTCATTATCTTTAGATGAGCGCATTGAAATCATCCTTCTAAGTGGTTCTGGAAGCTGTCGGAAAGTTGCTTCCGAATGTAATGAAATGCACTGCGGTGGAACACAGACCACTCATGATGCTGTTCCGAAACTCGTAAAGAAATCCAATGAAACTGGGAGTATTGAAGAGAAACAAAGAAGTGGTCGGCCACGAACATCAACAGACGAAAATACATCTACGAATGTGCTGGCTGCTTTAGTTAAAAGCCCAAAGAAAAGCACTCGAAGATTGTCTGCAGAAATGGGAGTCAGTCAAGCCAATATCATCCGCATTACCAAACAAAACAAATGACATTCATAAATATCCAACTGTTGCAACATCTTAGCAAAAACGACACTGACCGGCGTATGGGGTTCTGCGAATGAGCCAATAAACATATAGAAGGGGACCCGAACTTTCCGTCGTCTATTCTTTTCATAGTATGGCAGCCAGAGCGAGTTTCTGCAGGGAACGAAGCCGACAATGAGACTTTCACAGAATGATGTACACCCTATGCCTACTTCGAATCTGCACGTCTGCCGAGTTCTAGTGATTTCATCTTCTTGTCAGACAGGATCAAAGAAAAACACATGTATGCAGTTTTTGGCTAAAATGAAATTTTCTATGTTTTCTATGATTGAACGAAAAGCACTAATCCCAGAGTCATAATTTTTGGCATGCAATGTCTTCAGGTCATTTCCTACGATGTGCATTTGCTTTTATTATACATCTGATCGGCAATGTATGTGAGAATGTGAATAAAGCTTCCAAAAATGGTTTGTGTTTGCCAACATTAAGAGGCTTGCCAAATCTAAATGTGCTTTGTTTTACAGACAGGGGGACCTGAAGACATTCCATGCCAAAAAGTATGACTCTGGACTTAGTACTTTTCGTTTAGCCAAAAACTGCAATCTGCGTCCTATTGGATTTACATGTGTTTTTCTTTGATCCTGTCTGACAAGAAGATGAACTCACTAGAACTCGGCAGACATACAGATTCGTAGTAGGCATACGGTGTGCATCTTTCTGTGAAAGTCTCACTTTCGGCCTCGCTCCCTGCAGAAACTCGTGCTGGCTGCCGGACTATGAGGTGTACATCATTCTGTGAAAGTCTCATTTTCGGCCTCGTTCCCTGCAGAAACTCGTGCTGGCTGCCGGACTATGAGGTGTACATCATTCTGTGAAAGTCTCATTGTCGGCCTTGTTCCCTGCAGAAACTCGTGCTGGCTGCCGGACTATGAGGTGTACATCATTCTGTGAAAGTCTCATTGTCGTCCTCGTTCCCTGCAGAAACTCGTTCTGGCTGCCGGACTATGAGGTGTACATCATTCTGTGAAAGTCTCATTGTCGTCCTCGTTCCCTGCAGAAACTCGTTCTGGCTGCCGGACTATGAGGTGTACATCATTCTGTGAAAGTCTCATTGTCGGCCTTGTTCCCTGCAGAAACTCGTTCTGGCTGCCGGACTATGAGGTGTACATCATTCTGTGAAAGTCTCATTGTCGGCCTTGTTCCCTGCAGAAACTCGTGCTGGCTGCCGGACTATGAGGTGTACATCATTCTGTGAAAGTCTCATTGTCGTCCTCGTTCCCTGCAGAAACTCGTTCTGGCTGCCGGACTATGAGGTGTACATCATTCTGTGAAAGTCTCATTGTCGGCCTCGTTCCCTGCAGAAACTCGTGCTGGCTGCCGGACTATGAGGTGTACATCATTCTGTGAAGGTCTCATTGTCGGCCTTGTTCCCTGCAGAAACTCGTGCTGGCTGCCGGACTATGAGGTGTACATCATTCTGTGAAAGTCTCATTGTCGTCCTCGTTCCCTGCAGAAACTCGTTCTGGCTGCCGGACTATGAGGTGTACATCATTCTGTGAAAGTCTCATTGTCGGCCTTGTTCCCTGCAGAAACTCGTTCTGGCTGCCGGACTATGAGGTGTACATCATTCTGTGAAAGTCTCATTTTCGGCCTCGTTCCCTGCAGAAACTCGTGCTGGCTGCCGGACTATGAGGTGTACATCATTCTGTGAAAGTCTCATTGTCGTCCTCGTTCCCTGCAGAAACTCGTGCTGGCTGCCGGACTATGAGGTGTACATCATTCTGTGAAAGTCTCATTGTCGGCCTCGTTCCCTGCAGAAACTCGTTCTGGCTGCCGGACTATGAGGTGTACATCATTCTGTGAAAGTCTCATTTTCGGCCTCGTTCCCTGCAGAAACTCGTGCTGGCTGCCGGACTATCACTGACGAGGCAAAGTTTTCATCAACGGCGAAGCAAACCGCCAAAACATGCGATACTGGAGTGACGCCAACCCACACTGGACGGACAGGACCTATCGCGAATGCAAGTACTTGAAAAGTTGATGGTGTGGTGTGGAACATGGAACACAAGAGTAGTCGCTCCTTTTTTCCTCGAAGGCAACTTGAATGCCGAGAAACATTTGAATTTGCTGTCCGAAGATGTCATATCGTGCCTCAAGACGGAGCATGAAGTTGAGAAGTCTGTAAGATATGAAGGTGCGCATTCGTGATGCGTGTGCCAACAATTCATCAGACATATCGACCAAAGTCAGATGCAATTGGGAGGACCGCATCCGAACGTGTCATCTAATGGAGAGCGATCACATAGAACACGTGATGCAGTTGTATTGCTATTCGCTGTTTGCACTTTTTTCGTCAAATAAAGCTTTTGGATTAAAAACTACCTTTCACTTTGTATGGAGACTTTTAACCCTCAGAGACCTGAGGGGGGGTCCAGTGGACCCCGGAGCCACATTTTTATATTTCATTTTTTACGCTGACGATATATCAACCACTCAAGCCTATACAAAATCATCATTTCTTACAGTGAATCTACATGTGTTATTTCATTTCAATTGATGCCAGATAGGCCAAGGGTGGACCCCCCTCAGGTCTCAGAGGGTGTAGAAATTCCATCACAAAATTTTTGTAATTCGATGAAAAATGATTTTGAACATGTCCACGATGGTGTATAAAGAGTGAAAGTCATTTATTCATTGCTTGCATCATCCTCGTAGATGGACAAGCTTTGGATAAATATGAAGGAATGTACAAATGGAAAGGATTAGCTGCATGAATTAAATCAATTTCATCAAAATCAACTATCTGAGGCTTTATGGTGACACAAAATATCGTAAAGCCGCCTCCTAGTACAAATGATGCTGTACTAAATGTGGTTGACTTACAAAAACACCATATTTTCGCACGTGTTTACTGAGAAGGCTGAAAGTCACTCAAGGGATTCGTTATACCGACCTGCTACACGCAAACATCATTGTTTTACTTAAAATCAACTTTCCTAATGTTTTGATATCGATTTAAGCAGGTAAACTAAGAATATGTTAAAGGGGTCCACTGGACCCCCCCTCGCGTCTCAGAGGGTGTGAAAAAGCTCAGGTCTCTGAGGGCTAAATCACGATGTGTAGTAGTTTGAGCTGTCAGCAAGGATCCAGAATTAATGCCCATACGCTATACTTACAGGACTTGTTTGGCATGTATTGAACGAGAAAGCAACTTCCTTTGAATGAATGGAGTTGCTCATCTATTGTCACAGATTCACTATGAACATAGCATAACTGAGCGTTGGACATGAAACCATCAATGAGGAGTCGCACAACTACAAGTTTATCACAACTTGTTGGCTGGATAATCGTGTGAAGGGATTGTCAAATCGCAGAATAGCTCGAATTACTTCAAATCAATCGATGGATATTGTCTTTCTTTCTTTGCCCTTGTTGGAGAACTGCGTTGGTTAGCTAGCTAGCTTGTCTCGTGATCATCGTATTCGTGCTACATCTTCGCTATTCCTGGGTCGTTTTTGGTGATTTCTGGATCTCTCGTCTTCTCGTATTGCCGTCGTCAATATTCATCGGTTTGGTGTATCATACGTCTATCATTCGAGTCCATTTTGGAATTATTGTGTCCTCGCCGTATTCTACAAGTGAATTGTGTTTACCGGTGGAACTTCGTCTCTTGTCTGCTGTTTCGTGTGTTGAACAGACCGACGTCATAGACTTGGACGCGCCTTGCAAGGGTTTTTTTGTGATCCGGATACTGAACAACTTGACACAATTGGTTTCACTCATGGTGGTATGGTCTATCGGTAAGAGTGTTGCGACATCACGCTGAAGAGTGAAGGTTACAATTTCGTGGTTGCTTCTCCATCTACTTCAATTTTTCATTAAGATCTAATTGATGTTGCCTGATGTCTCGTAAGAAGAATGCTGCTAATCTCTCAGCTTCTGAATTGCTTTTAATGACTGAAAAGGAAATAGTTGATCAGAAGTTCACGAAAGACCAGTTGTTTGAGGCCTTCATTAAGGTCAAGAATGAGTTCTCTCAAAATCCTCCAAAGCCTGAGTGCTCAAATGAACAAGGTGACTTGCTTATGCGGATAAACGAAAAATTAGACACTCTGTTAAATGAAAACTCAGCATTGCGAAACAGAGTCTCGGACTTGGAACTAGTTATTAAGAAGCAATGGGATATCATTGAAAGTCATGAAAGATATTTTCGAAGAAATAATATTGTAATTCATGGAGTAAAAGAAGAATCTGACGAACTCACTATGAGAGGCCACATCAGTCGTATCATGTCATCATTAAATGTTGATTTTGATATCAATACTCACTGCCAATATATACTACGACTCGGTAAAGTTTCTCCAAGCAAAACTAGACCGATACGTATTGCCCTCAATCAGATCCCTAAGCGAACTTTGATTCTATCAAAAGCGAAAAACCTTCGTTACACAAATGACTTCAAGAAGATTTTTATTAACGCTGATTTAACGCCACTGCAGCAATCTAGGAACAAAAAGTTACGGGAATTTCAGGATGAGGTGCGTTCCGGACCTGAAAGCAAGGGGAAAAGGTTTATATTTGGAAAGACGCTGTTTATGTCGATAACGAAAAGCTAAATTTTCGTTGAATGTTTTTAGTTTACTCACTAGTTCAGTCAATCGCAGTGTGATCAAGCGACTCGAAATTTCTCGCAATGAACCTCCTCTGTCCTTATTACTCATAAATGCTAGATCTGTTCTCAGAAAGTTCGACGAGTTGTGTGCATTGCGATCAGTACACTCTCCTTCTGTCATTGTTGTGTCTGAGTCTTGGTTGAATCCTGACATTCATTCTGACCTCCTACATTTAAATGGTTATTTGCTGTTTCGTGATGATCTTATCTTCCGAATAGGTGGCGGAGTGTGTGTATGGATTCTTGATACCCTTCGTCCCCGCATGATTCCGACAACAAATTATTCCTGGTTCAATCACTCAATCGTTCATCTTACGGCAATACATGTTCCACTCGTATCAATATATCTGCCTCCTGGTATTTCGGCTTCCGACAAGTTGTTTTTTGATTCCATTATTACCAGTGCAATTGACTCTCATTTGATAGACTTTCCAGATTCCCATATACTCATTTGCGGCGATTTCAATGACTTCAATACCAACAACTTTGAATTAACTTTTGATCTCGTCGACAAAGTTTGCGCGCCTACAAGGGGCAAGAACATCCTGGATAAAGTCTTTGTATCCTCTGATATTGGTCAATTATTCCATGATTGTGATATCCTACCGCCCCTTTCTTCTTCTGATCACAATTGTGTATTTCTACGTGGTGCTTCAGTTGATGAACGGTATACCTCTTGTGTATTTTTTGATTTTCGAAAATCGAATATGGATTTGTATTTGAGTGCTCTTGGCCAGGTTAGTTTTGCCGATGTTTATCACTCATTATTCATTGACGAAAAGATAGATATATTCTACCAAAAGTTAAGAAATTGCTGTCAACTTATTCCAACGGCAACTGTTACTCTCAGCTCCAAAGATAAGCCCTGGATGTCACCCAAGGTGAAGTATTTGATAAATGCTCGTTGGTACGCTTTTCGATCTAAAGACTTTGTCGGGTATAACCATTACAAGATTAAAGTGAAGGAGGAAATCTCAAAAGCGAAAATCAGATGGGCTTCTAAATGTGCGGAATCCTCAAAAAATGTATGGAAGGTCGTCAACGAAATGCGCGGGTCGAAATCAAAGTCGAATTTGGCAAACATCGTCTCTGAATTTCCGTGCGTGGAGGACTGTTGTAATTTTATTAACCATCAGTTTGAGTCCGTTTTCACTAATGACCCATCACCCAGATTCACTGAACTTTTGAGGTCTATGCGCTCCTCCGGTCCGTGGTGTCCGCTTACCGATCCTCATGAAATTTTTATGATGCTAGCAAAGCTTCAAACGTCCAAAGCGTCTGGTAGTGATGCAATTCCAACAAGACTGTTGAAGGAGGGTGCTGTTTTTTTGGCTGAACCCCTGTGCCATATATACAATTCCTGCATATTGGAACGTGTGATGCCAGCAGCTTGGAAATTTGGAATTGTCGTTCCTGTCCCGAAATCAAGCACGCCGCAAATTAGCGAACTTCGACCGATCACCTTGCTTCCTGTTTTGGCGAAGATTTTCGAAAGGATAATAATTACCAACATGTGTGACCGTCTCCTATATCATATTGATAAGAATCAGTATGGATATATACCGCATTCTTCAACAACTAGTGCTTTGGTCAGTCTGTACGACAGAATATCGAAGGCATTGGAATGTGATGATAACATTGGAGTTGCCCTACTGTCCTTGGATTACAGCAAGGCCTTTGACACGATTTCTCACAGTATTTTGCTACAAAAGTTGATTGATTGTCGGCTTCCCCATGGTTTTGTTGAATGGACATCTTCATATCTATGTGATCGGTTTCAATCTGTGCGCATTGGTAATTGCATTAGCAGTCCCATCCATGTGACCAGTGGCGTCCCGCAGGGTTCCATCATTGGACCCATTTTATTTATTTTTTACACTGCTGACTTGCTCAAGTCAGTGACTGATAATTATATTAAATACGCCGACGACATGATGATAATTCATCCGATTAACCGTGATGTTCACATGTCTATATCATGTTTACGAGATATTTTCGAGAAAATTAAATTGAATAGCAGTGATATATATTTGAAACTAAATGTTGCCAAAACAAAGCTCATGGTATTTCCGAAATCAAACTATCAAGTCTCTTCTTGTCTTCAATCGATTTCTGTGCCCGACACTGTGAAAGTAACAGAAATGAGGATTTTGGGTGTCACTTTCTCAGATTCATTGACGTGGGATACGCACATATGCGATGTTTTGAGGAAGTGCAGCAGTCGTATGTATGCATTGCGTGTCCTTCGTACAATCGTATCTCCAACCATTCTCATGCAAACATTCCACGGTATCATATTGAGTATCATAGACTATGCATCAGCCGTCTTTGTGTCCTTGCCAGCTCACCTGCAAAATCAGCTGAATTCAGTAGTAAAGAGATGTCATCGTATCATACATGGTGCTGAATGTTGTTGCGATAATTTTGAGAATTTGACCTCGCGAAGGGTGCGCCTGGCTTGCAAACTATTCAAATCAGCTGAGATTGAAAGAAGGCATCCCTTGCATCAATTAACTCCGAAGAAACTACCGAGAACTGGTCACTATCTCATCGAATGTACTAAGACAGCTCGTAGACAACGACAATTTAAGATCTTCGTATCTATCTATTTGAATAACTTACACAACATGTTTTGACATTATTGTGCTGTGCTATTGAACTTCACCATCTGCTACTGCTCTCAACCAGTATTTCTTTGTTGGCAACATTGTAATTGATTTGTAATTATTTTTTGATTTCCATTACTTGAAATATACAAATTTCTTTCTTTCTGCTTGTCTCTGCAATCGCTGTCTCGATCATGGTGTGGTCGAAGAGGACTTTGAAGGATGATACAAAGTCTTCATTCATTCTTTGAGCTGCATAACCTGTCAGACCTGGTCTTTGTCGTAGAACAATGGAAGTGCTCTCTCCTCCATGTGGATTAGGCTCTTGGATTGTCCATTTCTGTCCATTGATCTTACTATACGATGGTTGCTTGACTGTTCAATGCTATCTTCGTAATCAGAGGAATCTGAGCTGTTCCTTGCTTATGGAGTTGTTGCTTCTCTCTCATCCGCTTCCAAGTCAGACAATGCCTCTTCTACGAGTATATTATATTAGACTGTTCCATTGTAACCATATCGGCAATATCCGCTGTTCGTCGTCTTCTGCCAGACATTTTCAGAATGTTGATCAATCTAAGATGGATCCGCTATAAAAGCGATTTGATATATGATCTGATCTCTGAATGCAATTGGGTGCGTCTATTCTTCGAAAATCGAATACCACCTGGTCTTATTTGGCCCTACTTTCGGAATCAAGCGATAAGATAAACAAGCTTCACGCTCGCATGCTACTTCATCATCTACCCTTGTTAATAGATCTGAAAGCATTTCATACCTTCTGTAAGATAACGATGGTCAATAGAAAAAGGATGAGTTACATGTATTTGTACAATATGAGGGTGTGATATTTGGCATTCCATATCGTCACCGTCATAAGCATATTGCCTATCTCCTTTTGTTCAATTCTTCACCAAATCGATTCCACCCACTTCGGATGGAAAAATATATATATTTCAAAATTCTAATGATGAGAGATTTGTTAGTATCCTCTAGACCTAAAAAATAATTTTTGAAAAACAGCTCTATACTCGACTATTTCATTCACTAAATCATCTTATTATCTTGCTTACTTCACAGAGATCACGCATCAAATAATTCGAATCTCCATTTCATACCTGCTGATAGTCTGAAGTCACCTGACTCAAAACTCAACAGAAGTTAAGCGTTTCACATGAAAAAAATAAATGAACCTTGTTTATCTTCGGAAGCACATTAGGCATGGAGACCGGTACGAGGAGGCGACAATAGATTTTCTTATCATTCTTGTATTGATGAGAGAAAAAGGACATCATATATTGTGAAAAATAGAGTTGTAGTTAAGTGTAACAAGCTACGTTTTACCGTAAGAAGATTTGTCAGTAGGTTTCCTATGGGATTTCCGTTGTTTCCTCTGTTTCCATGTGTAGTGGAGAAGAATAATTACTGCTATTACAAATTGTGTAAACGAATTCGGAGGTTATATCGTCATCGTCATAAATATTACCTATCTCTTTTTGTTCAATTTTTCAGGAGACATAAATAACTGTCTAAAACAAATTAGCTAGATAATGAATGAAGTTAGGCTTGTGTTATCAATCAAATACATACTAAGACTACTTTTCATAATAATTACATTGTAAGCAATTTGGTTTGCTACTGTAAATATAAACAAAATTGAGATAGGCAATATACATGTTTGCTCCTAATGAGATAGGCAATATGCATATTATTAAGAATTTGGATTTTGCCCAAATTTATGTCTGTAATAATCTTCGGTATTTATCTAAAGTAGTTCAGACTTATCGGGGGGATATTATATGCACAGAAAATTGTCGTAATTATTACATGTAGTGACTACAGGCGCTTTGAAATAGCAGGTAGACGTACTTTGACATGAATAAGTAGGTGCATCCGTTATCGGTTTTAGGATTTATCTGCAACATTGTATAGGCTGCGTATGTAAGCTATATGAAAGAGTGATAAATAGTTTAAGCTAACATACTAACATTCTTGAATCCGTACATGTGCATGGACATGAACAAGGAAGTAAAAACATATACATTTATGAACTAGTCATGTATTGCTTCACAAAGTCTTGTAAGAAACTTTCAGGTGAACTCATTTGCATAAAATATTGTCATAATATTGATGCACGTCTTTCGGTAGAACTTTTTTCATGAATTGCAGATCGTCAGACTTCTTCTTAGTAATAGGGATTTCTTCGTGAAAAGCTTGTATCCATTCATAATCGTCATTTTTCCTCAGCCTACATGGTAAATCTGTCCATTCATTCTCGAATGCCAGGTTGAACTTGATGGCTTCATTTGGAAAATACTTAAGTCCTCTCAGGTCATGTACAGTCCTGTCGCCAGCTTTCTTTCCTGGGCGAATGGAGTTAACATGACGATCGGACAATTTTTTGAAATCTCTATACGACAACATTTTTACATCAAAAGGAGGAGGGTTTCGCCTAGCAGATTTCATGAGAGCAACATAGTCTCTTGGAACACAAACGTCAGTGCACAAATTTCTTTCTATTTTCGAGTGAATGCTATCTCATTCCATTTGTGTATGGCCTTACATCAAATATTTTTGAGTTATAGTGACTCCAGTTTCCATGGCAAGACTGCAGTAAGCATTAGCCAATACAACATTTTTATTTTGATAACCACAGTTATCGCTCCAAATGATGACATGTCTTACATTTGGATGGTATATAATGTGCTCTCTGAAGTGTTCTACCTGTATTGAAGCAAACACATCGCTAGATAAATCACCATGCGTCTCATCCCATACATAGCAGAAACCTTGCTGAGTGTTCATATCATAAAATGTCAAACTGTGAACTTGCAATCTGCAGCGGTAGTACATAGCACTAGCTTTCGTTTCGCGACAAAGGAGGACTTTTTGAGTATCCATTGTCACACACCGAGACCTCGTCTGAATTCGCGAGAGATTTATCTATTTCATTTGCATTTCTAGCTTTTTTGGCGTTATTCACGTGTGTTTCATACTTTTCACGGTCAACTGAACCCATTTTGAATCCTATACAAGTGTCACACTGATCCTTTTTTGTATAAAAACCGCGAATTTCATATCTGTGAACATGTATTTAAAGTAAGTCAATGAAGCTGTCCTTACGTTGGCTAGTGTCGAGCTTTCTTTGTATTCATCATAAATGTCCTGTAACTTCGTTCCAGGATAAAGAAACTTCTTATCTCTGTAAGTATCAGAGCTTCTGCAGTAATGCGAGTCAATCGTAGGAAGATTTTGCAAAAAGTCAATCAAAAATTGTTTTTCCTGCTCGTCAAATGGTGTTGTCGGTCCTGACTTAGGAGAGAATGCTTGTCGATTATTTTTCGCAATGCGGCTACTAATCCAGCTTCCAACAGTTCGTGGAGATACTCCAAAAGTGGAACAGAACAGAGACTTGCAGACGCAAACTCTCTTTCCATTTAACGGCATAGCGAGAAAAAACCTGAAAGAATTCTTTCGTCTCGACTCACTTGTGGTGGTATGCTGTTGTGTATCAAATCTTTCAACGTGATCCCTAATGAACGTAAGTCGCTCATCCCAAGAGGACATGGACCAAAATGAAGCAAAAATATTTTGCATTTCCTCAGCAGTAACTGAATTACAATCTCTCTTGTCTGTTTTTACGCAGTAGCCAGATGTACAGGGCAATCCCACCCCACGACCACTAACTGGTGTTCCTGATCTGTTAGTGTACTCAATCCCCTTTAGTCTCTTTGCTTTGGCTTGATTTATTTTCCAGTTTTCGGGACAAGAGCGCTTGTGACGATACTTGCTACTTAATTTTAATTTAATCTGCACATTTGTGTTACTATTCATCAAAGGAATGTTTTCCTTATTATTGTCAGTTTCCCATTCACATTCTTCAAGTGCGCGTTCTTCCGTGTTGACAGCATGAAGGTCCATCGGGGTTGACTCGTTTGAAGTAAGGGTGTATATTTCCACATCCTCCTCAATATCCGAACCTGAAAAAATATCCTAGTGCACTGATTCGATAGACCTAATTCACAATGATTGCATAATACTGTATTATTATGATGTATATATATATATATATATATATATATATATATATATATATATATTATTAACCCATTAACGACAATGGCATAAATAAAGTACACCGAAAGAGTAACATATTTTTGATTGAAGCCTATGCAGTTCGGCGACAATGACGTTCAAAACGATAAATTCATTTAAAATACCACTGAACCACGTGTATTTCCTCAACATTTTATTTTAGTGTTTCTTTTCCCGCGACTTTTGAAACAATTTTCTACCAAAAAACATGGCGAATGAGTAAGTGTGAAATTATCTACTTTGAATATATTGCATCATCATAACTGTCGGCAAAGTAATGAATAATGATACTATTTGAATGAATGTAATGGATATTTGTTTCGTAATTAGTGTGTAGTATGAATAATTGATTATAGAAAAGTGTACTTTATTTAGTACGCTGTCATTAGGGTTGGCACATGGGACAAATCAAAGTCAGCAGATGAGAATTGCAGAATACCCTTTTCTAATGACATCAGTTTTAGTTATGTGTAAAAGTACTTCAGGAAAGAGCAGTATCTTAATAATACAAGTTTATGGTATTACTATACAGGTTTATTGTCTATAATTGAACCTTCATTAGCAATTTTTCCATAAAATCATGGATGCGCTACGGTGGTAATCAATCACCGATCATTGACTTTAGCATTACAAGAAGGATGATGTATTTGTACGTTGAAAAATATACAAAAACAATGATATTTCAACAAAACAAAGTGAAAATAGTTAGTGGCGCTGGGGATCGAACCCGCGTCGCATAGCCGTGATAGTCGTAGTTTTACCCACTAGACTGTGACACGTTTCTTACGACATGTGAATCTGCCGCTTAGTGTTCTAATCGCTTGAGTTCCCCAGCTGCTTATTTACTCTTATCCTTCATACAAGTATGAAGGATAAGAGGGTCGACAAGTACGTGAGATTCTGCGAGACGGCGACCTTGGCAGAGGCGTTAGACACCGCTGAAAGTGGGATAAGACGGAGCTCACGAATTCGCGCGATTTATGCAACGCCGCCTAATCTCAATTATGATTCAGATGAAGATAGTGCTCCAGAAGACGAGTCCGATGAAATAAGTTTGAATAACCTGGGATCGGGTTTGCTGTCTGCTCCGGCTGCAATTGAAATTATGGAAGATGAGGATAGTGATGATGAACCTGCAGCTAAATGTCCTAAATTTGAAAATTGGGAGGAATCGTCGGTTTCAAGCAGTCATTCCGTAGTCGCGAACGGAAGTCGACAATTTTGAGATCACCGATCTTGCAAAATCCATATAGGTATGATCGCAAAGATCATTGGCCGGTGACGGTCGAGACACAGAGAAGATGTCAAGGGTGTTCTAATGGCAGATCAAAGCTCATCTGCGAAAAGTGCAACGTTGGGCTTCACACTTGGTGTTTCAAAAAATACCACTTACTGTAACAGTGACAACTCTACCGACAATGGCATACATATATGCCACCTCTGTAGAAAAAATATGGCGGAACGAAATTTCTCGGAAACGATGAATTTGTAATGAGAATAGATATTTGTGAAAAATTTCACTGGTTTTTTTAATTTTGATTGCTAAAAAAAATCCGGGCGTTAATGGGTTAATACATCATAGTTTAAACAATCTAACATTTAGTGCCATATTCCATACCCATGAAAGCAGTTCAAAGTTCATACAACAATAATTTGACATTTTTAGCGGTTTCAGAATCACATAAGATCAAATTTGCTTTAGATGTTTGTAATTATATTAAGTGACATAAGGTAACATAAATTAAGACAACATAAAAAAAAGTGAAAACGAAATTTTACTAATGATCTATACTCTAAACGATTATGTTTCTCTGCAATAGGGTCATTATTATAATTTTCTTTCAAGGAGACAGGTAGAAATTAAACTAGTCTATCTGTGCTTGTCCACATACATCACATTTAGTAATGCCAAGAATTCAATTGTGTGGCAAATGTTGTACAAACCCACTCACTGTCATCCTACTATGAAGAAAAAGGCAATATATTTTTGCCAAACAATGGTGAGGCTAGACAAATTCATCTTTTTCAAATCATTGTCTGAAATGACTGATTAATGAACACTCATTTTGTCTCCAACAGTTTAGGATAGGCGAAAGTCTAAAGCCTACGGATTCAATCATGGTAAATAGAAACTTCAAAAATATTGCTAAAGTACTCTATTTGCATTTTTATTTTAATATAAACTATCCGTAGACACATTAACATCACTCAACTTACCCTGCGTTATTAGTTCCGCCGCCTGTTCAATTCTGTACTTGGCCTTTCTTCTCGGCATTTCACTCGCGCAGCAGGACCGCAATGTATCAAAACTCGTGAAGAAATGAATGATTCCGTTAATCATGGGGACAGCGATATCATTGCCAAGCTACGATAGATATCTGTATGCGTGTGACTCATCAGATCAAAGCTGTTCAATCTCGGAGCAGAGACTGTAGTCACGTGCGTATCTCAAGTTGCGAGATAGGCAATATGCCTATGACCAGATACATCAAGTTGTGAGATAGGCAATATGCATTTTCAGTTTTTCTGAAAAAACTGCTCGTGACTTTCTGCTTAATATTGGATGACTGTTGCGGGTCAGGTAGCTCATTATGATTCACCTGCAATTTACATATTGCCTATCTCTGAGATAGGCAATATGCTTATGATGGTGACGATATGCAATAAATATGTGAAGATGCCAGAATGCAAAATGCCCGAAGCAACTATGAGATGTTCCCTGATATTGGATGAAATAGCAAACCAAATTCACTTTTGTACATTTGTCGAGTCTCTTCAGTTCGTCTGTTTACCACTACATGAACTTTATGAATTCTTATGGACTTTATGGACTTTATTATTGCTCACTGATGTGTTAATGCAAAGATAGCTGACGTTTATATCGCATATTTCTTGAATTTCGACAGTACCAGTCAATTGTATGTAAAATATTCTATTCAAATTCACTTTTTATAACAAAAGTCTACACAGGGCCATCTACTGCGGGCGTCAGTTCTATTTGCTCGATTTTCTCTCAATAAAAGCATATTGAAGTGAAAATGATATTGCCTTTGTCATTTTTCTTATCACTTAAAAGGAATCACAACGAAAAGTGCTTCCGTGGCGTGATATAGGTTCATGCTTGGACCAGCGATTTGTTGACCCAAATGTCGAACCCTGAAAGCATCATTGGAGGAAGGTTATCGCTGCTAGGAGAGACCACTGTTAGGCAAATTGGTCCGTATTAAGGGTATGAAAGGGTCCGTATAGGAAGGGTCCGAAATTTATCAGACACATTTTCTGAATGCAAATTCTTTGTAGCTAAATGATTTGTCCATGCGATGCATTGTGAGAGACAGTAGTTGATCCGTCGTAGGGAGTTCATTTTTTCATCAAAAGTAAGGTAGAAAGAGCTCCTCAAATTCAACGTATCAAAGTGCGTCAAGGTAACAAAGTTAAAAAAAAAACAAGCTGATGACTAGTTAATTTTCAATTGTTACAAAATATGATTTAAAAGAAAATTTTTATATCCTAAAATGTCTAAAAATTTTAAAAATACTTACTAGAAGGACAAGCAACGCTTCTCCTCTCCTCATGTGCAATGAATTGGCGAGTAAGCCGTTCTGTTCAAAATTATGTTTATCACTTATATATTGAAAAGATCCTATTTAACAGTCTGCCCATTCAGATGATAAGAGGACAGGTCTGTTTCCAATCAAAATACCAGATCTAGCTTACACAGATGGATTACGCTATCAAAAAATCTACCAGGTGTGTAAGAGAATTGATATCAGTTTCTTTTAAAGCTAAAACGTGAAATAGAATTCTACAAAATATGCATACAAATTATTAGACTATTTTTAATGAGGTCATCAACAGGAACTTGGTCAGGACGATCGCGTTTCGACCGCTTTCAAAATTAAAGCGTAATTCAAAAGTAAAGTAGGAAAACTCCCCAAAGTTTTGGTTGATAGTTTCTTAAATTAAAAGTAAGTAAAGCCAACTGGGCCTTCGGCGTCCAGCGCGTTCAAACGTACTATGGCAACGACGTGGACGAAACTTTGGGAAGTTTTCCTACTTTACTTTTGAATTCCTAGACAAATAGTTCTCTTAGTAAAGTGAAGAATGGGGTTTGCACGGTGTAAGTGGGTATTTAAAGGTAAGTGAGAACAGTAGGAACATTTAACCGGCCCATAAATCTTTAAAATATTTTTGATAAAACAATATCATTATCCTATAAGCCCCTTTGTACCTTCAAAACGGACCCCAAAGAAGTACGGACTCTTGATAAATTCCGGCCACATGGTTCTCATAAAGTGACTCAAGGGACCTATGGACACGGACGTTTGCGTAACTTCATAACGGACCATTTTTCTTTACAGCCTACGTCAGCATTTCTAAGCCTGTCAATTTTATTTGCAGCTATGAATTAAACAATAAAAGTCGGACTCACCAGAAAGTCTATTCCAAATTGTAACAGACTGGATGCGGTACGTCTTTTTAAGGTTAACTGTAAATGCAAAAACTCTTCCTCTGGTTGGATTACTTATAGAAGTAAAGGCGCACATGCTGCCTGTAGTCTTGCCATCAGTGATACTTTCGGAGAACCCAAAGGTAATGCTAGGGACGACATTAGCCGGTTTGCCACGGGACACATCATTCTGATGAAGATGATGGGTTAGCGGCGAAGGAGGAGCTGAAATAAGAATTAGAGTTAATTTCTGATATGTTTAGAGATTTTCTATTTCATACTTCACGGAGTGATAAATCAAGAGTTTCAGGATTCTACATCATTATATCACATGACATGCGTGTTTGTCTCAAAATTTAAAGCACGAAATAGACGGGGATTGTCGAGATCGATGACAGAACAAAGATGGTCCATTTGGGGCTACTGTGTACCGGTACATATTGGGCAGTCTGAGAACGACCGAAGGAGCATGGAATCTGCAAGCCGAACAGCACCTGCGCAGTGGGTTGAGCTGTACCAACGCTGGATGTAGATGGCGGCTGGATGCAGTTCTTTGGGGATCCACTGCCACTGTGGCCTCAACAAATGATCTCAGATCTGCAGATTCTGTACTTGTAGATCAGCAATTGATCAAATGAAAGAGCGACTGCGCCTAACTATTTGAATTGGAGATTCATCACATTTAGTCCGAGAGCCACTGAAACTTTCTTCCTAAATTCGCGCACGAGCTGCTTATTATCTTATATTTGTAGATTGTCAGCCAACATCAGTAAAACAACAATTCTTAAGTTGTATTTTCAGTCGTCTTGCAACAAACAGCTATTGTCCATTGTAGTCACACCAACTTGCACAAAGCGTTAACGCTATCATGAACGGGCGATTTTTATCGTCGCAGGACCGGGGAGGGCACAAAGTGCCTCCCCCTCAAATTTTCCATGTTCCGATGGATAAAACTTCTTGAAAACAAAACTTCTCTATATTTCGATTCTCCTCTTTCGAATGGTAGTGCCTATTTCGGATGATTCGAAGACTTTCATGCCAAAAATATCAATTTCCAACTTTTTAGATTTTTTCTGAATCTATGCATTTTTTTGACTCTTCAAAAACTGTTCATAACAATTAAAGTATTTCTGCTATATTTTCGGTCAAGCGTGGGTCTATGTGGTGTTATAAGCATAACATTCTATGTTAATTTTAGTACTATAAATAACATCTTGAAATTTGAACGTAAATATTTGAACATTTTTCTATCTTTACAAATGTCTCGTTCTAATGACTTCTTCGTTGCAAAGACAATGTCATGATACGTCTCGAATGCAATCTTTCGAATGATGATATTTAATTTGCACTTTTCTATGGGTTTCATGTCACGACAACTCGCTTCCTCAATATCATCTACATGTACATGTAGGCCTATAGTAAATATGTACATTACATAAACACGTTCATTACATGTACAATTGTATATGTTCTCATTTTGGGAGTCAAGATGAATGTTTATGATAGTAATTTTGAATTGCACATGCATGAATGTTATGTAAATATGATACAGAAACAATGTATCAATCATCAATGCTACTCTGAATGAAAACCATCAATTTTCTAAAAACTACTTTTAAAAATGACCTTCGAAAGTGATTTGCTGAAAAGTTTGCTGAAACTTCTACATACATACAAACTAAAGTCTTAAAACCTAAAATTCTCTGCAACTTATTTTAGGAGATATAAAAAGAAGTTCATCGGGAAGGGGACATCCACTCGGTCCTGATAGGATCAAGTCCGATTCCTATGGATAAGTCTGTCGGTTGAACTGAATCCTGAAAACTGAAACTCTTGTTGAAGGGACATTGAACCGATTCATTGCAGGTCACAAGTACCGCTTATCTGTCGAGCTGATATGGCCTGGTAGAAACTAAAACAACAACCAAGAATTGCCGAAACTCATCAGTCTACACACGCAGGTGATACGGAAGCCGTCTTGTCGGAATACTAGAGAAGCAAGAAGTCGAATAGAAGTTTAAATACGAACTGTCTATTTCACAGTTACCATCTGCAACATAACCCATTAAACGCGGCCGTGTTTTCTCTGCATATTTCGCAGTACATCAATAAACATGAACATTTTCACATGTAGACTGGATACGAGTCACATCGGATCGAATTCGAAGATGTCATATATATGCAATCGCGTTCTTCCACTCTTAAAAAGAAGTAAATTTTGGTTGTGACAATAAAGGCAAAATTGAAGCACTGAACTTTATAAAACTGCAAAAAGAACAATTTGTCTGGTGCGAACATCTTGCTTGTGCATTTCAGATTTCATTTTACACATCCGCCATTCATATCAACTGCCTTGATGCATCATTCAGTTACATGTAGGCCACATGGAAATCAAATTCTGATAAGAGCAATGTATAATTTATATTTTTTACTTGTAGTTTTCTCAAAAAATACTTAGTGTCAAAAAGAGATCTCACAACAGTGTATAACAGCTTCTAAAACTCTCTTGCAAATACACATGCTTTGCACACATGCACTTATATAAGTAATTTTCACTTTAGTAGGCCTATAAGTTTGGTCTGTAAAACGACTATCTTTACTGATGTGTGCATGCTCAACAGTTTTTGTCGTCATGAAATAAATCACTAAATGTGACATGTTTTGAAACACTTGTCGCACAATCCCACACCGCATTTGTAGCATTTCGTTCATTAAAGATCTTGGCCCAAAGTGCAGCAACTGCATGGTATGCCAATGGTTTATAGGCCTACCATCGTTGCGCATTCCCAGCTTCTCCAATGCAATTATTTTTTATCATTTTCAGATATTATAATGGTCTCCCTCATCTAGACTATGATGTTTAACTTCAGTGGGTGCCATGTGTTGCTATTCTGAAATAATAGAGAATTATTGAAAATGGCTTTCGCATGCACCGTGTATTTTTCAAAATCATGCCTATCCTGCATCACGAGAGACGAAAATAATCAAGTGTCGTGTCTTCAAAAAATGTTGGCTTACACTAGGTGTAGAAAGTTATAGTAATAGCAATTACAAAGCTTCCTAAGCAAATAGTGGTGCAAGTGTGGTCAGGGTGTATCCATCGTTTTCAAACCATGGGTAGGCCTACTGAGGTCAATCCTGACCTTACATTTCGTTAACTTCCCTGCAATACTTTTCACATGATTTGCATAATGCAAGATAATGGAAGAGCCAAACAAGCCAAACACTTTGAAAAAAAACTGATACTTCACAATTTTGCTGTTTAGCAAGTGACACTGCATGGCATTCGATAGACATGTTTATAGTAGTAGTACATGTACAAATTAGGCCTACTTGATATATCATCGTCAAGGCCATTTTCGTCCTCGTTACCATTGTCTTTGTATTGTCCTCACCATCTCATAACGGGGGTTACATGATAATATCATCCTCTCCATTGTTAACTAGATCATACAGTGCATGAATCGCTGAGGTATTTTTGTCTAAAAGAGATACTTCTTCTGACATTCACAATAGCGAATAACGCGATGGCATATATATATTCCAATACGTATTGTTGCATTGCCACTGAACTAAGTCGAATTTGAATATCAGACTGGTGCACAGGGCTACAAAATACGCCAAATGAAATATACATGGGCACAAAAAGATTGTGAAAGTTCAAAATTGAATATTTTGCTCAACTTACCAAAACGAAGAATCTTATCGCACCATTTTGAAAAACAATTTGAATTTCCCGCCAAATGGATGAATTAGAAGAAGTTATGTAACACCACAAATCCTGAACATCATTGTAAGTTATGTTTTGTCAAAAAGAAATGATCCGAAAAAATGTTTTCACGGTTAAAATGAAGCATAAATGGAGGCAAATTACCTGGCATATTATATGCCACCGCGTTTAATGCGCTAATTCACGATGTCAATAAGCAAACGTGTTGTACCTAAAAGAAATTCTGTGAATATCCTTTTTTGTGATCAGGAGAGACTGTTTAGCTGCGACAGTAGCATCAGTTGTCATGACGTTTTCATTATCTTTAAGCAGCAAATCGCTCAAGCTACCGGTATAGACAAATGTCGTATTTCTGCCCGATGATGAAATATTATGCCCTAAAAGTGCAGTCATAACCCTTCAAATGACAAATCTCATTTTTAGTTATCATATACATGCTGGATCATTATGTTATTGAATATACGAAACTCGGAAGTACATGGATCTACATAAGCAAATGGAATTTTGCGATGTTACTCTGATGTTGGCTCTGTCACTAACTTGCAAGACGACTGGAGTTTCAACTTAGGAATTGTCGTTTTACTGATGTTGGGTGACAATCTACAGTAGCAAGCCCATGCCGACAGGAAGGACAAAATGAGTAGTGATGAGTCATCATGATGACTCAGCCATCCCCCCTCTGGAAGGAAGTGGCCAAGGATATGCTTGGGATTCTCGGACCGACTGGAGGAAACCGTTCCTATGTGAAAATGGAGGTTCGCGACCCCTCCCATTGTGTGTCTCGTCAAAAGTTGGGTCGATGATGAGTCGATGAAAAAACACCCCCCCTCCTGTCAGACTTCCAACTTGGGTGGGAGTGATTGTAGAAAGTCGTGAAATATGTGAAAGCTAAGAGTGAGACAAACTCAGTGGAAAGTGTCCAAGTGTTCCTTGGTTCAGAGTGGAAAGTGACTTGAAAATGTCAGGAATCTCGGAAAAACGGTAAAGTTAGAAAGTGGATGTTTTGGAATGAGAAAGGTCGTATTTCGGGGTGAAAGAGTGTCTGGATGGACAAAGGGAGGGCAGATTCGGACTCTACGTACAATTTTACATGAGTAGGGTGATTTTCAAGTCAATCGGAGAGAAAAGTGCTAACCTTCACTATGGGGCTCCGACACTTAGGATTTTTTCGTGAAAAAAAAATTAAAGATGTCAGAATGGAGCTCCGCGACCCTTCCCATCGTGCTTCTCGTCAAACCTTGGGTCGGTGATGTGTCGATGAAAAAACACCTCCCACTCCCCTCGAGTCGAACTTTGTCAAAAGTGATTTTTTGACCAAAATTGCTCAGAAACATGTGAAACAAACTTCTATCAAGGTTTGGTGTTCAAATTCGCACAAAAATTTTTTTCGATATTTTCTTCACTATGGGTCGACACTTAGGATTTTTCGTGAAAAAAATTCTTAATGTCAGAATGGAGCTCCGCGACTCTTCCCATCGTGTTTCTCGTCAAAACTTGGGTCGGTGATGTGTCGATGAAAAAGCACCAACTCTCCTCGAGTCGAACTTTGTCAAAAGTGATGTTTGACCAAAGTTGCTCAGAAACATGTGAAACAAACTATTATCTAATTTTTTTAAAAAAATGTCAGAATTGAGCTCCGAGACCCCTCCCATCGTGTTTCTCGTCAAAAGTTGGCTCGGTGAAGTTTCGGTGAAAAAAAACTTAGGATTTTTCGTGAAAGAAAAAATTTTCAACATTTTTGTCAAAGTTGCTCAGAAACATGTGAAACAAACTTCTATCAAGATTTGGTGTTGAAATTCGCACAAAAGTTTTTTCGAAATTTTCTTCACTATGGGTCGACACTTACGATTTTTTTTCATGAAAATGTTAAATTGTAGCCTACTTTGGTGACGACTATCTCAGGAATGAAAGTGAATGAAGAGCTCCGGTTTCTTTTAGTGGAAACACGGCACTTTGTTTTCTAGCATCCTACCTTTTCAGATCTCTGGAAGGTTTCGTTTATAAATGAGAGCTTGTTTAAAATCGAATTTTTACACATTTTCCAAGATTTTGGATAGTTTGAAAAAAACGACTCAACTCGGCTTCTGGTAATCGTAGAGAGTCGAGAGATGGTTTTAATGAAAGGTGAGAGCAAGAAAACGTGACTGTCAAATTTGAAGTCAATCGGAAAACTAGAACCGGAGATAGAAGTGTTTAAAGTTTTGGATGATTGAGTTTATGTCATCAGCTGATCGCCACAAACTATATAAGCTTGGAACCGAATGAGAAATTTCATTAAGACGAGAGAGATTGTCAAAGGTAGGTCGTCTCTCCGGAGCTCCGATGATAGCATTGGAAATTCCAAATTTTAAATTTCATTGCTGATATCAGCTAAGGTGCCAGACTTATAGGTTAGTCAGACTATGGCTTGTGATCACTTTGATCAAGTAGCTCCAATACTTATAAACGGTGTATCTTCGGTTCTAGTGCACCGATTGAGTTGATTCAAAAAAAGGTTCGATAGCTATTGATAAGACCAATATTTACAGTCTACTTATAAAATTCATAAATAGTAGTAAATGCTGAAAAATTTGAATTTGCTATTTTTTGATGTTTTATAAGGTTTTCAAACCTTCTGATTTCAATGAAGACGTTTATAAAGTTGTCAGAGGCGAGCTTCGGATGTAATCCTGATGTAAATAACTCCACCGGTTTTCATGTCAAAATCGGGGTCCGAATACCAACACAGTGATATGACGCACGCTCTGTCCGCGGGAGGTTGGATTTGAGGGCCGAGGCCTTGGAGTCGGGATAAGATCCCCTCTGAGTAATGCCTGCGACGGATTCACCAGCCTAACTTGTCTATCCTCATTGACATACTAGTTGAATTTTAGAAATGATGGTCAATGGATGTTTTAACACCAAAACGCTTGCTATCAAGTCGCTATGGCTTCTGCTATCAGGCCTTTGTGAAATCTCGTCTAGCCTCAGTAACTCAGGGTTGGTAACGTCTATCGTTTGTCATTGTAACTTGGTAAAAATGAGAGGGTTACTGCAGGCATTGACGTCAAAACTTTTCGCGTCATAGGGTAACCAGTCTTTGTGTTGGGAGTTGGTTACTGAAACCACGGTGACAGCCGATGCCCATAGTTGGTAAAACCGCTGTTGTCATGTCAAACGCATGGCCAAATAAGGAAGGTCTGAATCATGGCTTTGTACTGGGTATATAGACCACGTCTTTTCTCTAGTCTTTACTCCTGTTTCAAGTTACAAGACGAACGGTGAGTGCTCTGACGTTTGCTGTCAAACGTTGCAAGTTAGGTTTCTCTAGACTTCACTTCTATTTCCTAACGAACAGTGAGTGTTCTGACAACGTTTGCTATCAAACGTTGCAAGCTAGGCCTCTAATGTAGATGATATTATTCCTATGAGATGACTACTATTATGTCAATCTCACAAACTATTCTATCTCCTTTCAGAGATTTTCACAATGACAAAAGATAGTAACAAGAAGCTTCAGTTGGCGAAGTGCGGCTGTGGAAATGTATTTAGGGGTGAGAGACTTCGATTCCATTTGTTGAAGAATGAGGGGCATGTTGTAGCGGTGAGGGTGTGGTATTGTGTAAGGTGAATGTCAGGAGAGATGAGCAGTGCAATGACTTCAGCATGGTGCACTCAAAGTGTGAAAATAGGGTGATAGGGAAGGACATGATGAAGAAAGTGTTGTGTGGAGAGAAGGGAATGCTGTTTGAAGCAGGTATGGTGGCACGCGAACATTCGAAGAGTGTTGAGCCGACTGTTGAACGTTTCAGTGATGTGTCGAGTGATGTGGATTTGGTGATGAAGTTAGTGCACCCAAAAGAAAAAGGATTGTTGTAGAGAGTGAGGATGAAAGTGAGTTTGAGACTGTAGATGTGAAGAGGCGTGTTGTCAGTGAGGAAGAGAGTGCAGTGAAGACGATTTTGTCAGCGACTAAGTTGCTGGCACAATCGTCTCCTGAGCGATTGCCAAAGTGTGTTGTGAGAATGAGTCACTCGAGTGTGCCGCGCAAAGTGGTGCTGTCGAAGGATGATGCGTTGGTGTATGGAATGTGAGGAATGAGTGTGACAGGTTGCGGGGTCAGTTGATTGCTGCAAAGAGTACGTTGAAGGAGGTGACTGTTGAGCGCGATCGATTGAAGGCGAGTGCTGACAGTGTGAGTAATAAGTTGAAAGAGTGTGTGGAGTTGAAGAAAAGTGAGGTGGCTGAAAGAAAGTTGAGAGAAGTGATGGAGAGAAAGTTGGATGTGAGTGAGCGAGAGCGGAGTAAAGAGTGTAAGTTGAAGGAGGGGGCGTTGAGGCGAGTGAATGAGGTTGAGCGTGAGTTGGCGTGTTAAGGGCACCGCGCAAAGTGGTGCTGTCGAAGGATGATGCGTTGGTGTATGGAATGTGAGGAATGAGTGTGACAGGTTGCGGGGTCAGTTGAATGCTGCAAAAAGTACGTTGAAGATGGTGACTGTTGAGCGCGATCGATTGAAGGCGAGTGCTGACAGTGTGAGTAATAAGTTGAAAGAGTGTGTGGAGGTGAAGAAAAGTGAGGTGGCTGAAAGAAAGTTGAGAGAAGTGATGGAGAGAAAGTTGGATGTGAGTGAGCGAGAGCGGAGTAAAGAGTGTAAGTTGAAGGAGGGGGCGTTGAGGCGAGTGAATGAGGTTGAGCGTGAGTTGGCGTGTTAGAGGAAGAATGATGAGTCGAAGTCTCTCACTTCCATTCACATTGCTGTCCTGGGTGTTGTCCCCGAACGTCAACTCATTTTTCCAAATATTTCAATGGACGACACCCAGGAGTGTTTCAATAGTGCGGATGTCCGGTGTTATCACCTTAACATCGAACATCGAGAGGACATCCGCATTAGATACAGGAAGCCGTACAAATTTCGTAAGTATTATAACTGGAACATAACATTGTACCATCTTCTTCATTCTTACTTCTTTCATTGCAGGCCAGCTGCAAAATACCTAATCGTTACCCGCATGTCAGTCCCGAGAACGCACCATGGGCCCTCTTAAGGGCCAACCTTCTAATGCAGCGAACGTGGTCCCAAGCCCACCACATGTGCTTGGACATGGATGCAGAGGGGAGGTTGAGAAAATGATGAAATGAATTGGATGCGTCACTTTTGTGCCACACACAAGCACATTACAGATTTCTCTCTTCACGAGTCTGTCAAGTGCTTCGTCACTCATGGATCCTCCTGAAACAAGCTTCGGCTTAGCTGTTTCGTATACGGTTTGCTGTGAACACTTCTGTGAAAACTCACAAGAAAGGATGATGTATAGAAAGAAAATTCTTAAACGAACTGAAGTGTGTTACCAAAACTTAGAACATCAAGCAAACGTTGTCAAAACCAAACGCACAACAAACTATAATGTGCAACGCTAGAAACTTGAAACATAAATAGTATCAAGTATGATGGTAGTGAAGTAAAAAAACTTGAGTGCTGTCAACATTTTATTAGGTTGAATCCAATTTAGTTTTGGAAATAGCAATGACAATATGGTTCATTTTATTCAGAAGCAAATGATCGCCGTAACCATGAAAGTTGTCCATCCGATAAATAATCTTCCGCAGATGTCGTGTATAAAACTCAGAAGCATCAGTAACATATTCTTGTCCGTAGGAACGAAATTAAAAGTCGACACTTTCCGCTTCTTCACCTTGTGGAAAACTAGAAGGTGGGATTCTCTACGGTTGGATTTAGGGATTTAGGGCTTTATATATTACAAATTAATGTTAACCGTTAGATGAAACATAAAGTTTGAATGTTGAAAGTATGCTACATTCTTCAAAATTGTCCGATGTAAATCAACTGCTTTTCATTGAAAGAAATGTATTATAGAAAAGTGACCAGAAGTTGAAATATACAGGACTCTGTAAATTAGGATGACATGAATCTACTATGAACGCCCATTCAAGTAGCAAACATGAAACACCATTTGACACGGTCCAAAATTTCAACTGGAACTCACACAAGACAGATTCATGTATAATGTTTTGAAAACGTTGTGCAGTCACTATCGATAAGGTACAACTTTTACTAAATGTATCACTTGCTGTTGTTAGATTGAATTAGTGTGTAGAATGTTTTGTAAATAAAGAAAGTTAGTGTTAAAAGTTTTCATAGCCACCAATCAAGTATACACACAACAACTTGTAACGTTTCTTAAAAGAGTCAAATGCATACGAGTTAGGAAACACTCAAAACACTTGTGAGATGAAAATCAACCTGCTAGATTGTGTGAGTGCCTCACAAAAGTGTTGAACATGTTTTTCGGGAAACTTGAAAAGGAGAACTGCGTATCGAGAACGTCTGCCATCAGCTTAGCTAGATGAACATCAATGATATATTCTAACTTCAACTTTCTGACGTTCAAATGAAATTCGTAAACATGAAGCTCTATACTCCGTGGTGTAAAACTACATGACGAGTGACAACAACTTTATGTTGATAAAACTTTTATAGGTTGATGATTGCAGTCGCTTATGAAGTTGATAATATAGATCTGTAGAAACGCATAAGTTTTAGATGCAGTTCAACGTTGTGACTTCAACTTCGCGCATTGAACTAATAAAATGAACAAGTCTGTGTAGAGGTTCATAACACTCTCATCGGTAAGAAACAGTAAAGCGTGTAGTGTCATTGAATTATCAAAGGAAAGTATTTGAGCTACAAGTCTATGTTGACGAGAGTGGAACTATTTCACTGGTATGAAATAGTGAAGATTACATTACAACATTAGGACTGTCCATGAGTATCATAAGGAAAAGTTAGAATAAAACGAGTAAGTTTCCTTTTCATGTGCACTACACATTGAGAGAATCAAAACGTGTCTCATTCCAAACGAGCAAGTTAAGTGAGTGTAGACGATGAATTCATAAAGTGCCATTTCATCTAAAGGTTTCACACACACTCGGTGTTGAAAGTTGAAATGATAGCATCAAATGTGAAACGTGTCTCATTCCTAAACGAATCGTCCGTTGCTTGTAAGTTGATACATTAATATAATCAACATTGAAACCTGCATCAAGTGATTTTCTGTGTGAATGCAGACGATATGAAAATGACACACTGGTTGAAACTTAACAATGCTTAATAGAATGAACATTGAAACCTGCATCAAGTGATTTTCTGTGTGAATGCAGACGATATGAAAATGACACACTGGTTGAAACTTAACAATGCTTGCAATATTCAACACGCTGCCTTTCAAAAGCAGCTAAGACGTTTATCATAAAACCTATCAGTGAAACAGATGTCATGATCATCCGGTCTTGTCTTCCAACCGTCATGTACACACAAAGGTTCATGAGTAGAGACAGAGCTATCTGTCACCTGTTTGTCGCGCTCCTCCTCAGCAGATAGAGTGTTCCAAGAACACAAAGGTGAATGACAGCGCAGGCGGTTGACGAACGTCTGTCGAATTAAACACATTGCCCCCTCAGCAGATAGAGTGTTCCAAGAACACAAAGGTGAATGGCAGCGCAGCCGGTTGGCGAACGTCTGTCGCATTAAACACATTGCCCCCTCAGCAGATAGAGTGTTCCAAGAACACAAAGGTGAATGACAGCGCAGCCGGTTGGCGATCGTCTGTCGCATTAAACACATTGCCCCCTCAGCAGATAGAGTGTTCCAAGAACACAAAGGTGAATGACAGCGCAGCCGGTTGGCGATCGTCTGTCGCATTAAACACGTGGCCCCCTCAGGAGATAGAATGTTTCAAGAACACAAAGTTGAATGATAACGCTCTCTCTCTGGCACCCGTCTGTCGCATTGCCCCCTATACACATTGAATTTTCCATCTCATCTGTCCAACGAACAAGGATGCAGGAACTTATCGTCAACTCCCTCATCTCAGGCCCTCCCACCTAGATGATTCCCACACAGCTCATTGCTATCGCACCGGAGATATCATCGTGGGCGACTGAAAGGATTCTCAAGTTGACAATTCGATACTGTGCACTCTCACAGTTCCGCATGCACAAGAAACCATTTGCTGCTAAAGCATGGACACTGCCGATTTGTTCAAGGCTTCAATGCCTTGCTAGCCAGCTACGAAAATGTTGGAGAAATATAGGGGAGACGTTCACACTCATTCACCAAATACAAGTCGTTTGATGCAATGTCGTTCGATATAGCTTTCTTTGATATGAACCGAAACCTTGAGCTCCGCTGTGGATGTAGAGTGAAGATGGAGAAAGTCTTTCTCCTGGCTGCTTTGCAGGCACCTCATTCAACATGAACATGTGGAAAACCCTTTGTTCAGGGATATGGCGCTAGAGTATCTGACGTTGCTGAGAACTCAGCGTCCGGAATACTTCGAGTAATCGAAGTATTCCATCGGTCCCTCCGAGGGCCCGGTCACCAATTCGTTGGAGGCCACCATATTAACAAAAAAAAGTTACAGACTGCCACACACACAAACACTAGATTTAAGGATCTCTATCTTTCTTAGAAAATAAAAAATCTCTCATTAAATTCATCTGATGAGAAAGCAACTTCATGACAAGTGTTAAACGTGTACGTTGTCCAACACAAATCTTTAAAGTCCTAACTGCCATGAAATGATCATGTTTAAAGTTTTAAACCCATATGATAAGTAGCAAGGATCTATTGCATTAAATGGTGTAAATCATAAACGTGTGTAGAGAGATGATGAATCTTAGACGTGAGGTCATGAGATTTATTTCTTCACCACCTGTCAAATGGAAATAGTAATGGTGTTAGTTACATTGGAAGAATCATCAGAGCAAAATGTTCTATAGTAATGTAGGCACTGACAGTCATATATGACTGCACTGTTACAAATAGTTGTTGTGTATAGCTGAAGTTTCTCATATAAACGGTATCGCATCGTTTCCACGTTCGTTCATGTCAAGCAGAATGTGTCATAAAGACTTATACACACGCGTCCTCATAAACGCTGTGACTGACTTCATGTTGAAAAATAAGTGTGAGAGTACTGCAGTTAGGAACAACGTTCCCATAGTTCAATCTTTCAGATGTATAGTCGTGACAGTGAATAAACATAGTGATGCGACTTATCTTTACACTTTTTTCACACAACGTGGCAGTGATGTTTCATCTGAGTAAAGAAAACTTGGTGATAAACTGCGTAAATGATGGCCTCATACCGTGCAGTGATGTAGATAGAGACTTCAACAAATTTCCATCAATGCATTCACATATATTTCGACAGAGAATGAATGAGCTTGTCCACACCCAAGGAACGGCAAGCCTGAACCAGAGAAAGAGATAATCAACGGACCTGTTTGACAATGCTTTTGAAATGGAAACATTTACGACATGTGTTCAGGTACTTATTTCTCGACACATCAACCTTCCAATGATGAATTCAACATAACATACAATGATCAAGTCAATCACGCTTTCAGATGTAAATCAATTTTCAATCACGACTATTTCATGTGTCTCATCAAGATAGTCTGCTAGATCTATAGACATGATGCGATATAATTCATAAAACCTTTAGCAGAATCTGACTGAACTAAATCTCACATTGACGACATCAGTCATTTTTCGATCATATGTTACTAGTCTCATCAAAAGGAAAGGCTTGTAGTGACTGAACTCTTAATACGTTCATGGCAACCTTTTAATAATAACGTTTCATGTACCGTTGGAATACGATCTATTTCAATGCATACTCCATGATATGTTATTCCTACTTTCGCACTCAGTCTCTTGCCTGCATCAGCAAGTCACTTCAATCTAATTTTCACATTAATAAATCAACAGTCCTAATACTGTATGATGATATCTCGATGTGTCACTACTCCTACTTCTAACGGTGAAACTGTTTCATACAGATTGCTACACTACCTATTCATTAAACTTTGCAATCTCAACCTTTGATTTCATCGAATATAAAGATCTACTTTACATGCAACAACTATGTCATGTGTTCTATCTTATACACTCAAAAAGATTGTTGCATCCATAAACATGGCGTGATACAATTGTAAAACCTTTTAACAGTGTTTACCTTCACACTAAAACCCATACATTCATTTCAATGCAAGCTAGCTCTATTCATTGGTAGTAAGTGTGGACCTACATCTAACCTGAGCACTATGGTTACAAATGTTTTGTGCAGATGCTATAATATTCTCAATTCAAAATGTGTTGCTAAAGACAGCACGCAAACAGTGTTTCACGATAGAGCAGGGCATAGGTTTGCAAGACAATAGGCGTCGGTGATTGCTCACAATCCTATCTGCTGTCAGCGTGTTGGTGCCATCTTCCATTCAGCTTCAGTCAATGGGAAGATGATGACGTGAAATCTCTGACAACCATTCAGGTAATCACATCAAGCATGAAAATGGTCGATTGATTGACACAGCCGTGTTACAACCACCAACCGATAGTCTAAAGTGATTTGATTGCCCGAACAAGACATTTAAAAGGCTGTATCATTCTCATATAAAGCAGAGTCTCTTGCATTTCACTATCATAGTCATGTCCAATAATCCAAGAGCGTGCGTTATGCCATTTCGCATTGTAAACCATAGCGAGGAATTCCACAGTGATATCTACGGTGAGGATATCACTGTGGAATTCATGAATTACTATTCATACTTTACTTTGAATGGCGATATGAGCCGTCGACTACAGCAAGAGATGGACACGGTGAGCAGTGAGGCCGAGACGGTGTTGAGTGAGGTCGAGACGGTGGAAAGTGAGGAGTCGGCAGTGGAAGCGAGTGAAGATGAATATGAGGAGATTATTGTGATATTAGATGAAGAAGTAAGGATTTTACGCATTCATACGAATGGCTGTTATCTCAACTCGATCATGTTTTCTTTCAGTGACGGAGTGAAGGATGGACGTTCTTTATATCATAAAATCATCATGCAAACATACAGCACACCGTTTCACCACATTTCCTCGTGAATAAATCATGAATTCTTATAAGAACTTTAATTTAATGCAGCTAAAGCGGTCCCAAGCCAGCAACTTATCTTCGGATATGGAATGCAGAGGGGTAGGATTATATGATGAAATGGAATGGAGGGAAGCCAAAGTTGCACCACATGCAGCCGCAAACACATTTCTATCTTCATTAAGATGACATTCAATCACTTGAATTCTAATGTGACCATCACATCCTTAGATCTCAGTACAGTCAACTCTCTAACGTGCTTGTTAAACCTGTTATCTCTAACTTTGCAAACACTGAAATGATTCTAACATTATTTTTTATTTTGCCTATCTTACAAACTCTAAAATTATTCTAACATTATTTCAAACTTTACAACCATCAACTCTATTTCTAACTTTACAAACACTGAAATGATTCTAACATTATTTTTTATTTTGCCTATCTTACAAATTCTGAAATGATTCTAACTTCATTTATATTTCACCTATCTTTCAAACATTAAAAACAACAACTTTATTTCCAACTTTGCCAACTCTGAAATGATTCTAACTTTATTTCAAACTTTACAGACAGCGAAATGGTCGTGACTTTATTTTATACTTCATCTATCTTACCGGCAGTGAAATGATTCTGATATTATTCCTAACTTTACAAATAGTAAAATGATTGTAGCTTTATTACTAAGTCAGTCCACTCTGTTTGAAGCCCAACTTTATGTGGAAAGAAAACGACACAGTATGTACATGAAACCCACACAGCCTTTTTGCTACACTAACAATTCATTTCAATGTGAGCTAGTCTTGTATCACTCATTTCATACGACATAACTTTTTCACTTTACCTATTCCTACAATGTTGCTACTATGTGTTCTAAACGTTATCAGATCGCTTTCACTTACATCTCCCACTTTCTTCATAATATAACCAATTAAATGAAATTGATGATACATTATCAGACTAAACTCATTGAGTAACATTCTACACGAACAGATATTGCTAACATGGATCATGTAACACGCTAAGTCCTGTCATAGGGTTGACTATGCTATGGACTTAGCGATTTATCTATGTAACTTACAGTTTTAAAACGCTAAATCCCTAAATCTCAACACAAGGACACCTATCCTATGGATTTAGCGATTTAGGTGTTTTGCTGTATAATTTAGTAAACTTATGTCTCTGTGAGCGTACGACTTTCAACATTCATGTAGCTTGCTTCAACTAAATTCACTTTGATGATGGATGATGAAATCCGTGCATGTAGTCATTTAGTAGAGTTTTCACTTGTCTGCTTTTGGGAAGACGTTTTCCTATCACTCAACTTACTGATTTTCTTGTTCACTGTAAATCATATCAGCAGATCATTTAACGGTTCCAATCTGTCGAACAACATTCATGTCAACACTACAAGCGTTGTATATATCAACACTTGTCTGCATTTGGGAAGACGTTCTCCTATCACTCCTCTTACTGATTTTCTATTTCACTGTAAATCATATCAGCAGATCATTTAACAGTTCCAATCTGTCGAACAACATTCATATCAACACTACAAGCGTTGTATAATCCTAAACCTCTGTATGACCCTGTATTTCACTTAGGTTTCATTTACTCTTTAGTCATTGTCTACCTAGAGTTTCAAGATGCTTCACATTGTAAAAGTCATACTGGTGAGATTTACAGTTCTATCCCCATGATAATTACGGCAAACGTACAAGTAAACACATGTGAGACAGGACATTAATTACATCGCTTATTACTATCCATCATTATTACCTTATGTTTAGCATGATATACTCAAGTCTTTAATGTCATACATTTTTTCTCACTTGTGCTTTTCGTTTTAATACTTGATTTGTGTGTTGCTCAAAGCTTCATGAATTTATCCAACCATTCGTCATAAAACGTCCGACGAATCCTATCTTGTACAAAACATGGATGTTGAAGTACAACACTGACTGATGAATGATGTTCACATATTCCTAGCTTGGATAACAAGAAACTTTCATACGTTGACTAATATATATTTTCCTAATCAACTCTTTACACACTCATTATTCCAATCACTAATATACATACAATGTATTCAACTCTTCTATTGAACATGCTTCAATCACCTTTCAGCTGTCTGCATCAAATGTAAAGTGTATAACATAATGAGCATGTAACTATCTCTCATCAACGATAGGAAATCTGTCTTTTCATCATGAAATTGAGTCTTGCGTCTAAAGTCATTTTATGAAGCGAACATATGCATCATGTATCATACACTAAAAGATATCGTTAATTTGTGTTATCCAAAACGCTAAATCCCTAAATCCAACGGTATGTAACCCTACCCTTTAGATGATGAACTTTAGACATTTAACTATGTCATTCACAAATGGTTAAGTTAATAAATGTACTATACAATAACGGTTGACATTAACTTGTGTTATATAAAACCCTACATCCCTAAATCGAACGGTAGGTAACCCTACTCCTTAGATTATGGACTCTAGGACTTGTGATGTGTGGTATGACCAATGTGGTGGACTGAGTGTTATCAAATGTCATGTAACTTATTGCTAACCCTAGATTCTCTCACACACTCAACGTCTGTGACAAGACTTGACCTGTATTTATAAAACATTCAACACAGTGTGGTGCACATCACCACTCAATATAAAACCTTTTAACACTGTGAAAATAAGTTACAAGATAATCCACACAGTGAAGTAAAACCTTTTAGATACAACTTTCTAGCGCTGTGGTGAACACTGTTTTCATATAACAACATTCTAAACTCTCAGTCTCACTGCAGTAGAAGACTGCTTTTAGTAAACCTGAATTTCTGCTGTGAGTACACAAGTTAGTTACTGCTTACTTTCAATTTGAAGCAAACATCTTTCCCATACTTCACTGATCCCACCTAACATTCATAAAACGCGATGAGCATTTATTCTAGTTGATTTACTGTCTATCTAATTCAACAAGTAAACCGTATTCGCTTCTACATTGCTTTGTATCCACTTTTAATCATGTGGCTAATACTGTAGAGTTTCATGCTTCATGATTATCATTGATCATCTAACTTGGAAGAATAACTTTATCATTCATGTCTAATGCTAGCACTTTAGAAGCCTTTGCGCTGTTGCATGGATGACCGCAACACTTAGTGGGTTTTAGCTCTGGAACTCTTGTACATTGATACGTTTTGAGTTTCATGTGATCGTCTTTCACTTGTAACTTTCATTTGAATGATTAGCAAAACTAAAACGTCTCATCTAGTTGACATAGGATTGAGTTGTTGATGATTGCTTTCGTCTTTGTGTTTGACGTGAAACTATATGACCAACGTTTAACTTACACACTCTTTCCGTTACGCCTTTCATTACTTTCAAACTATGTTGTCATGAAATGCAAGGTCATACTCCATCCAACACTTATTCCTATCCATCTCACTTTTTATATCTAACATGTCAAACTTAGACTTGGGTTTTTTTGACACACTCAAGTCGTTAAAAACTTGCAAGCGTTGTCTAATATTCAATTCACTCTACATATAAAATGATTCGCTTTACTTCACATCCAAAGTTGATGTATACTTAACAGATGTATTCACTCTGAGTTTACACTTCACTGTTTGTCAAAAGACTGTCACATAAAACATTTTACACAATGCAGTCCCCGTCTCAATTAAGGACAAAAACTTTCTAATGCTGTTGTGAATTCAGTCAGTCATAAAACGTCATGATCATACTTTCTAACTATACATCAATTTGTGTTGCAGCAAAACTTTTGTACAACATGATAAACTTTTTGACTATACTAACGAATAAAACATCATGATCAAACTTTCTAACTATAGATCAACCTGTGTTGCAGCTAAACTTTTGTACAACATGATAAACTTTCTGACTACACTCACGAATAAAACTTCGACGAGCAACTTAACTTTCACAAACGTGTGTTACGGTAAAACTATTTGACTACACTAAACTTGGCTTTTCTACAACATGATAAACTTTCTGACTACACTCACGAATAAAACTTCGACGAGCAACTTAACTTTCACAAACGTGTGTTACGGTAAAACTATTTGACTACACTAAACTTGGCTTTTCTACAACATGATAAACTTTCTGACTACACTCACGAATAAAATTTCGATGATCAAACTTTACTTTTACAAACGTGTGTCACGGTAAAACTATTTGATTACACTAAACTTTGCTTTTGGAACAAACATTATAAACTTTCTGACTATGTTCACAAGAACTTGTGCACTAGCGAAGAGAGAAATGAGCTTGTGGTTACGTGTGGGGCATGAATGTCCCTTCCAATTCATTCCATTTCATTTAGCTTCGGTCAGAGGCAGTCTCACAGCGTTGGTGGGGAATCGTAAAGAAAACCTACAGGAGATGGCTAAAACACTCATGACCGAGCGATTAAAACGAGTCCGTTGAGATCGGTTTCACATGCCCAACATAAGTGACAGCTCAGCGGTTTCGGTTTAAAGTATGACACCGTCTCTTGCCGTCCAAAAGAAACATCTCACCGTAGGAAGTATGATATCGAAGGTCTCCACCTCACGTTGAGATGACTTGATAACCAGGCATGAAACATGCTTGATAGCAAGCCGTGATTCACAAACGTAATGCAATGGAGATGTTTAGTAGCCACCCATGACAAGATAGATAAGACTCAACCGATTGGCGTTCAAAGTGCTACGTTGAGAACTGTGTCAAATGCCCAACATGAATTGCCCCAGAGGGTTCGGTCTAAAATATGACACACTCTCTTGCCATAATTATCATTGCGGCATCATCCGCCGTCCCGATGGAACACCTTGTCATTGGAATATTACAGCGAAACTCTCCGTAACATGCATCCGACACTTGCGAAAGCCAAATGTGAAACGTAAAGCAACATCTCTTCTTTATAGTGGATGTTTGGTGAATTATGAATGGGCGAGAACGCTCGTCCAATCAGAAGAATGGCTCAGACATCATGGAAAATCCTTTAGTTGAATTCAGCAGGGTCAAAAAACCCAGAAAACCTCCAAAAATAGCAAATTTAAATTTTTCAACTTTTTGTCACTACTTATGAAATTTTATAAGTGGTATATAAATATTGGTCTGATCAATAACTATCGAACCTTTTTTTGAATCAACTCAATCGGTGAACTAGAACCGAAGATACGCCGTTTATAAGTATTGGAGCTACTTGATCAAAGTGATCACAAGCCATAGTCTGGCTAACCTATAAGTCTGACACCTTAGCTGATATCAGCAATGAAATTTTCTAAGCCGGTAGGAAACCTGAAATTTGGAATTTCCAATGCCATCATCGGAGCTCCGGAGAGACGACCTACCTTTGACAATCTCTCTCGTCTTAATGAAATTTCTCATTCGGTTCCAAGCTTATATAGTTTGTGGCGATCAGCTGATGACGTAATCTCAATCATCCAAAACTTTAAACATTTCTATCTCCGGTTCTAGTTTTCCGATTGACTTCAAATTTTGACAGTCACGTTTTCTTGCTCTCACCTTTCATTAAAACCATCCCTCGACTCTCTACGATTACCAGAAGCCGAGTTGAGTCGTTTTTTCAAACTATCCAAAATCTTGGAAAATGTGTAAAAATTCGATTTTAAACAAGCTCTCATTTATAAACGAAACCTTCCAGAGATCTGAAAAGGTAGGATGCTAGAAAACAAAGTGCCGTGTTTCCACTAAAAGAAACCGGAGCTCTTCATTCGCATTCATTTCTGAGATAGTCGTCACCAAAGTAGGCTACAATTTAACATTTTCATGAAAAAAATCGTAAGTGTCGACCCATAGTGAAGAAAATTTCGAAAAAACTTTTGTGCGAATTTCAACACCAAACTTTGATAGAAGTTTGTTTCACATGTTTCTGAGCAACTTTGACAAAAATGTTGAAAATTTTTCTTTCACGAAAAATCCTAAGTTTTTTTTCACCGAAACTTCACCGACCCAACTTTTGACGAGAAACACGATGGGAAGGGTCGCGGAGCTCCATTCACACATAGGAACGGTTTCCAGTACTCGGTCCCAGCATCCCCAGCACATCCTTGGCCACTTCCTTCCAAAGGGGGGGTTTCATCGACACATGGGAACGGTTTCCTCCACTCGGTCCGAGCCAAACCAACACACCCTTGGCCACTTCCTTCCAAAGGGGGGGGGCTGAGTCAGCATGATGACTCATCACTGCTCATTTTGTCCTTCCTCTTGACATGGGATTACTACAAAATGATTTCCAGGAACGCATCCTTCACGTAAATCGAGGTGTTACTGCACTCTAATCTTGTCAGCAGAATCACTTGACCAGTCATGTTGAAATGAATTACGCAGGTACCACTTAATCAGGGAACTCCTTTATCATGTTTAACAAAAGAATATGAAATGAGTGTAAGATGGTCTGAAATGCAATCTATGAAGCAATTTTTAGCAACTTAAATGATAATTTCAATATTTGGAATAAGAAAGACAATTATAGAAATATTGTAAATATTTATGATGTAAATCAATCCAGTATCAGTTTAAATGATCCTTCAACTCAATTACAATATTTCATGCTTATCATGACTGATAAAGATACCTATGATTCAAAATATTTTACGCGTCTGAGACCATATGCCCCCCCCCATTTGGGGGGGTTCAGGCGCGTAAAATACATACTACTATCTACATTAGAAATAACAAGCAGCTCGTGCGTAAATTTAGGAAGAAAATATCATCAACTCTGTCATTAATTGTAATGTATAGCACGTGCCTCAATTTTCATTTCCGGTTGCGCATGATAGATGGTAGCCATTCCCTTATAAAGAATTGCATAAGGCAATTATTAATTGATGATTATCGTTTGGAGTATGATAAACATTTGAAGAGTAACAACCACATCTGTGCGCCCATCGGGATTTTGACCAAGAAAGTTCGTTTTCTGGTGCGTTTGTAAATAATAAAGGTACACCTGGTAAACCTAACTGTGTAGGAATAACACTTAATTTACACTTAATACATGGCGAACGCTAAACAATGTCCCCTTGTCATGCACGGTGAACGCTAAGCAATGGCCCGCTGTCATGCGTGGTGAACGCTAAGCAATGTCCCATTGTCATGCGTGGTGAACGCTAAGCAATGTCCCCTTGTCATGCGTGGTGAATACTGCGCAATGGCCCGCTGTCATGCACAGTGAACGGTAGGCGATGTACAATACTTACCGGCATGGTAGATTTCAACTTCGCAGATGACCAGTTCCGTACGATATGTGAATATCGAAATGAAGCGTGCTGGTTTGCCATGGTATGTTAGTCTAGCTACTGAACGGATGTTTAGAAATTTTGCTGCATATTGATTGAGGGCCATTCCTGGTGGCATCCACCCACCACGAGCGGAAGTACTTATCGAGATATAAGCATTATTAGGTTTGTCTCTACAGCAGACAACTCCAATGTAGAGAAGAATCCTATCGATGAAGTATGCTTTTCCCAAGTCAATATTGAGATAATTCATTTTTTCGGCCTTAGTGCGACTGCACGAGTTGCCGCTGAAATTGCCGTCCCTGTTACCATCCACAGCACGTTCAGGGACTCCGCCAGATGCAACTGAACTTTGATATACTTGTTTTCTGAAGGCAATATTTTGTTCCAGGGGAGGTGCAGGCAGGCTTTCTTTTTCTGCAAATGAGTGGGAGAATTCATTGTCAGAATCAAATAATTGCCTTAAACCTTCAGCTGATGTGTTTATTTCATACACCTACCGACATTCACTGAGCCTGAGTTAACTCGAATTGTCACAGCAAGACAACATCACTAGGACGTTGCAGGTAGGTACAATGAAATCGAAGCCCGAGTCTACTCGTCGCTCTGATTTATGCGCAGTAGCTGAACTAATTTTGGCAACTCTCTCACACACAAGCACACATGCAGTTTAAGAATTTTGACGAACATCACAAATTGAAACACGCGTCCTCCAGTCACGGCTTTTTCATTCAATCCTTTAGGATAACTGTAGGGATATCTCCACAACATATGCGCGAGTGGCAATACAAACAGAGCCCTTCTCTCCTCGTTCTCTCTCTCTCTGTCGGTGCAGGAAGCGAAGATCATCGCCGAATTCCATACCCTCTACCCCGAAAGCCTCAACTCATTCTGCAATTCCGTCCCCATTCCCCAACAACAAAACCAATCTAATCCTTCCACACTCGGACTGCTCCCATCACATCGTCTCGGTGGTCCAAAACATCTTCGGTAAGGACAAGGTGAGAGCCAGTTTCTATCGCTCCAAAAACTTAAACAAACAACTTCGTTAATAGTTGTTCAATTCACATGCAGTTTGCCTAATTATCCAACTTGTGTCTTTCAGTTATAAATCAATTACTTAATTCCTTCCACCTCTTTCCGCAATTAGTTTTATCCGCAGCTAATACTAGTATTGCTCCCACTTCGGTTCCCAGTGACATCGATGCTTGTTTCGATTCTTGCATTGGAATATATATCGTTATGTAAATCACTCACGATGCTTCTGTATATTCTCCAAACCAGATTTCTTTTGTCAACGCTATTATATTTATCCAGAAATGAATTGCCAATTTGTGAAAATGAAATTCCATTGGCTTGATACCAAATTCACCGAAAATACAATAACTCGTTGTTGAATTTTTCATGAAGCAGAATTTTTTATGAAACTGTAGTTGTATTCTATTCAAATATTTTAAATTACGATTAAATAAATACTGTCCGCAATATTTCATGGTCGAGAAAGCCAACGTTTCGAACGTATTGACAAATATTGTTTTATTTTCCTAATTCTCGTACAGTTTTTGTCGCTAAAAATGATGATTTTCTGCCTTTTCCTTCTAATGAATCCAAATGCTGTCTGTGATTTTTTGCAAATGATAGGGCCCAGATACTTATATTCAGTTACGATTTCAATGCTTCGTATGCAATCATCCAGTTTTATATTCAAATGAATGTATTTGCACATCACATTCTTTACTATTATTTTTATTTAATTGAAGTTGTGGTGATTTTGTATCACATACATTCGCGTGTATCTATCTGTAGATATCTTTAATACCTGTGTGCATCACCCTGAGAGTCATCTGTATATATGACATTACTCTGTGTTTTATTGTTATTAGTTGAAGACGATTTTGATTTCTGAATGAACTTTGGTTTTTGTTGCTTTTCTTTTTATAGGTCATGACTATTGACCAATGGGAAGCCGTTGACTAGCTACTAGTTGTCAGACCGCAATTTTTAAAAAATACACAAAATTCTTGTAACCAATATAATCTGCCTTTCCCTAAGCCTACATTGGGAATAAATCGGCATATCACCAAACAGTTAATACTTAATCTATTTCCTTTATAATATTCATGTATCAGTTCAATTAATTTGATAAGCCCATGGGCCCAGTTTGTGATTCACTGAAGAGTAGAATGTCATCAGCATACAAAATACTCTCTCTCTCTCATGATAAATCAAAACTAGCTTATCCACAACTTTTGCGGAAAGGTGCTTTCAGAGAAATTTAATGAAACGTGTTCTCGCGGTCTTTCGACCCGTTTTTTCTCTGGCATTCCAACGGCATGAAACACAATTGTAAGCATTCATACACAATGCCTCGGGAATGCGCAATCGAAGCAGATTGCAGCGCCTCACATGAAATGACACACTGAAAACCATTTCTGTAGGTTGACATTTTTCCTCAAGTACATGACGTGTGATAGAGATGGACGGAAGAAGTTTGGCACGTGGTCGACTCTTAAGTGCTCGCTAACCATTTTCTGAAGATGCCGACTTGTTCTGCCAATGCATCTGCATCCGCAAACACACACACAAAATAGTGGATAGTTTCTGATTGGGCAGTAGCAGGAAGGCGATCTTTCAAAGGCCCCACAGAACTTTAGGCACATGGAAAACACTTTTCGGCTGAACGACTGATTTCCGAGGCATTGTGTATCAAACGCTTCCAGCTCGAATTAGTGTGTTCAAACAGACAACGTTTTATATTTAGCTTTAACTCGGTAATAGCTGAAATCTATTTTTTGTAATGATTGTTTATCTTTGTTTAAACATATCAGTGATTTATCACTTCAATAGTGTAAACCACTTCAAATGCTGGAGTGCATCTGTTTCACACCGGTGTAATGCCTGAAAGAGAACCGGTCGAAAGGCTTTGCATGCGCTTTGCGCTGTTTTCCCTTTTAAATGCTGCAAAAGATCAAACTTTTTCACAAATTCTAGTGAAAAATGAAAAACTTTATACATTGTAATTATTTATAGTCAAGGCACTGACAATAACATAGCTTTGTTGAAATCCTCAGCATACCTGTGCTTAAATCGAGATAATGAGTAAATCAGATTAATGTGAAAGGAAAATGCGGAATCAGAGGAGTCATCAAAGATCTTTCTCGTCTCGAATCGCATAGCCATACACTGTAATTCGCTCAATACCAATCACATAAGAAGGAGGCACAACTGAATATTTTTTTGGTATATTTCTGTATGTATCTGTATGCTTTTCGCATGTTATTTCAAGTGTGGTATGCTTTACATACTAAAGCCCTACCAGCACAATGTTAAAAGAAAGCATAAATCATGTCCAAAGTATGTTGATTTAAGGCTTTTTGTCAAGAAAGATCACACTAATGTTACTACTGTTTTGAAAGTAGTGAGATAATGACATTCAATAGTCAAACTTACAAAACTGAATTCGATTTTAATACATGTAAGTCTAAGGCATTTTATAAATAATCAATAAGCATTCAATCATCAACAATTATGCATCATCTAATTTTGAAATAAATCTTTATCAATCCGAAATAAAAACACATTATAATTAATGAAAGCAAAAATAGTTATGTTTGAGATATATAAGTCTACATGATTGGACGAAACTAAGCGTTTGAATGAATTGATGTCTATCAACTTGGTTCATAATATAGAGCATGCTTAGCGTCCTGTCAATGTTGCTAGACAAGTAGCAACGACGACATACTCGAGGAGCATAACATTTACAATAAGTCTAATCCAGTTATACATCACACTATCAGAAAGAAATATTCACGACCGGCATTGCTGAGAAAAGTTATTATTTTATGCTTAGATATTTTCATATCTTTTTTTTGCTATGGGACTACATATTGCCATGGGCTCTACATACCAGAGGCATACAAATGTGGATGAATTTGCATCGAGTCTCGTATATAAAACCTAACAACTACTCGTATTTCAGTGTAAAACAGCCAATCACAGATAGAATAGATCGTACCGCTACATACCAATCACCTACAAAAGTACGTAAGATTTCGTTTGAATCTCGTATCAGATGTTAGTTTCAAATTGTTTGTGATTTCGGTACATGTTTGTATGTAATTTTCGTATCCAGCGATTTACAGTGTACTGTTAATCACAAAGTTTCAAATGAATGCTAAAAAGAGCAGTGAACATGAATACTAACTACAACAAAGAAATCAGTCCCAAAATCTAGCACTCTTTGAGTTCGAAAATATTGGGACGAAAGGCATTGTGACGATATGATAATTTTTAATGAATATTGCTGCTCTCTATATTCATAAAACCGTTTTTTGGCGAATTTCCTCCAAATGGCAGAAGATTGGCAGCTCTGTATAGTTCAAAAAGTCCATTGTGGCGATGATTTCACAAGGAAATGCCTACGGCATATTGTTGCGCGACCCATACCGCAACAGTTATTAGATTAGCATACCCTAGTCGAATTACAGTTTTTTTGTTATTTACTTAAGTTTCTGTTGAGTTAAAATCACTTTTATCGCATGAAATACTAAGACTCCTAGGCCTATACCATTATGTAAAATTTCATAACCCATACGTTATCTAACATGTAACTATTAAATACAATGAGTAGTTAACAAAAGGTCCAGAATAAACACAGGCGCGGCCGCCCCCCCCCCCTCTGGAACGACAGAGGTTGTGAGTCTGTCGTGGTGTGCCGGCCAGGTTGGTTCACGTTCAACAAAACATGTTCGCTGACTCCCCCCCCTCTGCAACGACAGAGTGTGAGACTCGAGTGAGTTGGTCCCGACCGCCTGGTTGACTTGGGCGACCCGTCCAGGTTGACGTGGGCGACCGTCAGGTTTGACGTGGGCGGACCGTCTAGGTTGACGTGGGCGACCGTCTAGGTGTGTCCGTGGATGGTGAAATGGCTTGCCCAGAAAGATTTCCGGAATTTTTCTGAGCGTAAAATTCTGCATCTGTGGTGTGATTTTCCAGCTCAATCGGCGAGAAAATCGGTTTCTATCAAACATTTTTTAAACAGAGTTAAAATTTGGGACGTTTTGGTGTGTAGCGCCCAAACGAAGCATCGGATGGGAAAACGGAGGCCAGATTCGGATTCAGCGTGAAATTCTGCATCGGTATGGTGAATTTGAACGCAATCGGAAAGAAAAATTTTCGCTGACGTCCCCCCCCCTCTGGACAGCTTGCTTCGATTTTGGCTTCCAGTGGACGGATTTTGTCGTGCGATAGCTCGTTTGAAAGCTAAGAGTGAGACAAATTCAGTGAAAAAATCGGCTTGTTCCTATCTGTCTTCGTTTAGATGTGAGACGCCATTTAAGATTTTGGGACATTGGCGAAAAACGACAGAGTTAGAATTTGGGACGTTTTGGGCTGTAGCTTCAAAACGAAGCATCGGATTGGAAAACGGATTTCAGATTTGGAATCAGCGTGAAATTCTCTATCTGTATGGTGAGTTTCAAGTCAATCGGAGAGAAAAAATTTTCAACATTTTTCGAAAAAACGAAAGAGTTAGAATTTGGGACGTTTTGGTGTGTAGCGCCCAAACGAAGCATCGGATGAGAAAACGGAGGCCAGATTCGGAATCTACGTGAAATTTTGGGTTAGGAAGGATGTTTCCAGCGAAATCGGAGATAAAAAATTTTTCGCTAACGTCCCCCCCCCCTCTGGACAGCTTGCTTCGATTTTGGCTTCCAGTGGACGGATTTTGTCGTGCGATAGCTCGTTTGAAAGCTAAGAGTGAGACAAATTCAGTGAAAGAATCGGCTTGTTTCTATCTGTCTTCGTTCAAAAGTTAGAGCGGTTACAAGATTTTAGGTCGGAGCTCGCTTACCTGAAAAAATCCTAAGCGTCAGAGTGACTTTGTATGGGTAAAATTTTGAAAATTTTCCAAAGTGTGGAATTTCGACCTGGGACCGTCACCAAAACATTTTTCATCAAATTTTGAAATTTCACTGACGTCCCCCCCCTCTGGACAGCTTGCTTCGATTTTGGCTTCCAGTGGACGGATTTTGTCGTGCGATAGCTCGTTTGAAAGCTAAGAGTGAGACAATTCAGTGAAAGAATCGGCTTGTTCCTATCTGTCTTCGTTTAGATGTGAGACGCCATTTAAGATTTTGGGACATTGGCAAAAAAACGACAGAGTTAGAATTTGGGACGTTTTGGGCTCTAGCTTCAAAACGAAGCATCGGATTGGAAAACGGATTTCAGATTTGGAATCAGTGTCAAATTCTCTATCTGTATGGTGAGTTTCAAGTCAATCGGAGAGAAAAAATTTTCAACATTTTTCGAAAAAACGACAGAGTTAGAATTTGGGACGTTTTGGTGTGTAGCGCCCAAACGAAGCATCGGATGAGAAAACGGAGGCCAGACTCGGAATCTACGTGAAATTTTGGGTTAGGAAGGATGTTTCCAGCGAAATCGGAGATAAAAAATTTTTCGCTGACGTCCCCCCCCCCCCCCTCTGGACAGCTTGCTTCGATTTTGGCTTCTAGTGGACGGATTTTGTCGTGCGATAGCTCGTTTGAAAGCTAAGAGTGAGACAAATTCAGTGAAAGAATCGGCTTGTTCCTATCTGTCTTCGTTCAAAAGTTAGAGCGGTTACAAGATTTTAGGTCGGAGCTCGCTTACCTGAAAAAATCCTAAGTGTCAGAGTGACTTTGTATGGGTAAAATTTTGAAAATTTTCCAAAGTGTGGAATTTCGACCTGGGACCGTCACCAAAACATTTTTCATCAACTTCTGAAATTTCGCTGACGTCCCCCCCCCTCTGGACAGCTTGCTTCGATTTTGGCTTCCAGTGGACGGATTTTGTCGTGCGATAGCTCGTTTGAAAGCTAAGAGTGAGACGAATTCAGTGAAAGAATCGGCTTGTTCCTATCTGTCTTCGTTTAGATGTGAGACGCCATTTAAGATTTTGGGACATTGGCGAAAAACGACAGAGTTAGAATTTGGGACGTTTTGGGCTCTAGCTTCAAAACGAAGCATCGGATTGGAAAACGGATTTCAGATTTGGAATCAGTGTCAAATTCTCTATCTGTATGGTGAGTTTCAAGTCAATCGGAGAGAAAAAATTTTCAACATTTTTCGAAAAAAAAAACGACAGAGTTAGAATTTGGGACGTTTTGGTGTGTAGCGCCCAAACGAAGCATCGGATGAGAAAACGGAGGCCAGATTCGGAATCTACGTGAAATTTTGGGTTAGGAAGGATGTTTCCAGCGAAATCGGAGATAAAAAATTTTTCGCTGACGTCCCCCCCCCTCTGGACAGCTTGCTTCGATTTTGGCTTCCAGTGGACGGATTTTGTCGTGCGATAGCTCGTTTGAAAGCTAAGAGTGAGACAAATTCAGTGAAAGAATCGGCTTGTTCCTATCTGTCTTCGTTCAAAAGTTAGAGCGGTTACAAGATTTTAGGTCGGAGCTCGCTTACCTGAAAAAATCCTAAGTGTCAGAGTGACTTTGTATGGGTAAAATTTTGAAAATTTTCCAAAGTGTGGAATTTCGACCTGGGACCGTCACCAAAACATTTTTCATCAAATTTTGAAATTTCACTGACGTCCCCCCCCCTCTGGACAGCTTGCTTCGATTTTGGCTTCCAGTGGACGGATTTTGTCGTGCGATAGCTCGTTTGAAAGCTAAGAGTGAGACGAATTCAGTGAAAGAATCGGCTTGTTCCTATCTGTCTTCGTTTAGATGTGAGACGCCATTTAAGATTTTGGGACATTGGCGAAAAACGACAGAGTTAGAATTTGGGACGTTTTGGGCTCTAGCTTCAAAATGAAGCATCGGATTGGAAAACGGATTTCAGATTTGGAATCAGTGTCAAATTCTCTATCTGTATGGTGAGTTTCAAGTCAATCGGAGAGAAAAAATTTTCAACATTTTTCGAAAAAACGACAGAGTTAGAATTTGGGACGTTTTGGTGTGTAGCGCCCAAACGAAGCATCGGATGAGAAAACGGAGGCCAGATTCGGAATCTACGTGAAATTTTGGGTTAGGAAGGATGTTTCCAGCGAAATCGGAGATAAAAAATTTTTCGCTGACGTCCCCCCCCCCTCTGGACAGCTTGCTTCGATTTTGGCTTCCAGTGGACGGATTTTGTCGTGCGATAGCTCGTTTGAAAGCTAAGAGTGAGACAAATTCAGTGAAAGAATCGGCTTGTTCCTATCTGTCTTCGTTCAAAAGTTAGAGCGGTTACAAGATTTTAGGTCGGAGCTCGCTTACCTGAAAAAATCCTAAGTGTCAGAGTGACTTTGTATGGGTTAAAATTTTGAAAATTTTCCAAAGTGTGGAATTTCGACCTGGGACCGTCACCAAAACATTTTTCATCAAATTTTGAAATTTCACTGACGTCCCCCCCCTCTGGACAGCTTGCTTCGATTTTGGCTTCCAGTGGACGGATTTTGTCGTGCGATAGCTCGTTTGAAAGCTAAGAGTGAGACGAATTCAGTGAAAGAATCGGCTTGTTCCTATCTGTCTTCGTTTAGATGTGAGACGCCATTTAAGATTTTGGGACATTGGCAAAAAACGACAGAGTTAGAATTTGGGACGTTTTGGGCTCTAGCTTCAAAATGAAGCATCGGATTGGAAAACGGATTTCAGATTTGGAATCAGTGTCAAATTCTCTATCTGTATGGTGAGTTTCAAGTCAATCGGAGAGAAAAAATTTTCAACATTTTTCGAAAAAAACGACAGAGTTAGAATTTGGGACGTTTTGGTGTGTAGCGCCCAAACGAAGCATCGGATGAGAAAACGGAGGCCAGATTCGGAATCTACGTGAAATTTTGGGTTAGGAAGGATGTTTCCAGCGAAATCGGAGATAAAAAATTTTCACTGACGTCCCCCCCCCTCTGGACAGCTTGCTTCGATTTTGGCTTCCAGTGGACGGATTTTGTCGTGCGATAGCTCGTTTGAAAGCTAAGAGTGAGACGAATTCAGTGAAAGAATCGGCTTGTTCCTATCTGTCTTCGTTTAGGTGTGAGACGCCATTTAAGATTTTGTGACATTGGCGAAAAACGACAGAGTTAGAATTTGGGACGTTTTGGGCTCTAGCTTCAAAACGAAGCATCGGATTGGAAAACGGATTTCAGATTTGGAATCAGCGTCAGATTCTTTATCTGTATGGTGAGTTTCATGTCAATCGGAGAGTTTCAAGTCATCGGCGAGAAAAATTTTCAACATTTTTCGGAAAAACGACAGTTAGAATTTTTGCGATGGCTGCCTACTGTAGAGCCAAAACGAAGCATCGGATGGGAAAACGGAGGTCAGATTCGGATTCAGCGTCAAATTCTACATGGAAATGGTGTATTTCCAGCTCAATCGGAGCACTAGAACCGGAGATAGACGGGATTTTTAGTGTTTGGATGATGGGTATTACGTCATCAGCTGATCGCCACACACTATATAAGCTGGGAACCGACGGAGACTTGTCATTTAGAGGAGAACGATTGTCAGAGGTAGGTCGTCTCTCTGAGCTCCGATGATAGCTTCGGACATTCCAAATTCCAAGTTTCTGTAAGAAACCGACTTTGAAAATTTCATTGCTGATATCAGCTAAGGCGTCAGACTTAGAGGTTCGCCAGGAGATGGCCTTCGTCTCCAGGCCATAAAAGACTCCAAAACTTTAAAGGCTCGTAACTTTGCTTCTACAAGTCCGTTTGACTTGATTCAAAAAAGGTTCGGTCGCTATTGACCTGCCCTAAGTGATGGACTACTTATAAAATTTCATAAGTAGTGCTAAAAAGTTGAAAAATTTAAATTCACTAGTTTTGGAGGTTTTCTGGGGTTTTCGAGCCTGCTGAAGTCAATGAAAGCATTTTTAATGATGTCTGAGCCAGTCTTCTCATGGTATAAGCGGCTTTTCACTGAAAGCGAGCAAGACACGGAGAGTTTTGCTGTAATATTCCACTGACAGGGTGTTCCTTCGGGACGGCGGACGATGCCGTAGTGATAAGTGTGGCAAGGGAATGTGTCATATTTAAGACCGTAACCGCTGGGACAACTCATGTCTCATGTTGGGCATTTGACACAGCTCTCAACGTAGCACTTTGAACGCCAATCGGTTGAGTCTTAGCTATCTTGTCATGGGTGGCCTCTAAACATCTCCATTGCAAAACGCTGGTGAATCAAGCTCTCTACGGCTTGCTATCAAGCAGATCAAAGCAATAACTTGGGATGTTTCCTCAAGGTTTTCAAGTATGCTGAGTTCAAATCTGCTATCAGATTTCAAATTCAACTAAGACTAAGGCAGCTTTGAGGGGTTAGATCCCAGCTACTGTTCACTACCTTTGACTCGGCGTTGCTGTTACCACTTCGGGGCAGTGACAATGATGTCTTCAGCTGTAAAGAGCGGGTATCGGGGAAGATCTCTCACTTCCCTAGTGATCAGTACAAGGCCTTCGGGCTGTCGACGGGATCGAGTGCCACTCACTACACTCAAATCTATCATTCCTCACTAAGTGTAAATTACTGACTATACATTTGTCCTGCTATCAGGTTATTTTTGACTTGCTATCTAGTTGAATAGTCTCTTGCTATCAAGAGATTCACTTCTACTCATAAAGCACATCATCGCTGTAATACCTCCTTTGCTCGAGCGTTCCTTCGGGACGGCGGGTACTGCCGTAGAGGGATTGTGTTGCACGGGTTGTTCGTCGTTTGTTAGACCGAAACCTCTGAGCCGTTGCTCATGTTGGGCGTTCGACTTCATACTCAACGTGACGCTTTCTCTCGCCAGGTCAGAGTACTTCAGCCATTCGACAAAGGTTAGTCTTTATGATATGGAGTAGAGTGAAATGTAATTCATTAGATGTCCCTTCAATGATTGCTCCCATGATAAACGTTGATGAGACAAATGAAATGATTCTCATCTTCCCTTTTCAATGATTGAAATCTACTAACACACTACCGTATAATCGTCCACTATGGGGCAAGACATGATAGAGCCTCCACGCGGTTTGCCCTGGGCAGTCTTTAGACTGGCGAATACTATCATTAAGTTGAATCTGTTATCAATCAACTTGAACGTTGCAAATGAAGTTCGGTGTAATACTTCCTTTCGACGGGTGTTCCTGTAAAGGGCGGCGGTGAAACCCGTAGCTATGTATACCGCAAGGGACATTCGGCAATGGTCAATCTTGTTAAACCTCTCTGCGTCATGTTTGCAAGTGATTGCCTCTGTCTCAACGTAGTATGCATTCGCGCCAGGGCGACATTTAGCCAACTGTCGAAGGTTGCCTAAAACTTTCCATTGCATACGTTATGAGAACCATGAGTTCTACCTGTCTCTATCAATGAGACGAATTGATGAATGGAATGAAATGGGAGGACACTCACGCGCCACACGCAACATAACACACTTCTCTCTTCCGTAGTCTAACAAGCTCTTTACACATGGATCGCAGTCGATTGCTATCCCTATATCAGAAGTGTAAGCTATCTTAATTTTATCTAACACTATTTCATCTACCATTATCATCCATATGAAATGTTATAAGAATTGCAAGTTAGACTAAGCGTGCTACTATTTCCAAATGAAAAAGTATACATGGTTAAATCATCCACTTAAGCCCATCCGTAGTCTAACAAGCTCTTTACACATGGATCTCAGTGGATTGCTATCCCTGTATCAGAAGTGTAAGCTATCTAAAATATATTTAACACTATTTCATCTGCCATCATCACCCATATGAAGTGTCATAAGATTTACAAGTTAGACTAAGCGTTCTACTATTTGTAAATGAAAGATATCGTTTCAACAGTTTACAGATTGAAAATAAAGTTTCAATAGTGTGTGCGTTAGAAATAAAGCTTTATCTGTTTGTATGTTAGAAACAAAATAAAGTTTACAAGATAAAAAGTAAAGTTTCTCCACTTTACAAGTTAAGAATAAAGTTCTATCTGTTTATATGTTAGAAATAAAATAAAGTTTTAATAGTTTGCAAGTTAAAAATAAAGTTTCAACAGTTTAAAAGATAAAAACTAAAGTTTAAATAGTGTGCAAGATAAAAAATAAAGTTTTAGCTGTTTGTATATCAAAATAAAGTTTCAAGAGTTTACAAGTTAGAAATAAAGTTTCAATAGTGTATATGTTAGAAATAAAGGTGTAACTGTTTGTAAAAATAAGATCGCAAGATTTACTAGTTTGCAAGTTAGACTTAGCGTTCTACTATTTGTAAGTGAAAGATATAGTTTCAACAGTGTGTATGTTGGAAATAAAGTTTAAGCTGTTTGTGTGTTAGAAATAAAACAAAGTTTCAACCGTTAACAAGTTAAAAATAAAGTTTCAATAGTTTACAAGTTAAGAATGAAGTTTCAATAGTGTGTATATATTAAGAATAAAGTTTCATCTGTTTGTATGATAGAAATAAAACAAAGTTTTAACCGTTTACAAGTTAAAAATAAAGTTTCAATAGTTTACAAGTTAAGAATAAAGTTTCAATAGTGCGTATGTTACAAATAAAGTTCTATCTGTTTATATGTTAGAAATAGAATGAAATTTCACCAGTTTACAAGTTAAGAATAAAGTTCTATCTGTTTGTATGTTAGAAATAAAACAAAGTTTCAACCGTTTACAAGTTAAAAATAAAGTTTCACCAGTGTACAAGTTAGAAATAAAGTTTCAATAGTGTATATGTTAGAAATAAAGCTTTATCTGTTTACATGTTAGAAACAAAATAAAGTTTCAACAGTTTAAAAGATAAAAACTAAAGTTTCAATGGTGTATACGTTAGAAATAAAGTTTTAGCTGTTTGTATATCAAAATAAAGTTTCAAGAGTTTACAAGTTAGAAATAAAGTTTCAATAGTGTATATGTTAGAAATAAAGGTGTAACTGTTTGTAAAAATAAGATCGCAAGATTTACTAGTTTGCAAGTTAGACTTAGCGTTCTACTATTTGTAAGTGAAATATATAGTTTCAACAGTTTACAGATTAAAAATAAAGTTTCAACAGTGTGTATGTTGGAAATAAAGTTTAAGCTGTTTGTGTGTTAGAAATAAAACAAAGTTTCAACCGTTAACAAGTTAAAAATAAAGTTTCAATAGTTTACAAGTTAAGAATGAAGTTTCAATAGTGTGTATATATTAAGAATAAAGTTTCATCTGTTTGTATGATAGAAATAAAACAAAGTTTTAACCGTTTACAAGTTAAAAATAAAGTTTCAATAGTTTACAAGTTAAGAATAAAGTTTCAATAGTGCGTATGTTACGAATAAAGTTCTATCTGTTTATATGTTAGAAATAGAATGAAATTTCAACAGTTTACAAGTTAAGAATAAAGTTCTATCTGTTTGTATGTTAGAAATAAAACAAAGTTTCAACCGTTTACAAGTTAAAAATAAAGTTTTATCAGTTTGTATGTTAGAAATAAAACATAGTTTCAACCGTTAACAAGTTAAAAATAAGGTTTCAATAGTTTGCGAGTTAAGAATGAAGTTTCAATAGTGTGTGTATATTAAGAATAAAGTTTTATCTGTTTGTATGTTATAAATAAAATGAAGCTTCACCAGTTTACAAGTTAACAATAAAGTTTTATCAGCTTGTATGTTAGAAATAAAATGAAGTTTCATCAGTTTACAAGTTAAGAATAAAGTTTTATCTGTTTGCATGTTAGAAATAGAATAAAGTTTCAACCGTTAACAAGTTAAAAATAAAGTTTCAAGAGTTTACAAGTTAGAAATAAAGTTTCAATAGCGTATATGTTAGAAATAGAGTTTTATCTGTTTGTTAAAATAAGATCGCAAGATTTACTAGTTTGCAAGTTAGACTTAGCGTTCTACTATTTTTAAGTGAAAGATATAGTTTCAACAGTTTACAGATTAAAAATAAAGTTTCAACAGTGTGTATGTTGGAAATAAAGTTTAAGCTGTTTGTGTGTTAGAAATAAAACAAAGTTTCAACCGTTAACAAGTTAAAAATAAAGTTTCAATAGTTTACAAGTTAAGAATGAAGTTTCAATAGTGTGTGTATATTAAGAATAAAGTTTTATCTGTTTGTATGATAGAAATAAAACAAAGTTTTAACCGTTTACAAGTTAAAAATAAAGTTTCAATAGTTTACAAGTTAAGAATAAAGTTTCAATAGTGCGTATGTTACGAATAAAGTTCTATCTGTTTATATGTTAGAAATAGAATGAAGTTTCGCCAGTTTACAAGTTACGAATAAAGTTCTATCTGTTTAAGTTTACAAGTTAAGAATAAAGTTCTATCTGTTTGCATGTTAGAAATAGAATAAAGTTTCAACCGTTAACAAGTTAAAAATAAAGTTTCAAGAGTTTACAAGTTAGAAATAAAGTTTCAATAGTGTATATGTTAGAAATAGAGTTTTACCTGTTTGTTAAAATAAGATCGCAAGATTTACTAGTTTGCAAGTTAGACTTAGCGTTCTACTATTTTTAAGTGAAAGATATAGTTTCAACAGTTTACAGATTAAAAATAAAGTTTCAACAGTGTGTATGTTGGAAATAAAGTTTAAGCTGTTTGTGTGTTAGAAATAAAACAAAGTTTCAACCGTTAACAAGTTAAAAATAAAGTTTCAATAGTTTACAAGTTAAGAATGAAGTTTCAATAGTGTGTGTATATTAAGAATAAAGTTTTATCTGTTTGTATGATAGAAATAAAACAAAGTTTTAACCGTTTACAAGTTAAAAATACAGTTTCAATAGTTTACAAGTTAAGAATAAAGTTTCAATGGTGCATATGTTACGAATAAAGTTCTATTTGTTTATATGTTAGAAATAGAATGAAGTTTCGCCAGTTTACAAGTTACGAATAAAGTTCTATCTGTTTAAGTTTACAAGTTAAGAATAAAGTTCTATCTGTTTGCATGTTAGAAATAGAATAAAGTTTCAACCGTTAACAAGTTAAAAATAAAGTTTCAAGAGTTTACAAGTTAGAAATAAAGTTTCAATAGTGTATATGTTAGAAATAAAGGTGTAACTGTTTGTAAAAATAAGATCGCAAGATTTACTAGTTTGCAAGTTAGACTTAGCGTTCTACTATTTGTAAGTGAAAGATATAGTTTCAACAGTTTACAGATTAAAAATAAAGTTTCAACAGTGTGTATGTTGGAAATAAAGTTTAAGCTGTTTGTGTGTTAGAAATAAAACAAAGTTTCAACCGTTAACAAGTTAAAAATAAAGTTTCAATAGTTTACAAGTTAAGAATGAAGTTTCAATAGTGTGTATATATTAAGAATAAAGTTTCATCTGTTTGTATGATAGAAATAAAACAAAGTTTTAACCGTTTACAAGTTAAAAATAAAGTTTCAATAGTTTACAAGTTAAGAATAAAGTTTCAATAGTGCGTATGTTACGAATAAAGTTCTATCTGTTTATATGTTAGAAATAGAATGAAATTTCAACAGTTTACAAGTTAAGAATAAAGTTCTATCTGTTTAAGTTTACAAGTTAAGAATAAAGTTCTATCTGTTTGTATGTTAGAAATGAAGTTTTATCTGTTTGTATGCTAGAAATAAAGTTTCATCAGTTTCCACATTAAAAAATAAAGTTTTTAGCAGTTTACAAGTTAAAAATAAAGTTTTAATAGTGTATGCGTTAGAAATAGAGTTTTAGCCTTTGTATGCTAGAAATAAAGGTATAGCTATTTGTAAAATAATAAAAATTGTAAGTGATTAGCATATTTCGTTTGCTGAAAAGAAGGTGTTTCGCCTGTTAGTGTTGGTGTATTAATATTGAAGAATTTGGTAGTATCTGTTCAATTGAAGACTATAATGGTTCTAGCAAATATTAAAAACAGCAGCCATTATATAGTTTATGAAACTGAACCCTTTCCTGCTGCTCTCATTCGAGTGGTACCCTATACATATTACCATCCTTCATAACGGGCATTGTATCATAACAGGCTTATGTGATTTCAATAAAGTATCACGGATTGTTAAATTCCTAATGTGTTATCTGTTTAATGTATAGCTAATGGAAGCATGTTAAACGTTGAGTTTTTCCTTCATTCACTGACGACTCATCATATGAATGAGTTAAGGTGAAAACGGTATGCATCATCACTTTGACTGACAAAGGAATGCACACGCACTGAATGGGGAAAAGATCAGGCTGTCAATAAGGATGAACAGAATCTTATCGAATGGTCTGACATCTACGACAATGAGGTGGATCCATTTTTAGACATGGGTTATCGCTTTGTCTGATATGAAAACGTTCACACGCTCGCATATTCAGCTGTGAATATAATTTACTATTGCTATTTTTAGTGACTATCTTTACAAGAAGAATGACAGTGATGTAAGCAACATGCTTCCTAAGCTGAATAGAGCTGTTTGTGTTATTCTATTAGACATGTCGTTTAGCAAATCGGCGATACAACGATGTTGCCCACCTGTTAGAAAAATTAGCACAAGCGAGTTATGTGAAGTGTTACTTGATGATGCAAAGATACATCACATTTCATTTTTGATTGAAAATCAAAGTGCTCTTCTAAAACTGGGCGATGGCATTCATTGTCAATTGAGTGAAAATTTGATAAAACTGTAGTTTTTCATTGCTGTAAAATGTGTTTACTGCTACACGCATGATTGGTGTAGGAATACCAATGACCCTTAATAAACATGAACAACACCTTTACATTCAAAGTGATCTGATTTCACCTATTTCTTTTGATGAGAAAAAAGAATACATTTTACGCGATTTCATTCATGACAAAGACGCTTCATATGGAATAGTCCAGATATTGTTTGAATCTATTTTCTACCATCCTATCGTCAAACAAATGATACCCTCTATTGCTATCAAAATTACCAATGGTTTACAAGAGTGCATCCACGTGAAAGATACTAAATCCCTCATAACGTTAGTGTTTCGGAAAACAAAGTGAAGTCTTTATACAACATTTATTGAAATATGTACATGAATGTGAAGCAATAGACTTTATACAACATCCACTGAAAATATATACATGAGCGCACTTCAATAAACATTGTTATATACAAAAAGTCTTTTTACTTCGTGAAGGGTGGAAATATACAGGGATAGGAAAAATGTCTTTCAGTGGAAAAGTCATCACATGGGAATGTACAGATGTGGACACATATTCACAAGGAAAAAACAATCTCATGCGATACATAAAACAACAATGTTTATCTACAGATATCAACATCAAAATACTGAGTTAAGGATGAATCTATTTACACGTCTCCTGAATGTGGTAGTGTGAGTTTAATTCTTTTGAGTGGTGGTATGTTTGTGTCAGGATGTCCATGTGGAAGAGATATGTTGTGTTCTAACCAGCACCTCTTATCCTCCCATGCTGAAAGCGCCCGTTTCCTAAAAGTATGAGTTTTGATCTCATGCGACTTAGATTTTAAGATTGTCATATTGACAAACGTTATATTTTTATTTCTATAGGCTTTCCTGAAATTCTTATGTTTCATGTTAGAGACCAATGATCTTGATATGCCTTTAGCACGCTTAATACTATCGTCGCTATCCTTTAATTTCATACTGTACATTTTTGGACGGAGGAGAATCATTTCATCTATTTCCTTCCCTGCTGTCTCATCCTTAAAGTAGCCAAGTTTTGCCTTATTTTTGATGGAGTAGAGTGGGTGATCAGTAGGATAATTTGATGTATCAAAATATCTTTCTAAAGATTTTCCTACTTCATTGAAATTTAAATCTTTTTGAGTGGTGATACCTAAGAAGAAACTATCTGTATCACCACCCAACAAACGAACCTCTTTTACGAGAGGACATGGTTTTAGTATTTTATAAAAGAGTTGGTACATTTCAAGCTTAGAGTAATCTAGTACAGCTTGGCCAATATAGATGGGCTTGCACAACTCAACTTCAGATTTTATCATTTTAACACCTACAAGGTCCTCATCGATAATGTCTCTATCGATGAATAGAGGTGATGAGACCAATTTGTGATACTTTTGATCATCATTAACTAGTTTATAGTTTACACGTTTTCTAACATCCTCCATCGTCTTACCAAATAGACTATTATTCTTATATTTATAAAAATCTTTTTCAAAATTATTTTGGGCTAGTGCACGTTTCTGGCTGTTGCTATCAATATATGGTTTGAGGAAGGCTTTCTGTCTAAATTTAATAATGCGGTGAACTCTTTTTAAAATCATACCCATTTCTAAATAAAATTTTAAGATGCTAAAGTGGGCTAGATAGTTTTCTTTATCATACTGGGTGAGTAAACGTTTGCGGCAAGGCTTATAGTCGGGTTGACCGCATGATTCTAAATCTTTATGAAATTGTTTCATAAAGTCGGAAAACATATCTTTACTCACTTCACCTGATTCGGGTGCGAGTGGAAAATCTACGGTTTTATGTTTAATATTATTTGGATAGATTAGATCTATCTCAAAATAATATCCCCAATCACCTTCATCTGGAATTGCTAGTATGTTGGAAGGGTTGGAGAAATGTTGAATTTCACTATCATCTAACCAGCTAAACTCAGAGTGAGGTAGCGGTTTGGATAATGAACTACCATACAAATTATTTTGGTCATAGTACTTAAGATGAGTCTGGTCATTGCCTACTATTTTTGATTTTAACCTATGTTTATTTACTAATGTGAGACCACCGCGAATTCCTCGCTCAAATAAATTATACATCTCTGGATCTTGTAAGAGATGAATGGTCTCACCAGTCATTTTAAAAGCAGACTTAAATGACATGGCTGGCAGACTGACAAAGTGGACGGGATCTAACTTATCTTCTTCTAATGCCACTCGTCGAAACTCCTGAAATACATCAGCCAGCAAAAATACATCTAACTTAAGGTAGGCAATCATATATTCACCAAATGTATGGCAGTCAAATTTTATCCATGCATCTTGTGCATGATCATAATCTTCGGTCTTACATTCTGCACCGGTCAAATCATTTTTAAATTTATCTATGGGCGGAAGAGAAGTCTCGCCGAGTTTACTAATCGCATCAAAATATGCATATGGAAAGACTCCTTTCCGTGTGATGACTTCATCGGTTAGATTTGGGTATTGTTTCTTAAGATTTTGTGTTAGTGGAAGAGACTTTAGATTTTGCACGAGAGAGGCCAGTGATGCAGTCATAAATTGGTAGGAATATAAAAATTTTATATCAAAATAGACCGTCTTATTTTCTTTAGTTTTATCGACAGGCACTTTTGCTGTCATGGCCATAAACTTCTCTCTCGTTTGCGCTATTACCTCAAGCTTCCACTCTTTCATTTGACCTAAACCTCCTTTTATTATCATATGGCTGTCGTAGCCCTTGAAATTATGGAAAATGACGGGTAATGTACGCCGTTTCATCCTCAGCGAAAAATTACATTTTGAACAGAGTGCGTTTCTAAATTTACCAGTGATGTGATCATGGTCGCGCACTTTCTTAATCTTATCATCATCAAATGTTTTCCTACATTTGGGGCAAATGTTGCAGCTATCAAATTTTGCTTGATCATCTGCTGTCATATGCAATGATCTGCGATAGAGTTCACCATCATACTTTTGTTGAAATTTTACAGCCTGTTCGAGGAATTGTAGGAATTGGTAAATACAATCCTCACCTTGCCAGACGCGCATTTTATTTTGCCTACTCCTAAAGTGATCATGCCATACTTCATAGCAGGAAATGGCTGCTGGCTTGTGGATGATATCATCGATATAGCATTCGATGTCAGCATAGATGACACGCAGGGGACTTAGTTCATCACCATTCTCTATATATGAAAACTCCTTATCTTTGGGCATGCGCTCTATTTGTAGTTTACCCCGCTTGCACCATTCATAATGACTTAGAAATTTATTTTTCGACCAAAATGGTCGTGTGCAGCGGTCGCATATGAAATGTTCACCTTTAATCGATTTTTGTATATGGTTGTAAAGGCGATGAATTTTTGGAATGCCACAGTAATGCCACTGTTGAGTATTGTCCTCATACACTAGCAAAAGGTTGACAACTCGATCATAGCTACTTTGGCGGTTGTTATACCTAACGCCTTTTAACCCTTTCTCCCAGACGTGAACCACTATCTTAATTTTATTTGATTTCTCAAATTTCTCTATATCTTTCAATTTCATGTCTTCACTATTGCAGTCATCAAACTTTAATTCATTTTCCCACTCTTGATACTTACTTCTACGGAAACGATTATCATTTACATCATTGTAGTGGAGAATGGATAACACTGCATACTTAAAACATTGCGATTCGCAATCTACAGAAATGACTGCTTTTTTGTCTTTTAAAATTTTTGGAAGATTGAAGGAGCCTCGCCCACTATAACTTTCTAGCAAATTGATTTTAAACTTGGCAGATTCTATACCATCAAAAATGAGGCCACTATCGCGTTCGTTGAATTTAACTATATTTAGTTTTAGTCCTTGGATATGAAAATTTAACCAAGAATCTTCATCGATTACTTCTGTAGCAGGAGAGGAGGGTATGTGAAACTCCAACCGCTCTACTATTTGACCAGTATGATGATCGATTTTTACATATTTTATTTTTAAGTAGATGAGCGCTTTTATTCTAAAGTTGTCTAAATTTCTAAAGAGCGCATCTATCAAGGATGAATTTTGATGAAACCATTCCTCAAAGTTAGCAATTGTTTCTGAGGAGTCCATCTGGTAGTTCCTCACTAAATTGTTCATTGATATTTCAGAGAGTCGGATAGAGGAGGTACCGTTGGTGTAGGTATCGTTCGTGTGTGTATGTCGAAGTCTATGTGAAGATAATTCAAAATGTGACTCAAATGATTGAATGCAGAAGTCGCAAGTAAAGGAGACGTGTTCAATAGAGTCATCCTCACCTCGGGAGATTGATGGCGACTTGGGTTGACACACACGTTGTCTGATGTGTCGGAGCAGATCGCGTTTCCTCGTGAAGATGTGCCCACAGTCAGCACATTCCCGCTCGTCGCCTTCCCGCGATAGTGTTGAGCTGGAACTAGCATCACCTAAAAGAGAAATCATTCTATCATCTCTATTAAAGTCTTAGTGTTTTGTTACAACTTACCTTCACTCAATAGCTCTAAAGTTTCCTCGATAAAGGAGGGCTTTGGTGATGAAGTCGATGCCTGAAATTGAGGAAGATGCTATTAGCCAAACGTTCGAGGGAGATGAGTGAGGAAATCTTCAACCTACCATTTTAATGGTGTGGTCGCACACCTCGATCTCCATTTCTACCGACTTGTTGGAGATGGGAGGGAAGTCGCCTGCTGTTGCCGGTGGTGGTATGTGAGAGTTGGCGGGGCGGTTAGGAACGTTGTCGCCCAGAAATACCGTTGCGAGATCTGTTGAGAAAAGGAAGGAAAGCGATCAGTAACATGACTATTCAATTCCAAGTGTGGCGTGCGTTTTGTTTAAGTCCTTGTCCCCCTTTACCATCACTGTAACTTACCATCAAGAGAATCTACTTCCACCATCACCGATGGTTCAAGAGGAGGTAGAAGGGGGATGCGAGCCGAGGGTGGAAGAGTCCGCGGCTTGGGTGTTGGAGGGATGCGGCGACGAGGAGCAGGTATGGGTGGTGGTGGAGGTTGGGCGATGACCATGCCCGAGGTGGATGGCTGCTCAGATGGTGGAGCTGAGGTAGATTGGCGAGAGGGTAGGGTCGGAAAATCATCATCATATTTCCGCCTCGCGACTTCCTCCCACTTCTCCTGCCTTGCCAAAACTGTAGAGTGGAAAAGAGATGAGATTGATGAATGATAGAATGCATGCTATCAGCCATGATGATACAGAACACATGACAGCATTCATTCATTAAGATACTTACATATTCCCAGTCGTTCATAGGCTCGACCAAGTGCCCCTTCAGGAATAGGTTCTCTGTTCATGATCCGCTGCTGTACTGAAAAAGGGAGGGAGATATTAGAGTGCATTATAAATTTTAGAAATGAGCTTCGCTTTTGAAAATCGCGGAGTAAAAAGACGTTAAGGGTCTTTTGTTGAAAATTAGTAAGGATATGATTCTTACATTCTTGATGTTATTCAAAGGTTTATGAAAATTAATTCCTATGCTCAACACACATGGTAACCGAATGATGTTAGTTCAAGAGTTTTATTAGCACAACCTGCATCCTTGCCCCATCACACAAAAACTTACATTGCTCAATGAGAGTTTCCTCCATCTTGGCAGAGACGCGATAAGATTCAATTTTTCTCGTGATACTCGTATCCATATCGAAGATTAAAGTAGTTAGATTCGACGTCGAAGGCAAATTCACTGAAAAGGATACGTAAGATTTATTTCATTTTACCTATGATGATCATGTGAATAGTCATTCAATGAACATGAGTCAATCAACACTTCGAAATGCTCCATACCATAAAGACTAACCCTTGTCGAATGGCTGAAGTACTCTGACCTGACGAGAGAAAGCGTCACGTTGAGTATGAAGTCGAACGCCCAACATGAGCAACAGCTCAGAGGTTTCGGTCTAACAAACGACGAACAACCCGTGCAACGCAATCCCTCTACGGCAGTACCCGCCGTCCCGAAGGAACGCTCGAGCAAAGGAAGTATTACAGCGATGATATGCTTTATGAGCAGAAGTGAAACCCTTGATAGCAAGAGACTATTCAACTTGATAGCAAGTCAAAACAACCTGATAGCGGGAGCTCACCAACACTCACCTTATGAAAGATAAATGTGAAAAGTAGAGCTGGTGCACTACCTTTTATAAGATTTTCCTAAGCGGTGAATGGATGAGACGTCTCGTCCAATCACAAGACGATCAGGAGTTTCCAGTGCGCTCACGCACTTCCAATTAATGCTGATGTCACAAACTCTCTTTTATGAACGTATGAGCATCTATTTGAATCTGTCAATGTACATTCCTATTGCGATATGATTTATTCGTTGATGATTTTACTATGATATCTTATGTGTTCAGAGCTTGCTCATACACTTAGTCTAACTTGTAAACTAGTAAATCTTGCGATCTTATTTTTACAAACAGTCACACCTTTATTTCTAACATATACACTATTGAAACTTTATTTCTAATTTGTAAACTCTTGAAACTTTATTTTGATATACAAACAGCTAAAACTTTATTTCTAACGTATACACCATTGAAACTTTATTCTTAACTTGTAAACTATTGAAACTTTATTTTTAACTTGTTAACGGTTGAAACTTTGTTTTATTTCTAACATACAAGCAGATAGAACTTTATTCTTAACTTGTAAACTGGTGAAACTTCATTCTATTTCTAACATACAAACAGCTAAAACTTTATTTCTAACGTATACACCATTGAAACTTTATTCTTAACTTGTAAACTCTTGAAACTTTATTTTTAACTTGTAAACGGTTGAAACTTTGTTTTATTTCTATCATACAAACAGATGAAACTTTATTCTTAACTTGTAAACTGGTGAACCTTCATTTTATTTCTAACTTGTAAACTCTTGAAACTTCATTTTGATATACAAACAGCTAAAACTTTATTTCTAACGTATACACCATTAAAAATTAATTTCTAACTTGTAAACTCTTGAAACAGTTATAATTTTATTTTTAACTTGTAGACTGTTGAAACTTTATTTCTAGCTGGTAAACTGTTGAAATAATATCTTTCATTTGCAAATAGTAGAACACTTTGTCCAACTTGTAAACTAGTAAATCTTGTTCGCCATCGAATCTAACTATTTAAATCTTCATCATGGAAATCAATGTTCCACAGTCGGAGTAAAAGTTTGAGATGATACACTCCTGGTAAACTAACTCATGAAGTAGCTTTGCTGTAATACATTTCTATCTGTAAACATATGATAATGTTAAAGTGAATCTAAAACTTTTCAGCTTATTAATTGTTCATCGTTGCATCAACGCTTTAACACGTGAACAGTTATAATTTATTTTTAATTTACACTTAGTCTAACTTGTAAACTAGTAAATCTTGCGATCTTATTTTTACAAACAGTTACACCTTTATTTCTAACATATACACTATTGAAACTTTATTTCTAACTTGTAAACTCTTGAAACTTTATTTTGATATACAAACAGCTAAAACTTAATTTCTAACTTGTAAACTCTTGAAACAGTTATAATTTTATTTTTAATTTACACTTAGTCTAACTTGTAAACTAGTAAATCTTGCGATCTTATTTTACAAACAGTTACACCTTTATTTCTAACGCATACACTATTGAAACTTTATTTCTAACTTGTAAATCTTATGACACTTCATATGGGTGATGATGGTAGATGAAATAGTGTTAAATAAACCTAAGATGGCTTACACTTCTGATACAGGGATAACAATCGACTGCGATCCATGTGTAAAGAGCTTGTTAGACTACGGAAGAGAGAAGTGTGTTATGTTGCGTGTGGCGCGTGAGTGTCCTCCCATTTCATTCCATTCATCAATTCGTCTCATTGATAGAGACAGGTAGAACTCATGGTTCTCATAACGTATGCAATGGAAAGTTTTAGGCAACCTTCGACAGTTGGCTAAATGTCGCCCTGGCGCGAATGCATACTACGTTGAGACAGCGGCAATCACTTGCAAACATGACGCAGAGAGGTTTAACAAGATTGACCATTGCCGAATGTCCCTTGCGGTATACATAGCTACGGGTTTCACCGCCGCCCTTTACAGGAACACCCGTCGAAAGGAAGTATTACACCGAACTTCATTTGCAACGTTCAAGTTGATTGATAACAGATTCAACTTAATGATAGTATTCGCCAGTCTAAAGACTGCCCAGGGCAAACCGCGTGGAGGCTCTATCATGTCTTGCCCCATAGTGGACGATTATACGGTAGTGTGTTAGTAGATTTCAATCATTGAAAAGGGAAGATGAGAATCATTTCATTTGTCTCATCAACGTTTATCATGGGAGCAATCATTGAAGGGACATCTAATGAATTACATTTCACTCTACTCCATATCATAAAGACTAACCTTTGTCGAATGGCTGAAGTACTCTGACCTGACGAGAGAAAGCGTCACGTTGAGTATGAAGTCGAACGCCCAACATGAGCAACAGCTCAGAGGTTTCGGTCTAACAAACGACGAACAACCCGTGCAACACAATCCCTCTACGGCAGTACCCGCCGTCCCGAAGGAACGCTCGAGCAAAGGAGGTATTACAGCGATGATGTGCTTTATGAGTAGAAGTGAATCTCTTGGTAGCAAGAGACTATTCAACTAGATAGCAAGTCAAAAATAACCTGATAGCAGGACAAATGTATAGTCAGTAATTTACACTTAGTGAGGAATGATAGATTTGAGTGTAGTGAGTGGCACTCGATCCCGTCGACAGCCCGAAGGCCTTGTACTGATCACTAGGGAAGTGAGAGATCTTCCCCGATACCCGCTCTTTACAGCTGAAGACATCATTGTCACTGCCCCGAAGTGGTAACAGCAACGCCGAGTCAAAGGTAGTGAACAGTAGCTGGGATCTAACCCCTCAAAGCTGCCTTAGTCTTAGTTGAATTTGAAATCTGATAGCAGATTTGAACTCAGCATACTTGAAAACCTTGAGGAAACATCCCAAGTTATTGCTTTGATCTGCTTGATAGCAAGCCGTAGAGAGCTTGATTCACCAGCGTTTTGCAATGGAGATGTTTAGAGGCCACCCATGACAAGATAGCTAAGACTCAACCGATTGGCGTTCAAAGTGCTACGTTGAGAGCTGTGTCAAATGCCCAACATGAGACATGAGTTGTCCCAGCGGTTACGGTCTTAAATATGACACATTCCCTTGCCACACTTATCACTACGGCATCGTCCGCCGTCCCGAAGGAACACCCTGTCAGTGGAATATTACAGCAAAACTCTCCGTGTCTTGCTCGCTTTCAGTGAAAAGCCGCTTATACCATGAGAAGACTGGCTCAGACATCATTAAAAATGCTTTCATTGACTTCAGCAGGCTCGAAAACCCCAGAAAACCTCCAAAACTAGTGAATTTAAATTTTTCAACTTTTTAGCACTACTTATGAAATTTTATAAGTAGTCCATCACTTAGGGCAGGTCAATAGCGACCGAACCTTTTTTGAATCAAGTCAAACGGACTTGTAGAAGCAAAGTTACGAGCCTTTAAAGTTTTGGAGTCTTTTATGGCCTGGAGACGAAGGCCATCTCCTGGCGAACCTCTAAGTCTGACGCCTTAGCTGATATCAGCAATGAAATTTTCTAAGTCGGTTTCTTACAGAAACTTGGAATTTGGAATGTCCGAAGCTATCATCGGAGCTCAGAGAGACGACCTACCTCTGACAATCGTTCTCCTCTAAATGACAAGTCTCCGTCGGTTCCCAGCTTATATAGTGTGTGGCGATCAGCTGATGACGTAATACCCATCATCCAAACACTAAAAATCCCGTCTATCTCCGGTTCTAGTGCTCCGATTGAGCTGGAAATACACCATTTCCATGTAGAATTTGACGCTGAATCCGAATCTGACCTCCGTTTTCCCATCCGATGCTTCGTTTAGGCTCTACAGTAGGCAGCCATCGCAAAAATTCTAACTCTGTCGTTTTTCCGAAAAATGTTGAAAATTTTTCTCGCCGATGACTTGAAACTCTCCGATTGACATGAAACTCACCATACAGATAAAGAATCTGACGCTGATTCCAAATCTGAAATCCGTTTTCCAATCCGATGCTTCGTTTTGAAGCTAGAGCCCAAAACGTCCCAAATTCTAACTCTGTCGTTTTTTGCCAATGTCACAAAATCTTAAATGGCGTCTCACACCTAAACGAAGACAGATAGGAACAAGCCGATTCTTTCACTGAATTCGTCTCACTCTTAGCTTTCAAACGAGCTATCGCACGACAAAATCCGTCCACTGGAAGCCAAAATCGAAGCAAGCTGTCCAGAGGGGGGGGGACGTCAGTGAAATTTCAAAATTTGATGAAAAATGTTTTGGTGACGGTCCCAGGTCGAAATTCCACACTTTGGAAAATTTTCAAAATTTTACCCATACAAAGTCACTCTGACACTTAGGATTTTTTCAGGTAAGCGAGCTCCGACCTAAAATCTTGTAACCGCTCTAACTTTTGAACGAAGACAGATAGGAACAAGCCGATTCTTTCACTGAATTTGTCTCACTCTTAGCTTTCAAACGAGCTATCGCACGACAAAATCCGTCCACTGGAAGCCAAAATCGAAGCAAGCTGTCCAGGGGGGGGGGACGTCAGCGAAAAACTTTTTATCTCCGATTTCGCTGGAAACATCCTTCCTAACCCAAAATTTCACGTAGATTCCGAATCTGGCCTCCGTTTTCTCATCCGATGCTTCGTTTGGGCGCTACACACCAAAACGTCCCAAATTCTAACTCTGTCGTTTTTTCGAAAAATGTTGAAAATTTTTTCTCTCCGATTGACTTGAAACTCACCATACAGATAGAGAATTTGACACTGATTCCAAATCTGAAATCCGTTTTCCAATCCGATGCTTCGTTTTGAAGCTAGAGCCCAAAACGTCCCGAATTCTAACTCTGTCGTTTTTTGCCAATGTCCCAAAATCTTAAATGGCGTCTCACATCTAAACGAAGACAGATAGGAACAAGCCGATTCTTTCACTGAATTCGTCTCACTCTTAGCTTTCAAACGAGCTATCGCACGACAAAATCCGTCCACTGGAAGCCAAAATCGAAGCAAGCTGTCCAGAGGGGGGGGGGACGTCAGCGAAAAATTTTTTCTCTCCGATTGCTTTCAAATTCACCATACCGATGCAGAATTTCACGCTGAATCCGAATCTGGCCTCCGTTTTCTCATCCGATGCTTCGTTTGGGCGCTACACACAAAAACGTCCCAAATTTTAACTCTGTTAAAATTTTGAAGAAACAGTTTTTCTCGCCGATTGAGCTGGAAATCACACCACAGATGCAGAATTTTACGCTGAATCCGAATCTGGCAGCCATTTCACCATCCACGACAACCTAGTCGGTCGCCCACGTCAACCTAGACGGTCGCCCACGTCAACCTAGACGGTCGCCCAAGTCAACCAGGCGGTCGGACCAACTCACTCGAGTCTCACACTCTGTCGTTGCAGAGGGGGGGGGGAGTCAGCGAACATGTTGTGAACGTGAACCAACCTGGCCGGCACACCACGACAGACCACAACCTCTGTCGTTCCAGAGGGGGGGGGCGCGCTGTGTTTATTCTGGACCTTTTGTTACTACTTACATGAGAGGAATTATTTGCAGCAAAAAGATAAAATCGTAGAGCTGAATCGTCAAAGAATGCATTCGACCTGGATGCCAACGAATAATTACATATGAGCCAACCCATGAAATTAGATGATGCAGACTATTTCATATAGCTCTAACTTAGTTTCATACCAATAGAATTATTTGCTATTTGTAGCAAGTTATTCTTCAATTATAAAACAGAATGTTGCTTCAATGAAATAATTTCTTGTCATTTATCAAAAGAGTTCTTGTTGGCATTTGAAATCGCTTTTTATATTTTGAAATCATTTCCTTGTCTTGATGGCTTTTCCTTTCGTTTTGATTGCTAGTAATTTTTCGCGGTTAGCCCTAAAAATCTTGTGCATTTCCTCCTCATCCTCTGCTAAATGTTCTTTCCGTTTGAAAAGATGGAATTGATATTATTTATTTGCATTTTATTGTGCTTCACATATTTTGCTTTTTCTTCCGATTTATGCTGGCCTAGCAGTGCGACTAAACTTAACGATGCGAAACAGAAATATTTTTTTCAAAAATGTGTGATATTGAAATCGAATTCGAAATTGATCGTGTTCTGGAGTCACTTGAGTTCAATTTCATCCTATTTGTTGTGACACATTCTCTTACACGCTTCAAGAAGCATGTTGCGTTTAATTCAACGTAGCAAAGTGCGTCAAGGTAACAAAATTAAAAAAAAACAAAACAAGCTAATGACTAGTTAATTTTCAATAGGTACAAAATATGATTTAAAAGAGAATTTTTATATCCTAAAATGTCAAAAAAATTTAAAAAATGCTTACTAGAAGGACAAACAACGTTTCTCCTCTCCTCATGTGTAATGAATTGGCGAGTAAGTCGTTCTGTTCAAAATTATGTTTATCACTTATATATTGAAAAGATCCTATTTAACAGTCTGCCCATTCAGATGATAAGAGGACAGGTCTGTTTCCAATCAAAATACCAGATCTAGCTAACACAGCGGGATTACGCTATCTAAAATCTACCAGGTGTGTAAGAGAATTAATGTTAGTTCCTTAAGCTAAAACGTGAAATAAAATTCTACAAAATATGCATACAAATTATTTGACTATTTTTAATGAGGTCATCAACAGGAACTTGGTCAGGACGATCGCGTTTCGACCGCTTCATCCTGGACGCTCAAACCCGACCAAGCGCGGGTTTGATAAGGCACTCGCCAAATCAAAACCAAGTGACTACGAAATACTCTCAACATCATCTATTATGACGTGATTGAATTCAATGTCGTCAGAGGAATGCAATTGAAACTAGTTTAGTCATAATTAGCAAATTTAAACTTTATATATTTGATAATCGTAAAAACATGTATAGGGTATATACGATTTGAAATATTTCCTCTTCACCGAGATCCATATAATTTCCAGCTTCATTCTTCAAAAACCAAACTCGGATTCGAAATTTTCTATTAAGCGAGCTTCTAAACGTTTCGCTCGTATTCAGTCTTTTACCTAAGTCTGTCTGAAGAAGAGCGAAGCGCCCGATATCTCTCTTAATAGAAAGTTTCTAATCTGAGTTTGGTTTTTAAGAATTAAATATTGGCCATGTATACATATATGATTTATTTACTTCCATGAGAATATGTTATAACAGGGTGGCGACTACTTTTAAATCTCGGGAAATAAGTACAAATAAGTGCATTTTCAGAAATTATATAAGTACATTGTAACTACTGTTTTGAAGTAACATGTAGATATTGTAAAGTTTTAGGTCTACTTTCCAATTTGGCCGACTAAATGTGTGAACCTGAATTGAAGAACTGAACGGTACATGACAGTCACTATAATAAAAGATTGATGATAATAGAATAAAACAAGCTATATCATCTATAGTCTATGGTCGACACTTTTTGTTCAGTTCTCTTAGTTTGTCTACCCCAACTCCTGAATCGTCTTGGAGCTTTCTCTTGACGGCCTGCAGCTCCCCTTTCTCTTTCAATCCTTGAATTTTTTCCTCCTTTTGTTTTTTCCGAGTCGTCTAACACCTCTCGAACTTCTCTAGCTTGGAGACACCGGCTTCTCGCTACCCGACAAGCGCTCAAATTTTGTTGGTTGATCACCATACGGTTAGGTCCACCTGCACGCTTGATACCATCATATGCATGACGCAGTAAAACAAGCTTCTTCAATAAAGTTATCCTGAAGAAGGTGCTTATTTGCACTCACTCCACGTTCGACGAGAGCAATCAAAATCAATATTTTTTTCATGATCTTGAACACGCTTGAGTATGGTTATGAGTCTGCCATAAGGTGATAGTAGAAATAATCGATGTGATCACAGAAAGGCTTAAACTTGCTTCCGAAATGAGTGCCTCATCGCAGACAAATTATTCCCACTGCCGAAGGCAACCTTCCGCCTCAACGAGACCATTATGGTCGACATCACAAGCATCTCCATCACTATCTTTACTCTTAACTCGCTGCGGTTTTGGTCGGTAAGGAAGCACTCTGGATTGAACCCAGCAGAATCTTTGTTAGTGACAAAGGCGAGCGTTTCCAGATCTTCTTGAATATCAATGCTAGGATGGTTTCTGCATCCATTCGGAATTCCAAATTGAACTTTTCCTTAATACTCCGATGTTTGCGAAGTGATCGTGTGGCTTTTAAACCTATGTCGACTTCTCGAATGGGTAACAGGTTCTCATCGTCCAGGCATTTGATTCCGTTTGTCGATGACCATGATTCACTTCATGCGTGACAATTCGGCGCAGAAAGTTCTTGAGAATGGATTGGAGTTCTCCAAACAGAAATATGGACGCTGGCTGATCACACTGGAATTTCATTAGAAAGTCTAAGATTTCTGAGGAGCAGGAACGAAAGAACCAAAGACGTGCTTCGAGTAGAGGATCTTGTACGGCTTTTCGGACAATCTTGAAAGAATTGTTCTTGGACACAGTCAATTTTGATGGAGTGCTATCAATTTCTACGAGGTGTTTGGACTCGACAGCATCTACGTATCTCTTCAATGAATCCAGTAGTTCAAGGGCTCGATCAACCACTTCGACATTTTCGGTCCATCATATTGGGCAGAATTTCATTGAGATTTTTTCCCCAGCAACGCCTACATATTCACCGCACCGCGCAGGTGATGCGTGGAAGAGGTAGTAAATGCTCTTGAGAAACTGGGAAATATCCAATTAGGAGAGTCCAACTGAAGTGCACCGTTTATTGCATGGAGACCACAAGACCCTAACACCAACAATTGCTTTTCCCGTAAGGATTGTTCAAAGGACCGGAGGAATGTGAAATTTAGATTTGGACAGTCTATTTGAATTTTGAGTGGCTTTGGTTTCATGATGTCATCAATAACTCGTGATAATGCCGGGAAAATATCACTTTCTTTGGCTTTCGTTATCGTATTTCTTTGGCGTATCACAGAAGCAAGTCACAAGCATCTCTGCTCAAGCGATAGATTTCATTCTTATAGTATTGTCCTAGTCCATAAACAGCAATATGTATTGAGACTCGTCCCTTTCCATTTGAAAACCCTGCGCAATCTCAGTCAGGAAACATCTTCCGGAATAGATCAGTGCATGGTTAACTGGCGGATGGCCATGATTTTGTGTTCTGGTCAGAAATAGTTATTTTCACGAGAGTAGTATAAAGACCCCTCATACTGTCCCAGGATTAGTACATTTTGAATTGGAACCTAAATGTACCGATTTGGTTTTAAACTTGATCTTATGGTTCTATTCGTCTGTTATTTGAAGTGGTGATTACGAACACAAGTGTACTGCTTTGTGTCAGTTGTGAACAGAATAGTGTAATGTGTTGATGATGTGAGTTCGGTTAGGCACATTTAAATGTTTAGACTTGATAATTTGAACATGAATGGCCAAGTGTGAAGATTGTTCTAATTGTGTTGAGGATGAGTACGTAATGTTCTAATTGTGTTGAGGATGAGTACGTAATGTTCTAATTGTGTTGAGGATGAGCACGTAATGTTCTAATTGTGTTGAGGATGAGCACGTAATGTTCTAATTGTGTTGAGGATGAGCACGTAATGTTCTAATTGTGTTGAGGATGAGTGCGTAATGTTTTAATTGTGTTGAGGATGAGTACGCAATGTTCTAATTGTGTTGAGGATGAGTACGCAGATGTTCTAATGCTGAGTTTGTTATTTTTGTATGATTATGTTGAAGGCTATATACCTATCTATATCTATACATATATATGTATGCATGGAGAATTGTTTATTATGGTTTGTGTTCAATTGAGACAATTGTGACCACTGTGACCATAGTGACCATTGTGAGCATTGAATCCTTCATTTCTGCTATATGTTCTTTTGTCAAATATCGATAATATGATTCCCACATTCCATAATAGTTTACAAAGTGAAAAAGACAACATTTACGACGTATGTTTAATCAAATATGTGAAAATACGTTAGGGTACATGATGGCCATCTCAGAGAGAAAGCCCTCTCCCCACTGATGGAAAGCAGTGCTTTTTGAGTAGTCATGTTCCGTCATGTGGACGGGGCAAACGACCGGCTGACCGCTCCGAAGTTGTAGGTCCATCACTACAAGTGCTCTCCATAAGAAGACTTCACAGCCATATGATAGTTTCATAACGGTGTCGAGTTTTCCACCAATTAGGAACATCCCAGAGTAGGTACCAGAGAAGAAGATCTCTCCACTCCTGGACTTGTCTTTTATCTCTGCAATCACACCATCGAGTTTGCCGCCTTCAATAGGATCCGTTGTGTTCCCCGATAAGATAAGGTTGCTTGAACTTCCTGCCATGAGAGTAGTGAGGATTAGAACAGATAACAATTGGAACTATCCCACGACTTATGTAGCCCAAGCAGGGAGAATTAGAACACTTCTTATTGGCTGTTGGGAATTCCTTTGTTTAGAAAGTATATAAGTCCTGAAATTGTACCAATTCCAATCCTGAAGTTGTTGTGAAATCAAAAGAGACATTCACAATGGTAGGCCCCAACATACCACCTCAATCGCCGGTTCCAACCGAGGGATCGATATCGAACATATTCGATTTGGTTGACTCACATGTCAGCGAAGATCAATCAACACCACCGATGGAGGCACGCATTAGTGTCAAGGTGTGGAACGCTCCAGAAAGAGTGCACACAAAAAATCCATGTTGTATGCACGTGTATGCAAATGGAAAATTTCAATTTTTTCTCTAAAAATGACTAATTTTTCAAGATTTTGACCAAGTTCCAAATTTAAAGTTTACAACTCAAAATCATCACAATCCTAAGTACACCCTCGACCTTGACCTGACCTTTGACCTTCATACACAGCGAGCTGCGGGGGGCCCCTCAAAATTTATTTACCCATGGGCTCCGAGCGCCATAGGTACTCTTCCTTCTCAACTTAACCCTAACCCTCACCCTAGCCCTAGCCCTAACCCCAACCTAACCCTAAACATTACCCTAACCCTAAACATAGCCCTAATCCTAGGCTCATATCTTCTAGTCTTGTTATAATGCAGCAATTGATAAGTGCACAAAATTTGAAAATGTGATGCCCACATAAACATCCTCAGATGATGCCTCATGTGTTCACCATGGTTTGTTTAAATGGATCATTTGACAAGTGCGCGAAATTTGAAATTTTGATTGGGTGATAATTCTATTAACATTTATCACTTTGGAACAACTTTCATGTTACTTTTTTCTAAGTTCATAAGTAGGTACATCAATAAGTTCTAGACCTAAATAGATAGAAAATAACTTGATCAAAATTAATAGACTTAAAGTAATGATTATGAAATTTATTAAAGACTATCTATTCTCCTTAGTATAATACTCACTACCACGATGTGACTTGGAACGATTTACATGTTACTTTTGTAACTTTATAAGTTCCAAACCTATGGAGTTAAAAGATGTGACTTAATCAAAATTAATAAACTCTGTTACAGCTTAATGTTGCAATTCATCAGCTGTTTGATTTTGAATCTTGTTTAACTGAATACATTTTGTTTAACTATATCATCTAAATGGCATGACGTCAGTAGGTCGTTGTTCGTAGTTGCTTTGTGAATTTCATATATAAAGAAAGTGTTGAAGGCAGTTCTTCACTCATTTTTGAATTATCAGTTTGCCTAGCAAGACGTCAGCTCCGATCTTTCAAACCTTAATCAATATTCTAAAGTGAGTTTGGAACAATTTACATGTTACTTTTTGTAACTTTATAAGTAGGTACATCAATAAGTTCTAAACCTAAATTTAAAGTCTACATTCAAATCATTTTATGTTTTAAATATGGATTTATTTTTTACAGACATGACTCGTCCCAGCTGCTTGCCACGTCAACGTCTAATCCTCCTCTACTGCGAAACCTGCAAGCAGGCGGTCCGCTATTCCATGAAAAGTCAGCATGAGGACTGCATAATTCGTCAGGAGTGCAGTTTCCTTTACTGCCTCTTGTAAGAGTTATGTCTAGACGGACATGGAAGCAAAAGGAAAGAATCCTAAGAGATTCATTATGACCAACACCAAATGCGCATTGAGAAACGGGAGGGAGGGCCGAAACGTCACTTGCCTTGAGGAGGAAAGCGCGTTGAGAGGCTGTTTGCCAAGGAGAGACCTCTTGAGGGCATCCTGAGCAAACTTCTGGAGGAGTCCACAATCGAGATGCCCAAACCGAAGCCGAAACCTAGACCCAAGTCCCACAAGTTCATCGACATCGATTCCGACTCCTCGGATAGTGATGTTGAGGTGAGTTCATATTTAGAGTATTAGCAGTAACATAAGTTAAAGAAAATATTAAGAGTTCAAAACTTATAGGGAAAGTTGACTTCGGTTTTGTTTTTTTCATACATAATAATATGCATGTCTTTTCACCATTTCAGATCAAGAAGCCACCTGTAAAGAAATTGAAAGTCGAGCAGAAGCCATCGGTTCTGAAAGGAATGCAAGTTTGAAATATCAAATCAGCAATTTATCTACTGCATTCTTATGCATTTTCCGTTTTTCACACTTTAACTATGTTTCATTTCTATCCACAGGCAGTCGCTAGTACGCCCGCATGTAGCAGCTGGGTTGCGAAACCTACACCGCTTTCACAGAGAGTAAGTAATAGAAAATTATTTTAGTCATACAAAATAACATTATTAGATTGCTAACTTAGGTCACTTGCATACATTGAAATTCGAGAAGAATTTAAAATGTATTTTCCCTTGTAGAGCTACCGATCGCTCTCTTTGAAGAAGAGCAGGTGAGCGAAACTCCTATGTCTAACTCCTGCGACAACTACCTCAATGGAGGAGAATGAGGAGCGTCTCTATTCCATCCGGGAGTCTTCTTCAGATGAAGAAAACGTAAGTGTCAATCATAGGAATAGGCTAATGATCCTAACTATAATGTTATCACATCGAACTCGTGATGTTATGTCCATTTCATTAGTAATGGGCAAAAGACCGTTCCAGGACACCATAAAATTCAAAAAATGGTATTTTTAAAAACGACATAAATTCATGAATTTAGACCCTTTTTCAGGTTTTTAAGACCTAAATTTAGACAGTTCCAGGACACCATAAAATTCAAAAAAAAGGTACTTTTTGAATGGACTAAATTTATGAATTTGAACCCTTTTTCAGCTTTTTAAGACCTAAATACATGAATTTAGTCCATTCAAAAAGTACCATTTTTTCAAAAAATGGTATCTTTAAAAACGACATAAATTCATGAATTTGAACCCTTTTTCAGGTTATGAAGACCTAAATTCATAAATTTGGGCGTTTTTAAAAATACTCAGTTTTTCAAATTTTTCAAAATCTCAAAATTTGAGAATTACAATTTTACACCCGCCCTTAAAATCATGACCGTTCCAGGACACCGAAAATCATAAAAGTTAAGAATCTCAAATTTATGATTTTGATCATTTTCTTGCTCAAATCATGACCGCTCCTGGCGTTCTTACAATTCCTGTTGTTGCTACTGCTTTGCACTCAGATAAACACTCAATTGTAGAGAACATCTGCTTCTCGCATTTATGAATAAAAGGCATTTCAGTGTAAAGAGCTGTGACCTCCAACTCAAACATTTGAAAGGAAACAATGTATGAAAGAACAAACAGCTGCTACACCCACTTAGACATTTGTAAGACGTGGAATATATAACCAGCAAATCCTACTCCGGCGTCCCTTAAGAAATTTTTTTATTATAAAATGAACAACATAAATGAGTTTTAAAATTATATGGAACGCAAGCAACTACAAATTTTGATCTAAAGAAAATTGCAAATCAATTAGGAATAAAGAATTTTCATGTTCTAATGAGAGCCGAATTACAATTCCTAAAAAATAAGCCAACTATAAATTTCATAACAAATCTTCACACAACAGATGAAAAAGGAGTACATTGGTCTGCAGGTATCTTTAATAAAAATCGAGATAATTACTATTTCGACTCCTATGGACTTCCACCTACAAATGAAGTCAAAAAATTACTTGGCAATGGAACTTATAATACATTTCAAATTCAAAAACCGGGAACTACTTACTGTGGTCAATTATGTCTTTATGTTTTATTTAAATTACAAAAAGGAGTACCATTTCTTGATATTGTGTTAGAATTGAATGAAAATAATGATAATTAAAAATCAGTTCGTTGTAATTCATTTTGATAAAAACGGCCTCTGATATGTTCATTATCTAAATCTTTAATTTCATAAAAAATCGGATAGGTTTGATTTATTTTAGAAATTTCAAATATTTCTTTAGTCCAATAGCCAACGAAGCCTTTTTCAAATTTATTCTTATATTTAAATATTCTAACTCTATCTCCAATTTCAAATTTCGGCTTAAGTTTCTGCAAATTCGGATTACTCTCATTCAAATTATTATTTTCGTTCGAATAATTATTTTCGAATATTTTCTTTCGGATTAAATCAGGGTCGTCAGAAGCATTCTTTGGAGTTTCTTCAATATCAGAATGAACTTTATTATTGTACTCTTCTACAACTCCTGGTAATATCTTCAACCATTTCTGATTTCTTTGCTCAGTAAATTTCTTGAATAATTTATTTTTTAACGTCCGATTGAATCTTTCTATCACTACGGCCTTCCTTGCATTTTCAGTTGAATTAACAGTTTCAAATAGTGGCTGAACGTTTCGGTTAAAAAATTCCGACCCTTTGTCAACAAACAATTTTTTTGGCTTTCTCTTACTTTCTTTAAAGATTTCTTCAAACGCATATTTAACTGATAGACCACTTTTATTTTTCAAAGACTTTACCCAAGCGTATCGTGTATATAAATCTATAACGGTCAATGCGTACTTAAATCCTCCTTCATTCGGCATATGAATAAGATCAGCACTCCAAATATCATCTTTATTAAATACTTTTACTTTCAATAAATATTTAGGCTTTCTATATTCTTTATGAAATTCGGAAGCGTAGGTTCGAGCGTTGCTCTCAGACAGCTTTGCTGTCGTTTCATTTGCTGGCGGATCAATACCCTGAACGAATAATATTTTAGAACAAACATTTACCCTGACCGAACAAACATTCTTTCAATTTTTTCTCTAAATGTAGCATTTTGAATACTATCTAATTCTTGAATCATCTTCTTATCAGCTGCATGTCGAGAACTTAGATCATGATTTCGATAAGCTAAATCATGCATGTAAGCTGCGGCATCTACTCTATTTATTGGTTCTTCACCTGGTTTCGGATTATTATTCTCATCTAGTCTTATATCTAATCGAGTTCCTGGACCGGTATATGAATGACCGGGAAGATGTTTTTCTTTCGAATATTTACTCCAAATAAAGCCAGGAAAGTTTTCTAATGTTTTTTGTATGTCACCTCCAATATGCTGACAATTTGAGTTTTTATTTTTGTTTAATAGATAATTTAATAAATCTAAATTGGCAATTTTTAATTTAATTAAATTTTCGGAATTTGTAGAATTCATTTTAAAAGATAAAATAAATGTTTTACCTAATCGAACCTTGTTCAGAGTCTTTAGCCGATCGGACCAAAGGTTCTGAGGTTATTACCGAATCATACTAGGACTTAGATATATTCCAGAACCATCTTTAGTTTCTTTAATTTCAATTAAATCATCAACATTGTGGAGAATATTTTTAAGAACTCGTTTTCCTTCATCAACTAATTTTAATTTACTAATAAAATTATCTACTCTTCCTTCTCCCCTAGCAACTTTCTCTAACTCCCTATTATGACGTTTTTGTTCTTCTAATGCTGCCTTCTCTGATTTATTTTTATTTACTGCTTGGACAATACCAGCTGTCCCACCTGCAACACTTCCTGCAGCTGTTATGCCACCTATTATTAGGGGAATTAATGGGAAAATCCCGCCATTCTTTTCTTCTTGTAATTGAATATTCTCTATCATCGGTTTACTTATGTAATACTTTTTTTTATTAATAGTAATAGTTTTCGGTGTATTTTTGTCAACAATATTACGTAATTTTAATTCAACAGTTTTATTATTATTACTTTTCGGTTGCGACATTTTTAATAAAAAAATTTTAAGTTAGGAATTTTAAATTCTAGTTACGAAAAATTTTTAAGTTACGAAAAATTTTAATCTATTCTAGTTATGAAAAATTCTTAAGTTATCAAAAATTTTAATCTATTCTAGTTATGAAAAAATTTTAAGTTTAGAATTTTTAATCTATTCTAGTTATGAAAAAATTTTATTACTAATTACTAAAAAAATTTTAATCTAAGAATTTAATTAATTAATCGACGAAGTCTTGGGCTTTAGCCTATCCTTGCCATCTTTCCATTAAGAATTTCAATAGAATATTTTACATCTTCTAGCAATAAACCATAAGCCATCAATGAAGTTGTGGAATCTTTTTTTTCAATATTAATTGTTACATCACAACCAGTCTTGATAATATCTTCAGATTGTGCACTTAAATCGAAACAGAAAACAGGATATAAATGTCTCCAATCTCCAGGAATTAATTGTGGTTCAACTCCAAATTCTATACAAAGATTTCTATAAGCATCATATCCTTCCATAAATTGATTATTGGTATCATCGAATCTTAATGGATCAATTGGATATCGGGTTTGATTTAATGAAACTTGTAAACTTCGAATTGTATTAATATGAAAAAGATTGTTGTTCTTATCAAAACTTGGAGAATTATTTCTTTGAAATGTTAGTAATAAATATCTTGGAGTATTCGAAGTTCTAGTAAAATGCCAGTTAAATCTTTGTTCGGAAAAAGTTACTGAACTAGCAATACGCTTTAGAAAATTTAATGGAATTGGTTTGTTAGTATTTAATCTTTTTGCAATAGCTGTTTCAACCTCTAAACTAGGAGTAATATGCTTAATCCACCATTCAAGTCTATCAATTTTTAAATATGCTTTTTTTCCAGTCTTACCAAAAAAGATTAATTCATTATTTGCTGTACGATGAATTATTAACTTAAATTTTAATTGATATGATATTTTGTCATAATCTAAATATCCGAATAATGGAGACAATGACAAATTTACTGCCTGTTTACTTTTCTTGTTAAATTCACGTCTTTCTTTATATGCACTATTGTTTGTTTTATTTAAATGATTTGCAATATTTTCTACATCTTTCGCAATTCCTGCTGCATCTGTTCCACCGTGAGTTAAATCATCTATAATTATACCATCATTAGTATCAGGAAACCAACCTTCGATTTCATACTTTTTATTATTTTCACCAATTGTTACAAATCTAAGCATTGTATCAATTACACCTGGAGAATCACTTATTGTTTCTATATTTTGAGTTGCAACATCTAAACGCATTTGTGTAAATAATCTTGGAAAAAAATTATTCTCTAATGCAATATTATCGGTATCTGGTAATGGTGTTGTAAAATTAGCATCACTATATAAAGAATATTCACAGTGTAAAAAGGAATCAGGTAAATATATATAACTATGCTGATTATCAACTTCAAAAATTAAATCACCTCTAGTATTTACTCGACTGGAAGATCCGGGATTCATAGCAATTCTTATATAGTCATTCTTTTTTTGATTGTAACTGACGAACGGAGGCTCGTCTAATCTAAATTTATTTTCGATAAGCGAAGACATTTTTATAAAAAATAATTTGACTTTTTGTTTTTCTCACAGACAGAAAAAATTTTTACTAAAATATAATTTTAGAATTTTACTAAAAAGTTTTACTAAAAATTTTACTAAAAAAATTTTACTAAAATATAATTTTAGAATTTTGCTAGACCAGCTCCGCTACAGCTTTGAAGGTTAAACCGAAGGTTGCTGCTCACGCCATTACCTCTTATTTCTTCAATTGAACGTTTTATGGCTACCCCTGATTTCTTCCTATGTTTACTATCAGACGGAGCTCCGCTCCTCAAGGTTTCCCCCACAGCTATGTTAGCAATTTTGTTTTTTGTTTCCTCTGAAAGTTTTTTTAAATTTTTTAGTTCTTCAGAATCATTCCTAAGTTTACGAATAGCTTCTAGTTGTTTTAATTCGCTTTGAGATTTAACAGCATTTGATATTGCACTAGCTGTACTACCTATAGCAGCTGCTCCTTTTGCAGCAGATGTAATCAAATCTTTATTATTTTTAATTAAGTTAACGATACTTCCAATACCATAAAATATACCATCCCCTTCTTTTTGAATTGTTTCTACACTGACATAGTGGTAAACAGATTTCATAGATGGTTCATTAGCAATTTTTTGATTTGAAGCAAAATGTTTAGGATTGTGTTTATAAATTATAGGCATTTTTTAGGATTAAATTTGACTTTTGGAAAAAATATTTACGTTAATATTTGCGCTAAGATTTACGTTTGTGAATGGACAACAACTTCGAGATAACTTTATTAATTGACTGTTGCAGTTTATCTATTGCGTCAAGCAGCGTGTGATGTACTTTAATTTCTTTTCTATTAACTTGCATTTTCTACTGATTAATCTTCAATGCCGTTTTAAGTGCATTTAACTTAATTTTAAGAACATCTAGTTGTCTTTTAACAGAATCTAACTGTTCTTTATTTTCTTTAGAGTTTTCTTGTAAATTTTTCTTTAATTCATTTTCTAAATTGATTTTGAGAGTTTTCATTTTATCAACTCTTTGATTAAGTGAGTTTACTTCATTTTTTATTCTATTCATCTTTTTCATTTATTGAGTAATTTTAGAACTCAATTCATCAACACTTTTTTGGAATGTAGTTTGTAACTGCTTTAAATTTTTTTTAATTCTTTTAGGAAGTTTTTCTATTTCATCTTCTAATTGTTCTTTTAACATTTTTATCTGATGTTTATTTTTAATTACAGCAGATTTTAAATTTAAAGAAAGTAATATTAAAATTTTTGATTGTTCTGAAATCTTTTTAAAAAGTTTTGCTACATCTGCTTCTAGCTCTCTATCCTTTTTATCAAGTTTTAATAATTTTTCGTTTAATGATTTGTCATTAAGTTTAAGCAACTTTAATTCATTCATCAGTGGAACCAAAACATCGTTTATATATTTTTCTTTTAAGTCATTGATTTGTGTATCAACATATTGTTTATTTGTTAACTCTGTATTTTGTTGCGGAAGAATAGAAAGATACAAAGGACCAGATAAAACGTCTCCAGTTTTCATGATATAAATTTCTATTTCTATTTCTAATTCACGATTATTCGGGATATATGCACCTCCACCAACATTTGGTAACATCATTTTTTAACAATAAAAAAATAAAATTTTTTCTAATAAAAATGAAAAAATGGATAAAGCAAATTTAAAAAAATTATATTCGCCCGCATCATCCTGTTCTTCTTATTCGACGAGATCAACGGGATTTGAAAATAAATGTTTTGATAATAATAATAATAATAATAATCCATGTATAGATGTTAATATTCTATTTCAATTACAAGCCGAAATATTTAGAGAACAGACTAAAGGTTTACCTTCTATAGAAACTAACTATTGTATTTTTCCAGGTGATCCATTTATTAAATTTATGGATATTGTAAGCAAATACAATGACGTAGCTTATGTTGAACTGAACAAAGAAAATATGATTATAATAGGACATAATAATGTTTACGGATTTATTAGAGCAGTTTTGCCGATTAGTAATACTGATTGGATAGAAACTAAAATTATTAATTTTTTCAATATTAAAGAATTAGTTAAAAAATTAAAATCTTTATCCAAAGAAAAAATAAGATTATTTGTTGTTGAACAAAATCAATATAATATTCATATTGAGAGTAAAAAGCATAACGAAGAATTATTATGTCAAGTTTATTATAGAGATACAATTTATAAACAAGAAACATTAGAAATGCCGCAAAGATATGATGATGATACATATATAGGATTATATTCAAACTTAAATATTAATTTATTAAAATCTTATATAAATGGCCTAGCTCAACAAGAGAAAATTTATATGTGGACTACACCTTATACTATTAACAATGACCATAATCATAATCATAATAAACGAACCGAAGGTTCTAGGGCTTTGCCCGATCTTAAAGAAACTAATAATAATGATAATAATATAGATGATGATTCTGAAACATCTGAAAATGGTGTAAATGGTAAAAAAGATTATAAAAATATTAGTAATTATAAAAATTTAAGTGAAGAAAAATTTATATCTCATACTGATGTACATGTTATTAATACTACATATAATCAAAATTTATCTAAATTTCATTTTCTTACAATTGAAAATAATAATGATGGTATAGTTGAAGATACTGTTCGACAACTATGTGTCGGGTCTACAAAATTTAAATTAGGATTTATATCTAATCAATTTAAAATTTTATCATCTTTAATAAAAACTAAAAGTGATTCAGATTATGGTGGTGTTATTAAATTTACCAAAAGAGATCAAAGACCAATATTTTTCTCTATTATATTATTATCAGATAAAAAATGTAATTTAGAGTTAGATATTCCAATAAGAGAATGGTATCCAATCCCAAAAAGTGTAATTTATGATGATGATGAAGAATCAATTTATGATGATGAAGAATCAATAGTTAGTGAAAATAAATTTAAATTATCTTTTGATAAAACGTTATATGATAAAACTTAATATGATAAAACTTAATATTATAAAACATTATATGATAAAGAAAATAAAATACCTAAAGAACGTGAAATATATAATAATATAAAATAACTCTCAAGACCTTGATATTAGAATGTTTATATCTAAAATTAAAACACAATTTTTTTCTTTAAAAAATAAAAAAATGGAAAATACCAAGTTTTATTGTAACTTATGTAAAAAAAAGTTGCAAACAAAAAGAAGTTATCAATCTCATTTAAATAGTAAATTGCATTTACAAAATGTAGATCGAGTTGATGAAGGAAATATATTAAAATTAAATAATTATATAAACTATCTAGAAACATTACCTACTAATATAAAAGTTAAAAAAATGTTTGATGATTATTCACATTCGGAATATAAAAAAGTTTTTAATAGTGAAGATGAGACCACACCAGATGGAAGATATTTATTTAGCGATACTGATGAATTTAACGAAATTAAAAAAACAGATGAAGCTGAACGAACCGATGAAGCCGAACGAACCGAAGGTTCTAGGGCTTCGCCCATAACAGATAAAAAATATTTATTTAATGAATCGGTACACGGGACATCGGAGATGTCTTCCAGGGCTTCGCCCGTTGAACATAATGAAACCGATGAAACTTTTTCTGATATTCTAACCAACTTTTATAATATATTTAAGAAATCTTTCAAATGTTATATGAATGTAGAAGTACTTTATACAAAAAATGGACCTGATGGAATTCCTGAAGAAATAATACAAGGACATTTTACAAATTCACAAGAAATTCATAATGTAAATGATATACAACCCATATTTGAACAAATGATACTTAAATTAGAAAATTGTATAATTGAAGCCCAGTTACGTGAATCTGGTTGGAGATTTGTTAAAATACTATCTAAGAAAATAGTAATTGATAAATATAAAAATAATGCTGGTGGTAGTTATGTTCCTTTACCTTTCAGTTCACTACAAATAATCAACATAAAAAATGAAGATGATTATTGTTTTCTGTGGAGTATTATAGCACATTTACATCCTGCAGAATATCATAAAGAAAGACTAAGACATTATAATAAAGAGGAATATATAAAGGAATTTGATCTTTCTGATGGCTTACATGAATTTCCATATGATTATAATAGGTTAATAAAGTTTCATAAAAAGAATAAAAATTTAATAGAAATAAATGCTTTTGAATTAAATGTGAATTATGTTTCTATTGGTAAAATTACTCCACTTTACTCAGATTCAAAAAAATTTTATTTGAATAATAAAAATTTATGTCAATCAGAAATAGTATATAATGATAGCGGAAATTACATGCATCATAATATTTTTTACCACGGAAATATAATATGTACTGAAAAATTTGAAATTATAAAAACACTATCACCAATAATGATTAATCATAATAACTATAAAGGACGTAATGATGATTATAATTACAAATATTCATCTTTATCTTCAGAATATCAACAAAAATTAGAAAATTTAAATAAAAGTTTACAAAAATGTAAAACAGATTATCAACAACAAACAAAAATATTAGTACAAGAATATGGTCATAATTATCAAAATAAGATAGAAACGATTCAAAAATTAAATGAAGACAATAAAGAATTAAATAATGAAGAAAATGAAACCAATCAAAAAATAAATGAATGTCTAAAAAAATGTCAACAACAATATAAAGAACAATATAATAAAGAATATGAACAACAGCTACAAATATTGAATCAAAATTTTCATCGAAATACATTTAATCTTACAAAAGAAATTGATGAAACACATGAAATATGTAAAGATAAATTTGAAAAATTAGAACAGACAAAACAACCAGCACAAGCGAATATATCATATTATCAGGGTCATTTTATATTGTGTAAAGATGTTTCTATATTTACAAAAACTTCAGATAATGCTAATTTTCCTTGTCTTCAATGTATGACAAGTTTTAGAACTAAAGAAGAAATGAATAGACATTTGGAGAATTGTCAACAAAACGAAGCAGTTGAAAATACTTTTCCTAAAGATGATTATTTAGAATACAATAAATGGTATTTCAAAAATAAAGTACCCTTTACTATTTATTGTGATTTCGAAGCATATAATGTTAATATGACACAAAATCATGGGACATCGGAGATGTCTTCCAGGGCTTCGCCCGATTCTGAAAATGATAATTCTGAAAATGATAATTCTGAAAAAAGTGCATCTGAACAAAGTAAATAAAATTATTTATTTGAACAAAAACCATTATGTTGGGGAATGTACATTCATTCAAATTATCCTGAACTATTTAAATCAGAATACTATCAATACTATGGTGAAGATAGTTCAGAAATGTTTACAAAGAAAGTAGAAGAATTACAAAATTATTTTTCACAATTGCGTGAAACAAATATACCAATGATTCCATTAACGGATGAAGAAAAAATTAATTTTGTTAATGAAAAAAATTGTTATTAGTGTGGAAAAGAATTTACAAAAAATTATAAAAATGGCAAAGGTAGATATCTTTACAAGCGAAGCGACGGCTCTGCCGTCAAAGTAAAAGATCATGGTCATCTAAATGGATTATATAGAGGTGCAGCACATAATTCTTGTAATCTTAATGCTAATAAATTTAAATATAACTTTGTTCCTCTATATTTCTATAATGGTTCTAAATATGATTTCCATCTAGTAATGAAAGATTTATTTTCATCTGAAAAATTACAACAACAACAAATAAATGTACTATGTAAAACAGAAGAAGAATATTTTTCAATGCAATTAGGTTGTATTACAATTTTAGATGCATTTAGATTTTTTACTCCTTATTCATTAGATGTTATGGGAAAAACTTTGAAATCTGAACAATGTAAAATATTAAATAAATATAATTTAAAACCTTTAAAAGGAATATTTCCGTATGAGTACATAACTGGAGATAAAACCTGCGGTTCACAGTCGAAGACTGATTTTAATTCTGTGAATAAAATTATGGAAGAACAGAAACTTCCTCCAATAAATAAATTTAAATCAACATTAAAACAATCACAATTATCTAAAGAAGATTATGCAGAAGCTGAAAAAATTGGAGAGTTAAATTGTAAAACAATGTATGATTATACAATGAAATATCTTCAGATAGATGAATTAATCCTTGCTGATCTTTTCGAAAACTTTCGTGATATGTGTTTAGAATATTACGGAATAGATCCATGTTATTGTTATTCTACACCAGGTTTAACATGGTTAGCAGGATTAAAACATACAAATGTTAAACTTAAACATTATAAAGAAAATACATATGATAAATTATTATTTTTTGAATCTGGAATTAGAGGTGGAGTTTCATCAGTTTTAGGTAATAGATATGTTAAATGTTATAATAAGAAAGTAAATCCACAAGAATATGGAATAATGAAACCTTTATCTCCAGAAGAAAAAGAAAAAATATTAGAAATTTTTCGAACGAAACGAGAAGGAGTAGAACGTGAAAATGCAATTGATGAATTCATGAGAGAAAACTATTTGTTATATTCTTCTTGCATGATACAAGAATTACCAACAGGTGAGATGGAATGTTGTAATATTCTTGATTATCAAAAAACATATGATGGAAATTATAATCATGGTTATATATATGAAAGTATGTTGTTGAAGGAAGAATGCTAGATTGGTATTTAGATCATGGAATGATTCTCACAAAAATTCACCGGAAACTAGTACATAGAAAATCTAAATGGTTAAAAAATTATATAGAGTTAAATATTGAAAAACGTAAAATAGCTAAAAGAAATAAAGATGATTTTGGAAACGTGTTCTTCAAATTAATGAATAATGCATTTTATGGTAAGACTTTAGAAAATGTGCGTAATAGACAAAATATTGAAATAGTTTATGATAAAGATAGGTTTCAAAATTTAACAAGGAAACCTACATATAAAATAACTACTAGATTCAGTGATGAACTATGTGCTGTACATTTACGTCGAATTAGCGTAAAACATGATAAGTTTAATTTTATTGGATTCACTATATTAGAATTAGCTAAACTATTTATGTATAGATTTATATATGATTATTTAGCAACTGCTTATGGCAAAAACTATAAATTACACTTTACAGATACCGATTCTGTTTTCTTAGAATTAACAATACCGTATAATTCTACACTTGATGAAGAAATAGATAAAATAAAAGATATCATTCATCCTTCTGATTTATGTAAAGTAAAAGATGAATTAGAAGGAAATGAAGATTTCATGACAGAAGCTATATTTTTAAAATCTAAATGTTATTGTTATAACACAACTAATAATATTAAAACACATAAAACATTAAAAGGAATTTCAAAGGCATCAGTGGCTAATCAAATAACATTTCAAGATTATAAAAATGCATTATTTAATAATGAAATAAAAACAGCATGTAATTATAGACTTAATTCAAAGAAACATAAAATGTATTTAAAAGAAGAACATAAATTAGCATTAGATCCATTTGATGATAAAAGAAAAATTTTACCTGATGGAATAACTGCTTCACCTTTTTAAAGTTTATTTATTATTATTTAAATCAGTCTAGAAAAAAATTTTTATTATTTAAATCAGTCTAGAAAAAATTTTTTTATTATTTAAATCAGTCTAGAATAAAAATTTTATTATTTATTGCTCAGTATAAAATTTTTTTATTATTTAAATCAGTCTAGAATAAGAATTTTTTATTACTCAGTAAACAAATCTTCTATAACTCTATCATGAAATTTTTTATCAATATTAATTGTGATAAATCCATAATCTTTTGACCAAGCATTGTTACACGATTGTTTAAATTCATCTTTATTTCTTACGCATAAATCTCTTTAAAAAATCACTTAAGTTTCTTGCATTTATTTCAAATAGTATAAATATATTTGCATTCTTTCTAATAACACTTCCGTCTAATGAATACATACTTTGTGTTAAATAAAATACACTACAGTTATTATGTCTACCGCTTGTGAAATAATTTCTCTGAACTGACTGATTTCTATCATTAACACAATCATCAAAAATTACACAATGTTTCATTGTTTTATCTAGTTTACTAGGATCTTGCATATTACCACTATCATCTATTAATTGTATCTTTATATGTTTATTTTTATTGGATTCAACTAACTGATTATTTTTTGCTGCTTCTTCACACCACGAACTTATTTCTTCTTCATCTTCAGATTTTTCATATTCTTTGAATAATGAAGCAATTGCTGTTTTTTTAAGATTATTTTCAAATCCATATTTTAAAAATTGATAGACGGGTTGTTCTAATGTTGTTGTATAAATTATAAGATTGCTATAACCCAAAAAATTTGGAGTCGTTAAAATTTTGAATAATAGATATGTTTTTCCACATCCTGATCTTCCGCAATAACTGACAAAACTTTATTAGATAAATTTGGATGATGATTAAATTTAATTTTTTTTAATTTAATGGTAGTACTTCACTCATTTTTTAATAAAAAAATTTATTTTTATTTTATTTTTATTTTTAAAGAAGAAGAAGAAAATTAAACTTCTCTAGCTTCGCGTGGGAGTTTATACCTCTCGAGCGGGAGTTCATACCTCCCGAACCAAAAGATCTATCATAATCTCTTCACCTCCAAAATTTATTTCTTGTCCTTTTTCATCAGTGATTCTAATGTTAATGTTGTTAATAGTTTTTCTTGTAATAGGGAAATATATTAATGTTTGTGGAATTACATTTAGTCTATAACCAATGGGCACAGTAAAAGCTGGAAAACTGAATATTAAATTTGACAATTTAACATTTATATATCCTCCTTCAATAATGTCACAATGTACAACAATTGAATTTATTTCAGTTATTTTTGGAATCTTCTTACCTAAATGATAACCTTGACTATAGGTTTGTTTATTAAATCCTAATAGATTTGACAATGATCTATCATGATTAAAATCAACTTGATGATTTTCGTCTAAAGTAAGAGAAAATTTATTAACTGCCGGTTCAACTGCGAAATGTAATTGTTTCTTATCTTTAAATGGTATACCTAAATTTCTCTTAATTTCATTTGATATTGATTCAACTTCGTAAGAACCAGGAAGAAAAGTTAATATTTTCCATTTTTTGCCTTTATCAGTAGAATATCTAAATTGATCATTCACATCTTTGATAACGTTTTGAATAGTGTTAAATGTAGAGAAACTAGTCAATGCAATTTGATAATTTTTATTTTGTTCCAAATGTAGAATGGGTTCTAAATTACTAGTGTGTGATGAAGTAGTTGTTATAATTTTTAACGTCGTACTAAATTTTGATGAACCCAAAATCTCTGTCAAATTTTCTAAATGATTATTAATTTTGTCTAAATCTGCTGAACACATTTTTTAGTTAAAATTTTGAATAAATATTATAGATAAAAATCGTAGATAAAAATCATAGATAAAAATCGTAGATAAAAATCATAGATAAAATCGTAGATAAAAATCATAGATAAAAATCATAAATAAAAATTAGAAACAACATATTTCAGCTACGGGCGAAGCCCTTAAAGACATCAGAGATGTCCGGTTATACTTTTATAATCCTCTTCATTTAGAATCTTCTTTTCTAACAGTCTTTTTAATATAGCATGAATTTCATTGAAACTAGAATTATGTCCTTCTTTTATTGCCGATATTAAGATATTTAATCTATTTAGTAATTCTTGTGGATCATCTGGTAAAAATACAGTTGTTTCTGTTTTCTGTTTTTCAGATAAACCTTTTCCTACTTTAACTCCCGTTGATAATAAATTTTCTAATTGTTTATAACGTCTAAGAGATTTTACTGCACCAACTCTATCTAACATAGCTTTATATTTTATGAGATCTTCTACAGCATAATTATTTAAATCTGCTCCTCTTAAAAGATCAACAAAATTTCTATCTAAATTAAAAGGAGATTTATCTGGTGAAAAAATTAAACCTCGAAAAGGTTGTGGAAATATTTCTTTTTGTCCGAGATAAAATCTAGGTATTGTTTTTCCATCTATAAATGAGATAGAATGTTCAAATTGCATAGATTTTGGTAATTTCTTATTAATGTTTGATTCTAGTAATCCATAGTCATCTAATATAGTTTTGTGCTCTGGATCTGTTATATCAATTTGTTTATCATTATTTGTACTTTCTTTTTCAAGAGTTTTAAATGGTTTCATAGTTTTTTTAAAATCAGTTTTTACTTGCTCGGTTTGCTGCATTTTTTCAAACATATCAGATTGAATACCAGCTTTTATCATTCTATGTTGAAGATGATTTTCTTTCATAATATTTCTTTGTTTTATTAACTCTTCTAATTGTTTTATTCTTTTAAAATTATCAGCTTTAATTTTATCCATTTTTAAAATATAATATTTGAATTTTGTGGTAACATTGGAATACAGCAAAAACATTTTACTGAACAAATTATTTTTTTATTGCTTTGTTGTCTGACATATTTTCGTTTAAAGTTTTCTCGTTTTAAGTTTTGTTTAATAAAGTTTTGTTTAATAAAGTTTTGCTTAAATTTTCGCTTAAAGTTTTAGCTCTTCTAAAAAAAATTTATCATTTTCTTCATTAGAAATTTTACCATCACCAGAAATTTTGCCATCCTGTTTATTCTTATCATCAACTTTTTCTGACTGTAATTGAAATGATATTTGATTTACTTCATTAGCTATTTGATCAAATTTTTCAATCTCATCTAACGTAATAACATTATCATTACATACTCTTTGAAAGTAGTAATGTAGTTTATCATAGACTTCTTTAATATGTAAATGCTTAGTTTTTAATGATTTTCGTTTCTTAGTTATTAAAGATTTATCTAACATTGTAACAAGTGAAGTTGCAAAAACACCCGTACCTGTTAAAGCTGTAGCAACTACTGGAATTACTAAAACACCTGAAGATATAACAATTGTTAAAGCACCTAAACTTATTGTTAAGAATATCGTCGGCGAATCGGTAAAAGGCCCTATGTGCAAAAAGTCAACTTTTCAGGAAGACGTTTATTCGATCTCTTTGAAACAAAACGCAGTAACAAGAAAAAGTGAAATAGCCAAGTTTCATCTCTTAACACGACTTTTAAACCTGTCAAAGGATAGTTTCTGCAATGATGGTCCTGGCAGGTTTTGGAGGACCCATCTGCACATAGGGCCTTTTGCATCCTCTCCATGTGCACATAGGGCCTTTTGCAAGTGCACTCGATTTGGTGTTTCTTCAAGGAAATTTAATGAAATGTCTAAATATCATATATTTTCTGAATGCTCTCGGTTAGACAAACTCAAAATATGCTGTTTGCACTTGATATCAGTTAGTCGTAGCAGGCCTAAGCCTACAATCGTAGGCCTAGGCCTACATGTGCATTGTAGACCCTGCTTAGAATTTTTGAAGTTTGTTTTCCTACAAGTTCATGCTCTAAAGAGCTTATCAAAGTACCAAATACTTCATCAATTAAAAGCATAAACAATTGACTCGTTCCTCCAATCATAGACCTACATGTAAAATCCTGATGGATGAAAAACATGTAGGCTACATACATGTACATTGTCCTACATGGGCACAATTGTATGTAGCCTACATATAGCCTAGAGAATAGCCTTGCGTGATCTGTTGCATATTGTGCACTAACTTGCATGGCAAGTACATACGGATCAAACTAAGCTTATTCCACTGTATAATGATGAGTGCCTGTAGGCCTATGCAATAGGATATAACAGCTGCCATAGAATGAGGCAAAAGTCTAATTCTAACCATGTCCAAATTTTGACATTGCAGTCCGTCCCTTTGCTACCTCATACACAGTTATATTAGTCTACTTATAGGTTTTGTAGAGAAGCATGCCCGTTAAGATTCATTGGAAACATATGTTTGTAAAAAAGTTTTTTTAGAAGAATAGCATCAATGATGATAACAGAATGAACACAATCAAACTGTGAATCACAGCAGAGTTATCATTGAACTAAGTTGTAGGCCTACCAGTCCCACCAAGGCCTCATGGTTTCAAATTGGATCATAAATGCTCTCAACAAAATCAAACTTGAATCAGGAAGCAGAAGCATCACTACAATCGAGCACACACAAGGCCTGCGAGTCATACCTTACAAACATTCGTTAAAGCCTCACTTTCAAAGAATCATAGAAAGAGTGGTAGTCCATAGGCATGATACTCTTCATTTTTTGAAGGTCCTCTCACTTCAACTTGGAAATACCAAGCTCTCATGATAGAGTCGGGGAGTGGTTGACAGTTCATTACTGGGCCCGCCTCGTCTTCTAGGTAGCAGTTTCCAATCCTCTGTTTGCCTCAACTTAAACATGACGGATCCGTCGCACTTGCAGTGTATGTCTTGCACAGTGGGGTCACCGGTAGTATTTCCAGGCCGGATTGACTTAAAGTTTGAAGGACGACTGTCAAAATCTCTGAAGAAATCGTGATCGCATATGTGTAAGCGATATGGATTTCCTCTCCTGGCATTTGTCATTGAGGTGTAGAAATCAGATGGGGAATAAAGAGGATCGATCAGATTTCTTTCAATCGTTGTATGGACAGAATCGACCTCCATCATGGTATGTCCACCCTCAAGAATCAGTTGAATAATCACTATCTTCATCCCTTTGCTCAAATCAGATAACATACTCGAGAGCACCTTATTTCTGTTTTGGTAAGTGCATCCATCACTGATCAAACAAACTTCTTCAATGACCTGACATGCCTGAATTCGTCCTTTAATGTAATCATGAATGCAGCTAGCGAATTCATTGGCAGTTACCTGTCCTTCCGCTTCTTGCCAGACGTACAAATCGGCATCTCTAGTCACCATGTCATAAAATGTGAAATTGTGAATTTGTAGTTTCTGCTTGAAGTACAAGGCCGAGGCTTGACTACGTGGACATGTCAACACACTTTGTAGGTCCATGGTAATCGCCAGCTTTTTCCCATTGGAAAACATGGCATAAGATTTTATCTGGTTCTTTGCTTCTCTGGCTTCATATTTTTTTTATGTGGAGAGAATATGCTTCAGAAGACAAATTTCCGGCCGCGTGTGACGAGCAGCTATTGCACTGGTCCTTTCGAGGGTGGTGAATGAAGACATTCTTTTTCTTTGCAAGCTTGGAGAAGCATTGTCGCGTGATTGGCGAGGAATTGTTGTCGTCACACCATCTAATGTAGACACAGTGAAGGTTTGCGTACGACTTGAAAGATGCATCAACATATTTTCTCGACGTGGATGCCCTACAGTAGTGGCTTGGCACAGCAGGAAGACTATCAATAAATTCCTCTGCCTTAGAAATCTTTCCTGCTCGAGCATCATTCCGTGATTTCTGCTCTGGAATTCCTGGGTGGATGACTTTCCTCCAACCTCTGATGTGCTTCTCGCCAATTGCAAATGTACTAAGGAACATGCCTCTACAAACTTTGACGCGACTTTCATCTTCTGATTTCAGATGGTATTCAAAACCGTTTTCCTTCATTGCTGAATCTGTTTCTTCAGCATCTGGTCTCCTTCTTACAGATTCCCTAGCCTCAATAAATGACATGATAAAAATCCTCTTTTCCTCCCAAGTGAGAAGACTCCAAAATTCGTTGAACAGCTCAGACCTCTTTTCATATGAAACACTACTGCACAACCATGATCTAGACCCACTTGCACTATGAGTGTGACTATGATTACATCGAAATCCAAGACGTCGTGATGATCTGATATTATCTTGACGAGCAACTCCTGACACACTATCATACGAATATCCTAGGTATTCATTTCCATGCAGTCTAGATAGAGTCGACATTCTGCGTTTATGACCATGAGCAGATGAAATGCCATGATCACTACATGGAGGTTCTACATGGACACTATCAAAGGTCATGGCATCAATACAATCAAAACTCACATCAGCTACAGGAGAAACGTATACATCACGATCACAGACACTATCAGTAGAGACGTGCACATCAGGATCAGGATCGGAGGTTGTAGCAGTAGGGACATGCACATCAGGATCAGGATCGGAGGCAGTAGCAGTAGAGACGTGCACATCAGGATCAGGATCGGAGGCAGTAGCAGTAGAGACATGCACATCAGGATCAGGATCGGAGGCAGTAGCAGTAGGGACATGCACATCAGGATCAGGATCGGAAGCAGTAGCAGTAGAGACATGCACATCAGGATCAGGATCGGAGGCAGTAGCAGTAGAGACATGCACATCAGGATCGGAGGCAGTAGCAGTAGGGACATGCACATCAGGATCAGGATCGGAGGCAGTAGCAGTAGAGACGTGCACATCAGGATCAGGATCGGAGGTATTGGCGGTAGAGACATGCACATCAGGATCACGATCACACCAGATAGTACGTGTTGATACAGCTTCTTGCAGAATTTCTTGCATGCATGTTGATGTTCTTCTTTTCTTAGCTGGTATTTTCAACGTAAGAGCGGCCTGGAGGCACCTCTTCCCATAAGACATCAGGCTGAACTGATTTCGTTCTCATCAAGGTGACCTTATCGATACTCGTGATGAGTCAGCATTGTCGTCTGATCGAACGTGAGAAAGTGGATTTTCAGCGTGGTGTTGTCGGGACATTTCAATGTTGCCAAGACTGGTTAGTCCGTGCGTCATACGAAGTATTTTAGAAACAAACATACACATAGGGCTTTTTACCGATTACAAAAATGGACTGTCGACACATAGGGCCTTTTGCATTTCTGAATTAAAACAAACTTCCTGTTCGAATTTGAATTTATCGTTCAAGGACGTTGTGTAAAACACAATCGAGAACAATTCTACTTTAAAAAGTCATTTTCGAAAATTTTACACATAGGGCCTTTTACCGATTCACCGACGATATGCCAATTCCTTGTGTTACATTCTTAACTTTAGTCCATCTCTTTCTTAATTTTTTATAATGCTCTAATCTTAATAATAATTGAGATTCCTTATCCTTCATATAGCGTACTCTATCTTTGTGTTTTTCTTTATTCATTTTTTCAATGTCCATTAAAGTAGAACTACGTTCATATGATAACGAAGGATATATTCTTGCGGTTTCTTCCATTTTTGTTTCTTCCATTTTTAAAGAAATATTTTGAATAACTATTTTGAATACAATCTTCTGAAATTCTATTTAAATCGAAATTAGCAGTTGTTTGTTTGCCGTATAATTTTAAAAACTCAGTCATGTTATTAACCTGAGGTAATATATCACCTATATTACTCAGTATAACTGTCGGATTTTCATCATTCATTTTAAATGAAATAAATTCCAATAACTGTAATAATTTCTACTTCTTGTACAGAAAAATAAAAACAACGGCAGTGTATTTTGCATCAAATATAATAATACAACAATCAATCTTATCATACAATTGTACAATGTCAGTCTACTACCATGAGACTGGAGAACAAAAGAAAATAGAATTACATTTCAAAATAATCCAAAATGTGTTACTACTAAGTTCCATGAATCATTCTTAAATACCAAAGATTATGTTACATACTGAAATATAGATCTATACAATAGCAGTCTACTACCATTAGACTAGAGAACAAAAGAAAATTTAATTACATTTCAAAATAATCCAAAATGCGTTACTACTTATAAAGAAGTCTTCATAAATATGTATACATCAAATATGTATGTACATTGCACATATCTTAAAAAGTGAAACAACACAGTTAATGTTCATTCATCTTGGGAACCAAACCTCATTTCTTCTATAGTTGTCGGTTGATTCAATTTTTCTATATAAATTTTGATTTCTTTAAAATGTTTTCTAACAAAACTAATGGGCATTGATGAATTTAAAAATAATACGTGTGGTAGAATTAGATCTGATAAGTTCATCAAGAAATAACAATAACTTACGTCATAGGAAATTCTAAATAGTTCCAAGTATGCCACAAATCTGTTTTTTTTATTGTCACTCAATTCCAGAATTCTTTTAAATCCATAACCTTGATAAGCAGCACTTCTCAGCAACGACCCATGGTGCACTTTATCACTTGCAATCAGTTTTGAAATCATAGTAGCACTATCTTCGATGGTAATGAAATGTTCTTTTGTAACATTGAACTGAGGAATTGTAGTAGTGGTCAGATACTGTTCTATTTTTACTGTAATATCCTCCACTTGTTTTTGAGAGTCCAATTTGTTCTTCTTTCTCGATTGAATTTCTAACTTCCACTCTTCAAAGTATTTATTCGCAGTTTCCTTGTGCTCTTCTTTAATTAAGTTTAGTAAAATCGGCATGTAAAACGAAAAAGCTTCCGCGGCAGTACGTTTTGGCATTTTGCAATGAAGAAAGAAAGAAAACAGTCACTAGTTATGATTAATGGAATTGTAAATGAAGTCTTACTTCCTACAGGCTGCAATATATTCCACGTCATTTTTGATCCTTAATCTTTAATACGGGTAACAGCTGCTTACTCTGTAATTCAATGGCTGAGGAATGCGATAAGCAGCTGCAATTATATCATGTATGCGGGAGCAGCTGTTCCCTACAATTGGCAGGTTCTTCAGAGTGCAAAGCAGTAACAATAACAGGCATTGTGAGATTGTGTTACATTCTTAAAGAAATATTATTAGACACATGATATATTTTAAAAACCTGAAAGATGGATAAAATTCATGAATTTGAAATTCTCAACTTTTATGATTTTCGGTGTCCTGGAACGGTCATGATTTTCCAGGTAAAAATCGTAATTCACAAATTTGAGATTCTTAACTTTTCTGATTTTTTCGGTGTCCTGGAACGGTCATGATTTTGGGAGTAAAAAATGTAATTCTCAAATTTTGAGATTTTGAAAAATTTGAAAAACTGGGTATTTTTAAAAACGCCCAAATTTATGAATTTAGGTCTTCATAACCTGAAAAAGGGTTCAAATTCATGAATTTATGTCGTTTTTAAAAATACCATTTTTTGAAAAAATGGTACTTTTTGAATGGACTAAATTCATGTATTTAGGTCTTAAAAAGCTGAAAAAGGGTTCAAATTCATAAATTTAATTTAGTCCATTCAAAAAGTACCTTTTTTTTAAATTTTATGGTGTCCTGGAACGGTCTAAATTTATGAATTTAGTTCTTAAAAACCTGAAAAAGGGTCTAAATTCATGAATTTATGTCGTTTTTAAAAATACCATTTTTTGAATTTTATGGTGTCCTGGAACGGTCTTATGCCCATTACTTTCATTAATTCATATCTTTGTTTCGTTTTCAGCACCAGCTGACACTTGTTCCTGAAAAGGAGATCCCCTTCTCGCAAATACGAGCCTCACCCAGCATTGAGGTCAGCTTCCCATCCTCTCCAATTCTTCACCGTTTCCCAACTCCACCTCAGTCAAGTCAACCTCAGCCAACTCTACCACAATTCGATGACTACTGGGTCCCATCGTCCCCACCTGCTCCTACGCCAATGCCCAATGGCTCAACTCCAATGCTAATCCTCTCGAACTGTGATCCTCTCCCAAGTTGTGATCCATTATTTAAAGTTGACCTCGACGAGACAGTGGAGTCAGTAGATGAGGTACCCGTAACTGTTTCGACGGAGGACAAAGTGCGTCACCTTGAATGTAAGTTGCGCCAACAGGAGGAACGCGAGACGGCTCTTCGCGCTGACTACAAGTCTTTGCTTGAGTCGTTCCGCAACATTTCGCAGGCTAACCAGCAACTGTCGCGATCGATAGCGAAGCGTGAAACAATAATGCACGTTGAGCGATCGAAAGCGGCAGTCATCAACAAAGTGCGCATGACACATGTCGATGACTTCTCAAGGTGTCATTGAGATTGTGCTCACGTCAAGGTGACGCATAGTGACATCATAAAATGTCAATCTCTTTGACTTTCTTTTTAAAAAATTACTTGTACACTTTTTATGTCTTTTTATTTATGTATTTCAGTGGAAATATAGGTCTAAGGTTGAGAAGAAATTCCATTGGTTGACGTCATTGGTTACGTAATATAATATGTAGACAGCATGTAAGTAGACGTAAATTGTTGATCCTCAACGATCATCATGGTTGTCTGCTCTAAGTGTGGAAATATAATTGTTACCAATTTAACGCGTCATGAAAAATTTTGCAAACTAGGAATAAAGCACAAGTGTAGTAAGTGTCATCAAAGAGAGTTTGGCCATTCCTGAAGTCATTAGATACGAGAATTGCCACTGGCTTTCAATGTAGTAAGTGTCCATATGAAGCCAGTAGGAAAGATAATTTAAAAAGACACAATATCATATGTTGCAGTCAAGAAGGAATGGGAACAAATAATATTAATTTACCAACTTGTAGTAGTCATGTTAGGGACATTCCAGATAGCACTTTAAATAATGATGAAGCTTTTAGGCATTGCTGCTCTCACTGTGGTAAGAATTATACTCTATGACATTAAAAGCGATCCACCTGATATAGAAAATCTCAATGGAAGTGGACGACTTTTATTTCATACTGCACTGACCAGGATGTCTATGGATCAAATTTGTCATGCTAATATAAAGCAGCTGTCCATTGTCGATATCTTTGGCATAGTTGATGCATTTCAAATTCAACCTTTTATCACTATCAAGCAATTCTTTCTGACTAAATTTTGAAGCAAAAATGTCGCAATCAGAGTTTGTAAAAGGAATAGCAGTTGGAATGCTACGATGTGGAAAGAGTTGTAGGTTTGTTGGACGGAAGTTGGGTGTGTCACACTCCACTGTGACCAGGTGGTAGAGTCGATGGAACAATGATGGAAATGCTAAAAGAAGGAAAGGATCAGGGAGACCGAGATTGACAAACGATGCTACCGATAGGAAGTTGGTTATCTCAGCAAAGCGCAATCGCTTTAAGAGTGTTCCTCGACTGGCCATCAGCTGGAAAGCTGCAGCAGGAATTGCATGCAGTATACGAACAGCATATCACCGTCTAGCAGAAGCGGGCCTGAGGTCATACCGACCTGCTGTAAGAATTCCTCTAAGTAAGTAATGCAAGAATTTCACACAATGACATTGTTTCACTGCCAATTTTTTTCTCCGCAAGTTTCGAACACAAGCGAAAGCGTGTGGAATGGTGTGAGCAGCATCTGTCGTGGAGCACAGAGGAATGGCGTCAAGTGATGTGGACGGATGAATCCCATTTCACTTTGGATTTTCACGATGGTCGCATTAGAGTGCATCGAATGGTTGGTGAGAGGTATTCACCCTGCTGATTCATTCATTCATTCACTCATTCATCTGAGCATGATCGCTATGGTGGTGGTAGCGTGATGATCTGGGCCGGTATCTGGTACGGAGGTCGAACTGTCGCTGTCATTGTAAATGGGAACTTGAACGGAGAGCGATATTTATCGAATATCATATCTCCAATCGTCATCCCAACGTTAAATGAACTCAACCTCATATTCAAGGATGACAACGCTCGACCACTCAGAGCTCATTGTGTAACAACAGCGATAGTGAGATCTGGAATTCGCATCCTCCATTGGCCTTTACGTTCTTCTGACCTGTCTCCGATCGAACATGCTTGGGATGAACTTGGTCGGAAAGTGAGAGATGCATATGATCATCCGCCATCAACACTGACAGGTCTTTCAGAGAGACTCATCGATCAATGGTCATTGCTGGATCAGGAACGACTTGATCACCTTTGCGACTCGATGCCGATGAGACTTCAAAGTTGCATTTCAGTGCGGGGAGGACATACTCGGTACTAATGTCTCCCATTTATTCAAATATAATGTTTTATATAAAATGTTATCTTATAATTCATGAGTGTGAGTGGAATAAAGTTCATATATTTGAGTGGAGCATTTTTTATGTCAGGCAGTATATAATAGCATAAGTAGATTCCGTCAACACAATAATATATATGATTTGAACATTGAAATGAGTAGTCACAATAATTATGGAACACTCACCCTTAGTAAAAGCGCTTTTAGCGGACGTGCATGCATGTATGACATTACAACAACCATTCAAACAATGGATGCAACATATTTTTCATTCGATATGCGAACCTTACTAGAAAAATTAGTTAATGACTTGCGAACTAGCCTTAAACTACGTGGACGATTAATTGCTCAAATTGGCTATGTTCGTTCTAATCCTCAAGAGGAAGAAACTTTTCTCGCGCACTTCACCTCCTCATTATCAAATTATATATATGACTTTGACACATGATTTCAGGATAATTTAAATAGTTTATTAAATCATGTTTCAACTTTTGCAAATAGAGGAAGCAATTGGGTTATTGATGAAGTAGTAAATGTAGAATTCAATTTAATTACAATTCCTCTACTATCTGGTGGTAAAATGACTGCTTTACCTAAAAAGTTAAGAAGTTCTAAAGCTGTAATAAACGTAAATTCAAATTCAAATGACTACTTCATGTATTCTATCTTGTCAATCATTCACTACGATGAAGTTAGTCATTCAAAGATAAATGAGGTAAACTCGTATAGAAAGTGGACATCTGCATTGGTTATGGATGACATTTCCACGCCAGTATCAATAAAGGACATTTCTAAGTTTGAGAAAAACAATGACATAAAAGTAAATATCCACTTGTATGAAAATGGTCTGAATGGAGTAAGATACAATAGCAATTTCATTGGGAAAAGAGCCTTTAATATTTTGCTAGTGCTACATAACGGTTTGCCCATTATTGCGGCATACAAAAATTATCCAGATTATATAGCAAGTTTCACACAAGCCGCAAGATTTTTTGTGAACGATGCAGTCAATCCTCCTCAGAGAGAAGCGTTTTGGAGCGGCATTTTCATTCTGTAGTCGTGGTAAGGCGCAAGTAGAAAAAATGCCTAAAAATCTAGAAGTTCAGATAAGTAGTACTAAGTACCAACTCAGTCCACCTTAAGTCATATACGCCGATATCGAGTGTTTAATAGAAAATAAAATTCATAAACCTGCAGCTGTAGGTGTGTATCACGTCTGGTATGAGGCATTTCAGTCGTCCTATAATAACACCTATTATCTGTCTGAAGGGGAAATTGCATCGCTGAGTTCCTAAATCATTTAGAAGATGTTGTCCAAAATTTATATGATAATCAAAATGTCATGACCAGAATGCCGATGCGATTGACAGCAGTGGAAGATATTGCTCATAAAAATGCAGAAAATTGTAATAAATGTAAGATAAAATTTAGTGAAGATATAGCAAAGGTTCGTGATCACGATCACATAACCGGAAAGTACAGGCAAGCATTATGTTCAAAGTGCAATTTGCGATTAAGACTGAATCGACGACAGCTTCCTGTTTTCTTCCACAATTTCAAGAACTATGACAGCCATATTGTTTGTTATAAAGCAATTGGTAAAAAGAAATCTTGGAAGTTGGATATTATTGCAGCTACTGCTGAGAAATATATTACTCTATCATCAAAAATTCCAGTAAGTGAATACAATGGAAAGCCCGTATGTTTTAAATAAAAATACTTGTACTCATATAAATTTCTGAGTGCATCACTTGCTGAATTAGCCAAAAGTCTGAAAGTCTACAAACATGTAGAAGAGCTGCGAAATGAATTTCTAAATTAACTGATGATATTCTTTACGAAAAAGGAGTGTTTCCATACTCATATTTTAGTAGTTTGGCAACTCTAACGGAGCTCTGTCTTCCTCCTCAAAGGGAATTTTACAACGATCTTACTCTTAAGCATTGCAACGATGTAGATGATCAGCATGCGAAAAAAGCATGAAATGCGTTTAATTGCTAAACATTTGGAGACTACATGGTTGCATACCTCAAGTTAGATGTCTTGCTGTTGGCAGACATTTTTGAGACATTTAGGAAATTAAGTGAAGATGAAGATCAAGTAGATCCAGTTCATTTTGTTAGCCTTCCTCACCTTAGCTTCACATCAACATTGAATTTTGCTTCGAATGAAACCCCATACTACATTCAAGATGAGCGCATGTATAATCTGTTTGAGAGGGAGATCCGCGGAGGTATGACGTTTACAAATATTCATAGAGCGAGTGCTCGTATGTCAGAGTTGCAAAACAATTCACAAGACAGCCGTCATTTAGCATATTTAGACGTCAAAAACCTTCACGGTTCGTCGCTTAGAGAGAATCTCCCACATTCAAACTTCAATTTCTTTGATGAAGGTCAAGTAGTGCATTTCTCAAATGAGGAAAACATTCAAAATATTGATAATTAGACTGATATCGGTTATGTCTTAAGGCCGCCATACACGTAACGACTTTTACAGCGACTTGTCCGCAAGGACTAATCGCGAGGACATGTTGACGTGATTTTGGTCCTCCCGACTTCCCCATTAACGAACGTACTTATTCAGACAGACTTCGATGCTACAAAATCATTCTCGTGACATGGCTACTGTTGATTTGACGACGTCAGGCTTGCTAGCTGTCATTATTTTGAGAAAGAAAAGGAGAAGTAAAAGAAAAAGGACTATTTGGACGAAAAAATGGTTGCTCGAAAGAGAAAAATTGTCTCACATCAACTTGTTGGAGGAGCTGAGGAGTTACCCTCATGACTGGCAGAATTATCTTCGCATGGATGAGGATACATATTTAGAATTATTGTCAAAAGTTACCCCTATAATACAAAGACAAAATACTTGCATGCGGATGTGTATCAGCCCTCATGAACGTTTAACCGCTACTCTTCGTTTTTTGGCTACCGGAAGATCGTATGAAGACCTGAAATTTTCGACATTTATTTCTGCGCAATCATTGGGTAGGATCATTCCCGAGACTTGTCGAGCAATTTGTCAAGTGCTGCAAGATTATATGAAGGTAAGTTAAAAATATTCTTTTTAACTAAATATTGCTTGTGCAGTTTTGCATTTTGAAGTATAGTTGAATAGAAGAAGTACAGTATACAGTTTACTCGAGTCTAAAAAATGAAAATTAAGTGAATTATTCGTAAATTTACTGAATGCATAATATCCATTATTCAGGGTTACCGATTTTCAACAGCATAACATTAAGTGATATCCGTTAACTCGCTTCAATTCCGTGGTTACATTTTGAAAATTATACTGCTAATTTCTTTATTTGAAATTCATAAAACAAGTTTGATCTCTCACATGAAATTGATTCGTTGAAAATTAATATAAATGACAATCATACTTATTCTATAAGAACTACCAAATTCATTAACATAATTAATAAGACAACAAGAAACCATGCACACTAGAATCACATAGCATTCATGTTATTCGATGCACTAGGAAGCTGGTAGACGACGGTAGATTCACTGGGAGATTTTGGTTGATGATGATGACTCGTGGGATACGAATAAGTACCGTAAGAATGGGTAGGATATCCACTGGTCGAAACGCAACTGTAGTACGTCATCTGAGACATTTCACCGTAAAATAGAGCTTCATTAATAACTTTCTCGGTAAGAAGTCGTTGCTCATTGCTCATTTTTCTTAACTTTGATGCCACATTATCGGCAAAAATGGATGCGTCATCCTTGTCCGGAACAGCGTTTTGACTGCGTATCCGTTCTTTTAGGAGATCCAAAATCTCATCTTCCGTTTTCATCGTCCTCTTCCTACAAATACGATTTTTCCTTTGAAATAAAGAAGAGTTAGACACCATCATTTCAGAGTCATTTTCAATGTCGGAATCGTAATCGTTTTGAGAGCTCGCAAAAGTGGTGTCAATGTCGTCCTTTTTCTCGCTGGTTTCGGCATCCTGAAACGCATAAACATATTAAATTTGAGTTCAATTATTTTCTAATTGTTATCAATCGGGAAAAATATAATATAAATATGTATATCGGTATTTTCAGATGCGACTCAATTTTCAATTCCTACGTTAATTACAACTTTATTTCACCCATTTATGCCTCATGTTCGTTTTGGCAATATTTTCGCCTTAAATTTAAAGGGCCTATTCTCCTCTAAACACACTATGATTTTTCATGAGCAGCACCTTTGTCTACCACTAATTTTGTATGGGTTAATCCTTATCAGATATGATAGTGAATGATAATCAATGAATAAACTACAAAGAACACGCCATCTTTGATTAAAATTATGCAGAGAACGACCATTAAATGTGAATTCTTATAAAAATACGAAGTACACGAATGTTGAAGCCATGTATATACACGAATTAATGACGCTTGCCTATGACATGAATTAAGTAAATAAATCTTTGTCGATAACTGATTACTAAGAAGAGCAGTCGATTAGACGCCGTGAACATTTCAAATTATAGGTAATTTACAGAAAAAAACACTAATCAAGCAATTCACAAAATTGCTCAAATAGAATGTTCATATGAACTTGTTTTATTCAGCAGAACACATATTGATTTCTTTCTTTTCAGTTTCCGGAGTGTGAAAACGATTGGAAAGACATCGCGAAGAGATTTGAGGTAAATTGGAATTTTCCGAATTGCCTTGGTGCAGTTGACGGAAAGCATGTAGCAATAGTCCCTCCAACTGGATCTGGATCGTTTTATTACAATTACAAAGGTTATCACAGTCTCGTTCTCCTGGCTATTGCAAATGCAGATTATGAGTTCATATACGTGAGTTTTGGTGTTAACGGACGCGTGAGTGATGGTGGCGTCTTGAGTGCGACCGACTTTTACGAGAAATTGATAAACAATAAACTCAGGTTACCAAAACATTCTACTTCAAATCTTCCTTACGTTTTCGTTGGAGACGAAGCGTTTACACTCCGTCAGGATTTCTTGAAACCCTTCAACCGCAAAATTTTGAATCATGAAAGGAAGATATATAATTACAGACTGTCTAGAGCACGACGAGTCGTAGAAAATGTTTTTGGGATCTTAGTTGCTCGGTTTGGAATTTTTAAAACAAGCATTAACATGAAAGTCGAAAATATTGAATCAGTCGTCATGGCATGTTGTTTTTTGCATAACTTTTTGAAATCCAAATCACCCAAAAGTTATTCTCCACCGGAATGTTTTGATAATGAAGACGTTAATACTGGTGCAACGTCATCTGGATTTGAATCTTATGATGTCATGGTTTCCTTGGACCAAGGACATAACAGAAACACGTCTAAAGAAGCAAAAAAATGCAGAGAGCAATTTGAACGCTTCTTCAATGGAGAGGGAAAAGTCGAGTGGCAAGAACAATTCATTTAGTACACTTACTTTGATACAAGGCATCATAAAAAATCATCAGTTATCGATTCATTTTATTTCTGAGTTGACTTATGTCACGCTTTTGGTGAAAATGAAAATGGATGAGAATGACAATATTAAGTTAACCCCTCCTACGCTTTTCTTCGTCAGTGTGTTTTTTTGAGAAAAATTCGTTCAGAAAGGTTTCTATTTAATTGTAGGATGAAGAGTATAAACAGTAGTGGAATTTACATGTATTATATAATCCTTCGTATTTTTTTAAAACGCGATATATTCTTTATCAGGTGTTTCATGACAGGTCTACCTCAAAATTTTCTTGAAATGGTTCACGATTTTCATGTAGTGTATATTTGCATATAACGGTAATAAAACATTTGTGAGAACAAATATTTTCATTTTATAAAATTACACTATAAGGAATCAAAATTTGAATAAACAGGATAAATTCATCATATCAGGACTTTCTATCATTGAAGTAAAAGTAAGCTTTAAACGATACCATGGGATAAATGAATCTGACTACGATGGCAAACAACAATTTCATCTGAGTACAGAATAGTGAATCTCGGGATCTCGCACGGTAAATCCTGGGATTTGAATCCCATAAATATGACGATATCCCGGAATTGAAAATCCTTTTTACTACTACCTATATCTTTCAAAGCTCGGAAGTATTCACCCTGTACGTACAGTGTAGGCTACAGCATCCCTAAACAGATTATGACACAATACATTAGCAAAGAAATGATTAACTGACTGATTAATTTTGACTTACCGAATGATCCAGATCAGAATTCATGGACTCGCCCACACTGGAAATTGGAGTTCTTGTTTCCTCTCCATCCGTCAAGAAATTTAGGTACGAAAAATACCACAGACGCGGGCTGTAAACGTCTTCTGCACCAATTCCAGATTTCTGAGATTGTCTCTTCTTCTTCAACTCCCTTCGAAATACATTTCTTAGATTAGAAATTTTCCTCACGACACCCTCTCTCGTGAGAGAGCTATCAAACGTCTTGACGTATTCGAGGAGACGAGTATATGCATCTTCTTTTTTCATTCTATTAGAATAGTCTTTCGATTTCACTTTCCATAGAGCCTCTTCCTTACGGTAGCCTCTTCCAATATATTTTCTTTCGACCACGAGGCCATCTCTCACAGACACATGAAACAAAGTGAACGCACTGACTCGACTGCTTGCGTGACTCATCACAAGTCCGTGCGACTTCAACATACACGAGAGATTTCTGCATTACCGGACAAATAGCAAGGACGAAATTCTGGCTCTGCCAGAATCACAGCGACCGCGACTTGTCACTGTCAATTTAACAACGATTACTCCATACACACACAGACTTTAACACGGACTTCGTCTCGCGCGGACAAGTCGCTGTAAAAGTCGTTACGTGTATGGCGGCCTTTAGATTTAGATTTAGAAGATCCTTCAGACATCCACGATGACACGGCTGATTTTCCATTAGCTCCAGAAATGCAATGGGTAGAGCAAAAATTGTTTTCTACATACATGAAAAATTTCTATGAAACTTTAAGACCAAATATGTGTTTCACAAGCACAAGGAAACTGTTTCTGCATCAGTTCGATCGAGAAAATTATGTTGTTCATTACTCGATTCTAAAATTCTAACTCTCTATGGGAATTAAGATAAAGAAGGTCCATGCTGGAATCCAGTTCACACAAAAATCGTGGCTGAGACAATATACTGATATGAATTCGCGGAAAAGAGCTCAATCAAAATCTGATTTTGAAAAAGCGTTTTATAAATTAAAAAACAACTACCTGTTTGGTAAGACTATGGAGAATGTGAGACGTCGAAGGAGCTTCAAATTAGTGAATACAACATTGCAACTATCTAAATTGGCCAATCATCCCCTATATGTCCAGCATAGGATTTTCGATGAAGATTTAGTTGGTATGGAACTGTATAAACCTTCAATAGTTCTAAATAAATTAATTTATGTTGGTCAAGCAGTTCTTGACTATAGTATGTAATGGCAGTTAACGGGAGGCGCATTTTGAAATGTAAGGTTTTCAATAATGAAAATGGAAGTTTGCTCCCTCTGTTTTTATGCCTCAAAATAAAAAGTAAAAATATCTATTTTCTTCAGCGGACGTTTCGGGTCCAGACCCTTTATCAACGCAAGAATGATGGGTCATTCTTGCGTTGATAAAGGGTCTGGACCCGAAACGTCCGCTGAAGAAAATAGATATTTTTACTTTTTATTTTGAGGCATAAAAACAGAGGGAGCAAACTTCCATTTTCATTATTGAAAACTTGACTATAGTAAATTAGAAAATGTACCAGTTGTATTATAAAGATTTAATTAGATGTCCACTGATAAATAGAGCACGTCTTTGTGGAGGTGATACCGATAGCTTTTTCCTTTGTCTATGCACCTCGCCATCTGTTCGTCTAGAGGATATATTCCTGTATTTCGGTGCAAAATTTGATTCCTCAAATTATGATGTGAATCACCGTTTATATTAAATTACAAACAAGGCTAGACTCGATTGTTTTAAGGATGAGTGCACGGGAAAGTCGCTTGAGGAGATGCTGCTCTTGAAACCAAAAATGTATTCAATGAAATTTCTAGATTCAACACATCACAGCATTAGGCGAGCAAAGGGTTTACATAGAGCAGTGGTTAGACGCATAGAACATAGTGACTATAGAAATGTTTACTATACTGAGAAAGATAACAATGAACAAATAACCGTCATAAATTCAAAAAACCACATAGTTGAAACAAAACGTTTAGAAAGCGAGGACTCTCACTTTGGGAAGATAAGCGCTGCTGGATAAATAAGGACTCATCTCTACCATATGGACACTACAGCCTTGCACTTCATCCTCCGTCAAAAAGACGAAAATGTCTTCCCACAGCAGGTGATGTAGAATAGCGGATAGAACTATAGAATCAATAAACATAACACAGAGGTAGTAAATATTTGACTGTACATTTCTACATCTTTCCGATATGTAGAAATTGAATTTGAATATATAACAGCATTCAGCATCCTTCCGATATGTTGATTTGCAAACATAAATTAACTTAAGGCAATTATCAGATTATAATAATTACATTAAGAATAACTTCAGAATATGCCTCATTATATCAGAACATGGAAGTTAAGTGACAGACAAATAATTCGCCTAACAGATTCAAGCAAAATAGTTTTTCGACATTCTGTAACAAATAGTAGAAATCATTGTAGTGTTTCTATTAGTAGTGACGCATTGTCCTCACTTAAAGATTTTGCTAATCTGATTGAGCGACATGATACTCGGATGAAGATTCCTCTCGATGAAAAGGTATGGATAAAATATGATTCAACTGTCAAACTTTGCGTATGTTCATCCATGAGGAAAGACGTTGATCATCGATTTTTTCGTTTTAGTGACGTCACATGGGGTTCTTTTATAAAGGAGATTCTACCAAGTATAATTTCATTCGTCAGAGATGGACGACATCAGTCAGATGAAAGTGGTGAATCGCATGGTGGTTACAAAAACAAACTCAAAGCTCAATCTACATCAAGTCGAGCGAGACATACCCAACAGAAATCAATGGCTAATAGTGAAGAAGAGGCGAAAGCCAACGACGAGTTTGTATCTGGGGCGACCCACAATGTTGACATGGAGAATCTTGAAGAAGGAGAAATCCATGACTGTTCTTTTGTTTCCTAATGGAACAGTGTATGTAGTGTTTTGGGTGCTTCGATGATTGCGATCCCAATTACTTACACTCCGTGTTGGAAATACTATTACGGGATACATTACCTAATTGGAAAGTAAAAACCATGACAGTGTTATTCGAATTGAACTATCGCTATGACTGTCGTAAAGTTTCTTCTATGTCCAATCTTACGTATGAGGTGAAATAACTTTCCTGCTGCACAAATGACAAATTGGCAACCCTATCACGTTCACGTGTTCCACAATGGGAAAGTTGTGATAACTGGCATTAAAGACTTGAAAGTTGTATCCCAAATAATAAGTGGTTTGAAAATATTATTTTGCAAAAAGTTGATGGACTGTTGTAAATAGTTTGTAAATGTACATTTCAATTGTGAAACTTTGGTCTCCCTTAAACGTTACGCTCTGGGAGATAAAACAAGTTTTGCATATATAATGAATTTATTACAAGACTGAGTTCATATAATTGTTGAGAATTACATCGTTTTTAGCACAATTTCTAGAGAATAATCGAACAACACTTTTACAGTCACTTTTCAAAGGTCGTTTATTAACAAAATATAGTACGTAGATCCCACACATGAGGGATCTATTACTTTGGAGTGGGAACGATGTCACTTTCTTTCTAGTCCATGAGAATCTATTCATCCATATTGATATATCATGTAATGGCGGCTGATTGAGAGAGTCAAAATATTCAGCTACTCTATTGCGATTTATGTACACGGCAACCCAATGTTTACCACGAAGATTGACCGTGTCTGTATTTATTATCAGAGAACAGGGATATGACTGAATTGATGTAGGTAGTTCATCTTTTGGGAATACATTGAGAAACAATTTCTTGGAATAGGGATGAGCTTTCTTCATTAAGTTTAAGATTTCCATATTACTGAAGTTGCTCATCTCTGATAGTTGGCCAAGACGTCTCTCAATCAAGTAATTTCAATGCTGCTGTCATAGATTGCATAAAGTAAACTGGTTACAGGAACTTTCAAAGGATACGCAAATGTGAGTTCCAATCGAAGGTTACCAGCTTTTGTAACATCCACATTTTCCCCAGTTATATCACAATCTGCTTTGAGGTTGTATAATAGATAAAAGTAGCCATTCTTATACATATCCATCGTAATACCATTTGAATCGTCAGTGTTGAACATGTCTAGTGCCATGAAAGTAGAGCAATATTCGCGAACAAAATTGTTTTCCTTAAAATTTGGTTGACAGGCCTTACAAGCAACTGAATTGCCATCTGCGAATAGACCTAGCTTCGTGATGCCAAAATGTTAAAAATGAAACGGATTCTTCTGAAAGTTACCACGGAATGATTCATTTTCTACAAACGCGATGTACACCACCTTCGATTGGGCAATTTGGAAAGAGGTTGGGATAATCAAAAGATGAGGTAGTCGCCGGAATCGTAAAAGTGGTTAGTACACTATGATTGACTGGGTAAATAGCATTGTGGTTCTTCAGTCCTACAGCATGTTGATTGATAACTGTGGGATTCATTTTTACTCGCCTTACATTGAGGACAGCTTCAGTTATGCGTACATCATAGGATGCAGCAGGTCCGAATGACATCAAAGCAAATTTTGATTTAGCACGAACAAATGTCAATCGCATTTGTACTTGAGATAGGAGGTATCTCGATTGACGGAAAAATCAAGATAGACAGGACCTTTTCGATGTAGTTCAGCTGCATCAGCAGTTAATTCCACACGCTTTTTCAAACCATTATTACCGAATTCATCAAACTTACCAGACTGATCTGTAAACCAACCAGCAGCTTGTAAGTGCGTTTGTTTGGCCTGGTTTTGAAACTGAGTCAATGTATATAAGTAAGCTCCATATGGATATGATGAATCTCCTCCTTCAATCTCCTCATCATTTAGTGATAAAGTGACATCTGAGAAGAGACTGTCGATTGGGAGATTAATCAACCCCACTTTGTCCTTAGAATCAATGTTATTACCATCAGATTTTTTAATTTGTACACACAATTTCAAGTCAATAGATTGACAGTCGATGCAGTCATCAGCATTAGCAGTAACATCAAACTGAATAGGTATTTCATTGCCCACAATATTTGTTGAGGGAAAATAGTCAACAGTTCTCGATGAAATTATGTCACTTTGGTAGGGTGATGTATCAAAAAAGCACATGGCTGAATTGATAGTCGACTGCATTTCGCCCAGTTTAGAAATATGTTAATCTCCTTCGTTTCAACTTATTTCCAACTGATTGCGATTTCCGCTTCCGCTTTCGCTTTCTTGTCTTCTTCACAGGATGTTTCGATCTAGATTTCCTAACTCTTGGTCTTTGCTTAGTAACTCGACCGGGTCCAATCTGTCTTGTTGTCTCTTACGAACAGGTCGTCTCGACTTTGTTAGGTCATCCAATGCATCAATAGCTGATTGCTGAGCACGGACTTTATTCGATTCTCCTATATCCGCTCCTTGGAGTGCATCCGCAGCAACATTTGCACCAAAATCTAAAGCTCTGTTTCCCACGCCTTTCTTCACTGGCAACGCATAACGTTTAAGTCCAGGAAGTAATGCACGCTATAATGCACCAAATATTCCTCCTCCTACTTGTCGCCTACCTCTAGCAAATACGGGATATCCGCTTTCATATGATGGTCTGCTATAAAAGCCTGTCATTGTAAAATTTGAATTCTGAACAATGTCACAGTAGCGTAAAGCCTTAGTCTCGAGGGTACCAATGTCCTTCCGCCTCCTTGTGGTGGTACCCGCCCCGTTCCTCGGATCGGGTCGAAATGGGGCCGTCTGTTGGCGCGCTGCCTCCTTCGGGTTTTTGCCACTCTATTTCTCCGTTGGTCGTGGAGAAATAGTTGTCTTCTTCTGTATATATCTTTACGGCCACTTTCTTTCATCTCCTCTCCCTCGTATACTCATTCTTCTCCTGCTCCTCATGGCAGGAATCCATCCCAATCCTGGTCCTTCACCTCGCCACCCTCCTAGGTACCCATGCGGAGTCTGTCAAAGAAGCGTTGGCTACACCGGCCGTTCTGCTCAGTGCTCGGCATGTAAACTTTGGATTCATCTTCGCTGTTCCTCTCTTACCTCCCGCGCCTTCAACGCCCTCCCCAGGCGTCACCAATGGGTCTGTCCCACCTGCTCTCCTACACACTTTCGTTTTCCTTCTCCATCCCCAACTGTTTCTACCTCAGACTGCTCTTCCTCCCTCTCCCGCGCCCAATCCACCGTTTCCGTCCAATCCTCGGCCCCTTTGGCCTCTTCCCTGCAACCCCGCGTTGTCCTCTCTCGCCTCCCCTCTCCTCCCAACCGCTCGTCCTCAGTCGCCGCTGGCCGGCCTCCTCCCTCCCGTCGCCCCGCACCCCCTGTGCCTGTCTCCACCCCCTCGGCTGCCTCTCTCTCGTCACTGCAGCCTCGTGTCGTCCTCTCCCGTCTCCACCTTCCGCCCACTCCTTCCCCGCCCGCTCCCAGCCCTGCCGCCGCGACTGCTGTTCTTTCTTCCATGCAGCCTCGTGTTGTTTTGTCCCGTCTCCACCTTCCGTCCTCTCCTTCCCCGCCCGCTCCGAGTCCTATCCCCGTGACTGCTGCTCCCTCTTCCATGCAGCCTCGGGTTGTTCTGTCCCGTCTCCCTGCGTCTGCCCTCCCCCCTGTCTCCTCCTCTGTCTTGCCTCCCCCACCTCCTCCTCCCGCTCCTTACCCTTCCTCAGCCTTTTCTTTGCCATGTCCTCCCTCGCCCAGCCCACCTTCACCCGTAAGACCCCTCCGTCCTATTCGCTCTTCCCCCCGATCTTCAACCAACGAGCTCAAGATCCTTCAGTGGAACGCAAACGGAGTGCGGGCCCGCCGCTTGGAGCTCACTCACTTTCTATCTTCAAATCCTTACGACATCATTCTTATCCAGGAAACGAAACTTCTCCCATCCACTACTTTTCGTATTCCTGGATATAAGTGCTACCGCCAGGATCGGACGATTCAGCCCCGCCGCGGCAGTGGTGGAGGCGTGATGACTCTGGTCCGGGATGGTCTTGCACATTCTCCTTGGTCCATCCCCTCGCTCGCTTCGTCTAATTCTCATTGTAGCTTCCTTGGCATTCACGTACACCTCCGCTCCAACACTATCTCTATAATTAATGCCTACGTCCCCCCAGCTAGCTCCACCCCTACCGAGGCCCGCTCGCGCCGTACCTTCTCTCCTTCCTCATTCCCCTCTTCCCCGTCCACCTTCATCTTTGGGGATCTTAATGCACACCACCCCTCCTGGGATTCTCGGGGCCATCCTAACTCTCTCGGCTCCGAAATCTACTCCTGGCTTCTCGCTTCAGATCTTGAATCACTTAATGACCCTGATACTCCCACTCTCTTGCAGCAGTCTTCTGGATGGCGTACCTCCCCAGACCTCAGTCTGGTACCTTCGTCTCTTGCTCCTAGATGTGGCTGGTTCGTCCTTCCTCATCTTGGATCTGACCACCTCCCCATCTCTATTAAGATTCCTCTCTCCCCACACTATTCTCCCAACGAGCGCAAACCCTCTTACAACTTTAAAAAAGCTCGCTGGGATGACTACAGGACTCATGTAACTTCTCATTGTCCCGACTCTGACTCGTACTCTTCTCTTACTCTTACTAAAGCCGCTGCTTCTTTCTCCTCTATCATCCTCGAAGCGGCAAAATCTTCAATTCCTTTCGGTCGTACCCGCCAGTCCCCGAAAGCTTGGTGGTCCGCGGAACTAGATCAGCTCGTCCATGCTCGCCGCAAGGCATTCAGACGGGCCCATCGAAGTGAAGCGGATCGTCAGGCTTATGTTTCTGCATCCCGTTCCGCCTCCAGAGCCATTGCTAAAGCGAAAGCTGATGCTTGGCAACGGACAGCGTCCAATCTTCGCCTTTCCTCCAACCCCCGTAAGGTCTTCTCCCTCCTCCGCTCAGTAGCTGGTACTCCCAAATCCTCCAGTTCTGATCCAACCTTTCCCGGGTGTAGCTCTGCTAAGGCTACAGCCACCCGTTACGCTTCTTTTCTCAAGAGCCACTTCTCTAGATCCCTTCCTTCTAATCGCCGTCCTGAAAACCGCCGCTTCCTTCGTGAGCTCCGCTCCTCTACCTGTACCTGCCCATCCTTTTGCTCTCCTTTTAGCCTGTCGGAGCTCACCACAGCTATTAGTTCTCTCTCCTCGTCGACTGCAGCCGGTCCTGACCACGTCTCGTACCCTCTCCTCCAAAATCTTCCTCCTTCTGACCTTGCTTTTCTTTTGTTTATCTTCAACCTCTCTTGGTCCACCCACTCCTTTCCCTCCGCCTGGAAATCTTCCACCATCTACCCGGTGCACAAATCTGGCAAACCCACAGACGCTCCGTCTTCGTTTCGTCCTATCTGCCTTACATCTTGTATCTCGAAACTCCTTGAGCGTCTCGTGCTAGCCCGTCTGTCTTTTCTCCTCGAATCTAAGGATCTTCTGACCCCTCTTCAGGCCGGTTTTCGCCCAGGCCGTTCTACCACTGACCAGATAGTTCTTCTTACTCAGTCAATCTCCGATGGCTTTCACAACTCCAAGCCTTGTGCAAGGACTGTGTTAGCCACCGTTGATTTCTCTCGTGCCTTCGACTCGGTCTGGCATTCAGCTCTCTACCACAAGCTTCTGGCCTCTGGCCTGCCTCCTTGCTTTGTTCGCTGGACCCAGTCTTTCTTATCGGACCGTCGTGCACAAGTGGCCTTTCGAAACTCTTCCAGTAACTCTTTCCGAGTTCGATGGGGAGTCCCTCAAGGGTCAGTGCTCGGCCCAGTCCTCTTCAACCTCTTCATTAACGACGTTTCTTCCGTGCTCCCTCCCTCAGTCCGCTTTTCACTTTATGCAGACGATCTTGCTATTTGGGCGTCTTCTCCTCACATTCACCTCGCCACTGCCGCCGTCCAAGAAGCTCTGTCTGAGCTCGAGGCTTGGTCTTTAAAGTGGCAGCTTCCTCTAAATCCCGCTAAATGCGAAGTCTCCTTCTTCAGCACCGCCACCCGTGAAGCTTCCGTTCAGCCCTCCCTGTCTCTTTTGGGCCGCCCCCTCTCATTCAACGCTTCCTCCAAGTTCCTCGGAGTAACTTTAGACCGAACACTTTCCTTCTTCCCCCATAGCTCTGCCCTGAGATCCACTCTTTTCCCTCTTTTAAGATCTCTCAGGGCTGTTTCATCCGCTTCTTGGGGCCCTTCCAAAAAGTCCCTTGCTTCTCTCTACAAGACCTTTCTTCTCCCCGTCCTCACTTATGCTTCCCCTGGTTGGTTCCCCTTCATTTACGCTAAACATCTTCAACACCTAGAAGCTACCCACCGCTCCGCGTGCCGTGCGATCACTAGCTGCTGTTTGACCACTCCTATTCCTCTTTCTTTTGTTGGAAGCTGGACTTCCTCCCCTCTCCGTGACCCTCACCGCTCAGTCGCTCTACTCTTACGAGCGCGCTCTTCGCCTCCCACCCTCGTTTCCCTTGTCCTCTCTAGCGACCCTTTCTGTCCCCAAGCGCGTCCGTTCCTCTTCGTGGCACTTCTTCTGTACTTCTCATCCACTTTCTCCACCTGTTTCTTCTCCGCGTGAGCCCCTGGTCTCCTGCCCTCCCTTCCCCCCGTTGTCCCCTCCTCTGTTCTCCGTGTCACTAGCCCTGTCCTCCCCCTGCTCCCGTTCCGACCCAGTCCCTCTTCGCACCGCTTTGGTCCGAGACCACCTTTCCTCCCTCCCCGTTGCTGACCTGACCATCTGGACTGACGGCTCCGTTATTGGACGACTTGGACCAGGTGGCTCGGGTGTTTTCATAAACTGTTCTTCATGCTCTTCCACTTTCTCTCTTTCCTTTCATGCTGGTGCGCACTGTTCAAGCTTCACAGCTGAAATGGTTGCAATCCAGCATGCTCTCTCTTGGTCCGTTTCCCATCACTCCTCATGTCTCTTTTCCTCTCTTCTTCTCTTGTCCGACTCTCTCTCGGCTCTGACCGTGCTCTCTTCACCCCCGTCGCCCCTCTTGTCCACGTCTGTCCACTCTGTTTGGTCTTCTTTGTCGTCCCTCTGCTCTTCCTCGATCTCAGTGTCATTGCAGTGGCTTCCTGGTCACTCGAACATCAGTGGCAATGATACTGCAGATGCGCTTGCCAAAAGTGGCACTTCTCTCCCCTCTGCAGCTCCTCAGTGTCTGTCTTCTCTGAAGTCCTTCATTCGTCATTCCCTGTTCAACTCCTGGAGGACTTCCGTTCGTTCGTCTTTCATTTCTTCACAAGTCCCTAGCGTAGCAACTGAGGAGCTGTCCCTCCCTCGCGCTGTCCGTTGTGAGCTCTCACGTCTTCGTTGCAACGGCCACAGCCTTCTTCTCAACTCCTATCTTCACAGGATTGGCAGGTCCACTTCTCCTGACTGCCCTGTTTGTGGTTTAAACCACGATGTACCCCACTTACTGTGCTCTTGTCCCTCCCTCTCTTCTACCCGAGCGGCTATCTTCGGGTCCTCGGGCTCTGTTTTTGATCTTTGGCATCGCCCGTGGGGGTTGCCCGCCTCCTCGGTCTCCGCGGCGTTCCGCCGCGCCCCTGTCCGCGGGACGGGGTCGGGTAATCCAGCCAGCCTTAGTCTCGATTCTTAATATGTAATGTCACCACAGCAACACCACCATAGAATGGAACAATTTCACCTGCATCTTCATGAATTGAAATGTCGATTCTATTGATAACACTTCGATTAATCGGTAAATACATTTTGTTGATGAATTTACGATTGATTAACTGCTTCCGGACGGATGATAGGGGAAATGTGCGCAGCAATGGAGCCTTGATGTCACCAACTCTAGTATACTCAACGATATTGCAGTAAATATATAAGTTAATGATGTCTCACTCTGATGAAGGTGCTGAATTACCAATGGTTGCACTTTCAGTTATTGTGAATTTTGAGAACCCTAGAATTGTTGCCAACATCTTGTCGAGCTTAATCAGATAATTTCTCCCTACTTTTAAACCATTCGCTTCTTTAAGGAATCATATCAAAAGAAGTACTCATCTCCGTTAAGGTAGTGTGTACCATATTCATTCAGTTTTGTACAAATTTCCGATGGTGTGTTTAAATCTTCAACGTTCAAATTGACCCTCCTTACTAGCTCAGTTGAGGTACTCAATTCGTCACCCAGTATTTTATCGGAATATACATTGATGTTCCATGCGTCGTTTGTTGCTGCCTTTAGTTTATTGGAATTCAACTGAATCTTCTATGTATCATTTAATTCTGTCAAACACGGTGGACTATCAGGATGCTTGAATAGTCTCTGAATTTCAGATCCGAATTCAATAAAAGCGGAATTAGACTTTTCCAAAGGTGTCTTTTTAGTGAAAACAAGAAATTCTATCTCCATTTCAGTAGTAAAAAGAGTTACTTTCTCTTTCTTATATTCACAAGTCATTAAACTTTCTGGCACTGATCCTAGATTCTTGCAACGTCTTCAATATCTTCAATAACTTCAAATTTTTCCTTGGCGCGGACACTCCTTTTCTGTAGCCATACAACGGTGCAATTCTACATTGAAAATCACTAACTGTTCTCTCAGCTTTCCATTCAAGTCCATTATACCAATGTAGAGATGAAAATGTAGATCTGGGAAACCCTAGAGTGTGTGCCAAATCTCTACCTAATATTAGCAGAACATGCTTTCTCCATTCTTTCAAAAGTTTAGTTGAGCCTTTTACAACTGTCTTGAAGAATCTATTTAAAGTGAGAGTGAAGAGATCGTTTATTCGTCGGAACATGTTGCCAAATTCATTCTCTGTATCCTGCAAGCTGAGTGTGGGAGCTGTAGAATTGAGGGAAGACGCTGCATATGCCTACTCAATTTTGATCATGTTCTTGACAGACGGTAGCGATGGTGAGAAAGGATGCAAAGTAAGATGATGAAAATCCCATGTTCCATGTAGACCATTCTGAAATAGGCGAAAACAATCATCCTTTTCACGTATTTCTTTGTGCATTTCAAAATAATTATTCGTTAACAAACTAATATCATTGCAATATGTGACTTCAGTTAATGCGACTTCGTGAGGACCACTCAAATAACAGATGCTTGGCAAACTCAACCGAATACTCCGATCGTTTGTTCTCCGGAAATATGTTGGGATTGCTGTTGCTCGGAAGAATGATGTTAAACTCAGAAGACTACATTATTGGATATAATGTGGGATCAGTAGTCATTCACCAATATCAGCTTAAAGCTTCTAATGTCTCCTACTTCCACATTTCTCAAGTCTTGATGGGTTATCCAACTGTTGAACGATTCAGGATATCCCATCATTTGACGAGATATTTTCTATGATTATCATGTCCTTTCTTCTTAACTATTCTATCTATGATATACACTTCTTCACTCCGATCAACCACCTGTAATTCATATGAGTAGAATTTCCCTTCAATTGGATTACCATGATAGTCTGTTAACTTATACATGGTTGGTTTAAAGTTTTATTTACTTCATCAACAAGGAATTCTTCTTCGGTCCAGTTCGGTAGATAGCCCTTCTCGAATGTAGACTAAACTTTAGAGATGCGAACTCTATCACCAACGATGATTTTCTTCTTATCGGTAGTTGCTTTTGGTGCCTTGCCATACAGACGAATCCACAAATCCAATGCATTATCGCATTATCCGGAGTGACGGCGATTGGACGCATCTTTATAATCCGATGATAGCTCTCATTGTAATTTCTCAAGCACTTCTGTAAATCATCTATCCAGACATGTGTACTTTTAGCACTGAAATACCGTCATATCTTCGTCTTGAGTGTACGATTGAACCTCTCAACCATCGCAGCTTTGTAAGCACTTTTAACACTGAACATCTCAATGTCATATCGCTCAAGTAGATCACGAACGTGGTTATTTTCGAGTTTCTTTCCTTGATCTGTTTGTATTCTTTGTGGGATCCTCCCTTCATTTAGAATACTTTGAAAAGCCGCCTCAACTTCTGCTCCTCTCTTGGATTTTCAGGCGCGAACCCAAGCATATCGTGATGAAATATCTATTTCGGTCAGGATGTACTTGTAACCGTCATTGTATTGAGATATCTGCTGCATATCAGCCAAATCTGCTTGCCATTCACTGTCAATATTATTGACAACATATCTCCTAGTTGGAAACCGCTTCCTCGATCGCATCCTTGTGTAGCGTGTAGGTCGGTTGACTCTTCAACCATTTCTTCACTGTCTCTATTCGTACACCTGCTGCACGGGCTCAAGCGCTCGGACGACTGAAGCTTGCGGGATTATTGATATCGTAGTAGATTTGTCTCGTTGCTTCCGCTGCGCTCATCCTCCTTATTCTGGCGACTCACTCGAGTATTACTTGCACAGCAACTGCTAACGCAATTGATATCAACTTCTATACCATCTTCCCCTTTACTATCGAGCGCAGACTTCAAACAGCACCAAATTTTCTGCATAGACATGATATGGGAAGCAATTTCACTGTTATTTGCCTAATATTTGCTATAACTTTTCGGTGCTTCTGTTGAACGTCTCCCCCTTCTCTTCGGAGCTGGAGACGTAGCAGGAGAAACAGTGGGTTATCGCTTGACTGTGGTAACTACTTTACCTTTTGAAGAAACGGTTGCCAACACTTTATTCAGTTCATTTATAGTTGGTCCTCCAATTATATTATGGGGGACGTTGTGATTACATAGTACTTTTTGAAAGTATTCCCGTCCTTGTGGAGCACCCAGCTTTCGCCTTACATCTCTCACATGATTTTGTAGAAGATCAATGTGACTGTTCCTAATTACATCACCGTTTTCTTCTATTATTTTTCCTCGCTCATTGAACTTTACGTGGGGATCAATGAAATCAAACAACCTTTCAGCTCGCATGCGATATGCTCGAGGAGTTGAAAGCTTTTCCTTAATATGTCGTCTTTCCTCTAAATTCTCAGCCTGTAACTGCATTCGTCGATAAGGATCCTCAATCTTTTGAATTTCCCTATCCTGTTGAGATAATTACTTAAGTTGATCTGTAACCGGTTGATCCACATTTTTAACTTCCTGAATATTTCTTTTCATTGATAGTTGTAGATATTCTTCTTGGGGAATGACAACCATTTTTGAAAAACTCATATTGAAAATGTCATAGTAGCTGAAGCACATATATATTGCTTAAACCTGTCATTGGTTCAATTGACTGTTGACAGTGAATACTATCATTACATCTCCAGAGTTTGGTATAACATTAGTTCGAAATCGAAATCGCTCTGGGAATTCCTACGTCAAATCAATAAAGAGGTAGAGTTTTAGGCTCCTGAGGTAATATTTGTCGACTCAAATGATGTATCTGACTACTATTTCTTGGATTCTTGAAAACCACCAAATAATGTGTATTAAGACTTCTAGTTCTCTGCTCTGTTCTTCAATCAAAAATATATTGAGTGATGTAGATGATAAAAGCTTGTCTATGGTGTACTGTTTGAATAAAAATTTCAGTTACATCTTTTGAAGACTTGCTTTCGCAAAGTAGATCATCCAAGACGATCAAATCACCTGCTCGGATATCCTCAGTTGGTGGAAGCCCCCGTTTTACTTCATATCCCTGCTGTCGAAGTGCAGAATACAGATCTGGTTGAAAAATACCGTAGTACCATTTAACCTGTTTTATTTTCTTATTAAACATCTCACCTCTGTATTGCAGTAGCTGAATTACAAAAGTTGCTTTACCAGACTGACTTGGTCCGGCCATACACATTGTGCGGTCAGTGAATAGTCGAAAATCTGTCATTTCAGAGTCATTCAATATCATCATCATTTACTAACACCCATTATTTTGCTTAGAACTTAAAACATGCAAATTATTTCCAAACAAGCTTTATTGAAACGATAAACAGTTGTTGTAATTTACCACACTTGAGTGTCTTCATCGAGAGTAGAATCGAAGGAACTCTTCAAGTCAGTTTGTGCTTTTCTTGCTTTCTTCAACCTCATTGGCTTCTTTTCCATCGTTCGATTCTTTTGGCTCACTTGGTGTAATAATGTCTTCAATATGAATTAAGCACTTGTCAATTGGTTATGGTTCATAAACCAATTGTAGAACCTTCATCTGAAGAGAAGCCAATTTACCAGTTGAACCAAGAGCGCCAATGTAAAGTCCAGTAACGTGTATCAAGCCCATGTATCGTCCACGCTTGAGATCATCACAATACATTGGGTTTGACAGCACATCAAACGCTTGGAAATGGTCAGATAATTTTAAGAAGAGAGTATCAAACTCAGGTAGATCTTTGTATCCGCTCCCTTCCTCCAACTTCTTCTTCAAATTTACCGGAGCACTGTCAGGTAGTTCGACAGATTCCTTTGCGAATGAATCAATCATTTTTAGTATAGTTTGCTGCCATTTAGGAAATGTGACACGCATTTGTCTTAGATTGCTGTAGCTAGACGATGACATCCCATTGCTATAAAAAAGTGGAACTTGTAAATATAATCCATCATCACCATAATTAAGCGTTTGAAAATAAAACGTGTTTCCGATTCCTTGAACCTTTCGCGTTGGTCTAAACTTTAAGAGATCGCGATGAACAGCGTCGCCCTCTTCTTTAATTGTGTGCATTTTAGGAGACATGTTGATGTTGTTGCTGGTGTTGTACTCACACTGACGGATGATCACTTGAAAATGACTACTGAAAGCTCGCACGCTTATCTTATATAGTCTTCAATTAATATCAATGAGTAATCGATGACGTGTCAACTTCTGATTTGTTGACTTTATGCCAGCAGTGCAACACCTGTAACAATTCTTCCTAGAGGACTGTCCAGCACTTTGGAAATACTATTACTGATGTCATTTAGCATATCCATAAAGCCACCACCTCCATGTTGAATCATATTTCCCATGACTTTATCACTACCACTAGGATTCGAAAATTTGCGAATGTTTTTGATAGACGTAGGATTCAACAAAGGCTTGTATATTGGAAGACACTTGTGAATTGTAAAGGCCAAATCACGTATGAAGTCATCACTTGAATTTTGAATTAATTTACACTTCCTCTGATTATTATGTATTCTATTCAATTTCCGCAATGCCTTCTTAAACTGAATTGAAGGCTTAAATGACCGTTTCTTTCGGGGAAAAGACCGTCGTTTTCTTTGTACAACCATATTTTTTTACAACAATGAATGAGGCACATAGAAGAAAACGAATAACATTATTGCTTAATACATACAATGATGGCAATTCAAACTACAAATAGCATTGTTGCTCAATGCATAATACACGATGTCACTTCAAACATTGACATATGGTAGTTTATAGTCATTAATGTCACTTAAGGTTTGTTTTGTTGCAATTATCAACTGTTCAAGATCACTCATTAAGTCCATTGAAAGGGGACAACACCTACAACATGACATTTGGGCGTACAAACGCAGAAGATTCGCATAGTATGCCCGAAACTTAGCAGTGTCATCTCGGTCCAGCGCCGCCACGTTGATGCTCTCGGATGGTGGACCAGCAAATACGTCAACTTTCAATTTTACACCATCTTCCTCATAATGGCTGAACGTTATCACGTCATGCAGGCATGTGTTGAAATATCGCGTTCTGTCATGACAATAGCAGCGAGAATGAGCAGGAATTGTCTCAGTTTCACTTAGTGGTTGGAACACTTCTTCAAGCCAAAATTTGGTCACTCTTGTCAGCACTTCAATCAATGCGTTCATTAGGATTTTCTGCACCTCAACGTTGTCTTCACACTTGAAGAATTTTACAATGTCCTCCATCAAATCAACTAAGTCAGCTTTGTAACCTGTTACGTCGTCACTACAATAAAATATAAATCCTTTGAATTTCTTGCCTTGATGAACAAGTGGAACTGCTGGAGGTCATGCTCAATCTTGTTCAATGAATGAATGAATGAGTGAAACAGGAACCATTATTTCCCTTATAGCCAGGCTAAAGCATAAATAACCAATGAAAAGCGAGCTTGATGACTCATGATGATCTATACACATTCGTATATGATGTCACAAACCCTTGACATAGAGGACATTTCTTTATATAATTATTCTGTTTATGATAACAATGAGAACATAAAACAAAGTGTTCACATGGGACCAAGAAAATGGACCTTGGTCGTTCAAAGCATTCAACACAGTTCACTTTGCGCAGCAATTCAAATGTCTCGTTTTCTAATTTTCGCATCTTATCCAAATGCTGTAGAAGAACGTGGAGAAATAATTTTTGACGAATGTCTCTCTTCTGATCTCCAAGTCACATCACGTTGTTTCAAAATTGCTGTCTTAAATTCAGGTATCTCATTATAATTTGATGGCGAAAAATCTTCTATACAACTGTGATCTAAATTTAGTCTTGTAGTATTTTCAAGTAAATCCACTAACCGCTCAATTAGTTCGCCAGCTCGAATGGTTTCATTTAAGTTTGTAACTGTTTTTATGGCTCTTAATGAAAACCCAAGATCTCTTGCAGCAATCCACGATGTTGGACGACCATTTATCATATATAAGACGGGCCTGCACTGTTCGAAAAGAGTGGCAGCACCATCGAACTGAATATCTTCCAATTTCATTTTCATGCTTTCCCGACTTAGAGAGCAGAGCTCACTCCACGTACATTCTTGGAGAGACATATGTTAGATACAAACTTTTCTAGAACAACTGGGAAGTGATTGATTCTATGAAAATTGTTTTGCCTGGCGCTAATTGAATGCTCTGCGGGGGATGTTATCGTGTGCGTGTTAAGCAGTGCATGACACAGGGACAATTGAACAGTACAGCTGCAGATTGTGGGTCACGCCCGCATCCTTTCTCCCACATCCATCACACACCCCACCGTCGCTTTCAAAGGCCAAGAGGGCCATCTTGAGGTACAGTAGGTCAAGGAGCATATGGAGGCAAGGTCTTTCTAGGTTTCTGCCAGAATATCCTTTGCAGGCTGATTTGGCTGATCCAGGAAAATCTAGAAGACCACTTCCACCACATTTCTCCAACTCTTGTGTTCAATAAAATGATACCAAATGAGAATGTCGAATCGTGTACTCTCGTCAAAATGTGTATTGTCGTTTCGCCTTTGCTTATTGTAATCTGTCGACTAACTTTTTCTTTTCATTTCCTCCGCGACATTGTCCTAAGCCAGTTTGTGTGGTCTCCATCTTGACGCCCTTTCATTTCACGATGTCGACGCATCTCCACCTTTTAAGTTGATAGTAGATGGATGCCGATAGTAGATTTGCGATCGTTTTCGTTTATGCTGTGCGCATGTGCGTGCCGGTCTACTTGGTGTTGTTGCAATCCCTCGCTTATCGCTCGTCTTACTATTTCGCTTTCGTCTTTTATTTTCGGATATGTTTCATGAAGATTTTCACGTATTTTTTGGGCTTTTGACTCCGCTAGCTTCTTTATTCCTTTTTTCGAGCTGATTAACAGCTGCCTGCCGACGCTGCTATGCTTCCGAACGTAACATTCCGGCCCATGCACATGAAACACAAATTGACCAGAATTTCGAAGACTTCCCATATCCCATATGAACCATCTTGCCGGCCTAAGCCTAATTTTAATTGCTTGCACGAATTCCCATAACCAGCCTTTCGAATTTATCTCTTCCATCATCAGCCGAATATAAACATCGTGACATGATGATGATGGGGCAACGCAGTTGAGAGGCAGCGTGACGGCACTCGAGGTCGGGTTGGCGGAGGCGGAGGCGGAGGTTTGAAGGTCACTCGAGAGAGTTGGCCGCGTGGCGGAGGCGCAGTTGAGGCACAGTTTTGAGGCACTTGGGCGAGGCGGAGGCGGGAGTTGTGTCACTAGAGACAGGGTGGGGTTGGCGGAGGCGGCAGTTGAGGCAACTCGAGACAGGGCGTGTTTTGGCGTTTGAGGTTTGGCGTAAGTTGCGAGGGTGTCAGAACACAGCTTTGACTGCCACATCATGAGGGGCCGCGTGCAGCTTATACTGCCGCCAGGCTGGCTATTTTAAAGATATCATTAGATGGATAGAATATGTTTTGAAGTGCAAACATTAAATTCTTTTGGTGCGGATGATCGTAAAATGAAGTCATTATTTTGGCGAATATTAAAAGAGCGTTCGCCCTCTCGAGCCTTTACAAAGAATACCACAGGCTAAAGATGTTCATTGATATAAGAGTGGATAAGTTCAAAAATAAATAGATATCAAAAAAATACAAAAATGCTAAAATCTTTTTATAGAAATAAAAAAAAAGTGATTATAAATATAAAAAAACTAAATATAAAAAACCCTTAAAAAAAAAAAAAGATAGGAGATATAAAAGGAGTGAGCATTACCAAGTAAGCACCCTCCGAAAGAAAACGAAAACCCGTGCCCCCCCGGCGAGAATAAAAAAGGAAGTAATTCATATCAAATTTAAAGCATATAATTATCAACATATATCCCCATTTGTCTGATAAAAGACACCCACGCCTAATTCACAATAACCCAAACCCTGCATTCAGGTATAAACCAGGTAGCGCCTACAACCCATAAAGTATAAAGCGCATGGAATATTAACTCAAATTATTACAGCTACGAATATTATTAGGTCTTCGAACGGACGTATTCATTAACTGTTTTAATATACTTTGCAAGGAGCGATTGTCTACATCCCATACCAACGCAGGAGGCGCTGTTAGATGTTCTGTTCATTAACCAAAAGTAAGTCTTTCAAAGCTGAAGGGGAATGTCTTTAAAGAACGAAAGTGGTAGTGAAATACTGATACAATATGTTCATACAATTGAAGGAAATACTTGTGAGGGGGGCTATCAAATGTGGGGGGGTTAACGAAGGAAAACTTGAGATACAGGCCGTTAACTATACAAATGGACTACACACTGACTTACAAAAACTTGCTTCGTTACAATTCTGAGCTCTCAGCACAGTCAGACTCAACATAAAATCTTTATTCTCTCTCTCTCTTCCTGAAAGCTTCACCCTCATCAACTTTTTATCGAGTGTTTGATGAGAGTGAAAAGGGACGCTGTACACAATTAGGACTACAATAATAAGCCTGTACAGTATAATATACACGCATATAGTAAACAGCACAATCTGACATATACGGTGTTCATCATAAGATAAGCGTACATATACGTTACGATGATGAGAGCGATAATAGTGATACGTTATGTGGATGGTCACTAGTTATATCAGACTAGTACACTGTATCAAATGCTAAGAGCACCAGCATTGACGTTGGGATGTCATTAAAATGAGATCTGAATGGCACAGATTCTAATCACACGTAGAGCCATTTGGGACTAGAATAGAAAAAGACTTCGTCTGCACCAATGATGAGTCGAGTCAAATTGTGTCACACTGGCGGCCGCCGAAGCCAAAAATTTGGAAAAATTATTCGGATGCATGAGACGTTGAGTCACGGCGCATCCTGAAACTTGCGAAGCCCAAAGGATCAAGGCTTGCAAAATGATGATTGAACTGATTCAGAAAGGTAGCTTAAATTTGCGAATGACGCCGTTCAGAACATATTGAGCTGAAATTTATGGTTCTATTAGCATTTAACCGTAACCTTAAAAAAACACAGGTTAACACAGGACAATAATTGAGCTGTAAAACAATGCAGAATGATGAATTGTACAGAACACAATAGAAAATACAATACTCGTCGTAATTGAAATGAACATCTCGAGAAAATACCGGAACGGATCCACCGGTCAAATTATAGAGTGCGGTAGAAATTTGAATAACAAGCTTCATAAAACAGAAATGAAGGATTCAATGCTCACAATGGTCACAATGGGCACAATGGTCACAATTGTCTCAATCGAACACAAACCATAATAAAAAATCATCCATGCATATATATATATATATATGTATACGTATAGATAGATAGATAATCTATCTATCATCTATCAACATAATCATTCAAAAATAACAAGCTCAGCATTAGAACATCTGTGTACTCATCCTCAACACAATTAGAACATAAATTACTCATCCTCAACACAATTACAACATTACGTACTCATCCTCGACACAATTAAAACAATCCTCACACTTGGCCATTCATGTTCAAATTATCAAGTCTAGAACATTTAAATGTACCTAACCGAACTCACATCATCAGCACATTACACTATTCTGTTCACAACTAACACCGAAACAGTACACTTGTGTTCGCAATCACCACTTCAAATAACAGACGAGTAGAACCATAAGATCAAGTTTAAAACCAAATCGGTACATTTAGGTTCCAATTCAAAATGTGCTAATCCTGAGACAGCATGAGGGGTCTTTATATTACTCACGAGATTTGAAGTCATACTTTTCAGAGTACTAGAAAAGAATTTTTCTAATGAGTGAATGTAATTTTTCTCTGTGAAAATATCTGTGATAAATACAATGATATCTTTGAGTGGAAAATATCTTTCCCAGTGAAAGAATGTAATTCGTTTTCTCTATTAAATATCTGTGATAAATACAATTGTATCTTGTAGAATATGACATATCAAACGAATGAATGTAATTCTTTCTATGTATGAAAATATCTGTGATGCATACAAAACATTTGCATTTATTGCAGTTGGTCTCCATGATAAAGTAACATACTCGATGACATGAAGTGGCCTCCACGACTTGAAAAGTTGTGCATGCATTGAAAAGTAGAACTTTTCAAACCCTCTTTTCTATAGATTTTTCAACTTTTCCATACATTCATAGAGAAAAAACGTCTACACGTAGTACATCAAACAGCTAGGTCAGTAGTGAAAACTGTGCCCTACTACGTGTGGGACGGGTACATGGATGGGTACATGTAAAATTTAGTGTCATCAATAGGAACATGTATGACATCTGTTTTACTGGATAGGTACAGGTGTTTAGTACACTCGGTTGAGTACACTGCGTTTCGGAACGTCTATGATCGATCTTGTGTGACTTGGTTCTGAGCACTTGGGTACGTACCGATAGACGTCCGTTGATTGATTTTGAATGGGTTTGCTCAATTGCGACTATTGTGACTATTGCAACCATTGTAATCAAGATGACAGTCACATTGATTTTCCTTTTTACGTAGACAAACTATGCTATAAATATGAGATAGTTGTTTGATGACATACATAATGATGACTAGTATCTCAACGTCGTGGGTTATCGCAAGAGACCTTGGATATTCGTTCAAAGCTATAGAAACTGTAACAAATCTCAGTGAAAATATCAACGCTGGTGATTTAGTTGATCGACTAATGGATCTAGATGAGCATGCTATGAATCACAATTTGGATCGCAGGTGGATAGAGGATTTCTCCATGCTACACTGCAATGATAGTGAAATTAGGAGGATCAAATTGGAACGATATGGAAAGAAGGAGACATCTGACAGTGTTTTAATAAAAAGTTCTCCCAATAAAAGTGACTTCAGAAGGAAATTAGAAGAAGAGACAAAGAGACATTTAAATTATTATGTGAAGGGAACTGCGTTAAATGTTTTAAACAGGAACGATCCCTTCTCTTTTTACCATGTTCTCATAGCGTCATGTGTTCCACATGTTATGCACCCTTTGAAACTTCATCTTGTTCCCTTTGTGATGAAGAAATATCTTCAACAGTCACTGTATATCGTCATCATGCACGTCTGTGATTGGTCACTATTATGTCTTTGTGTGCCTTTTCTATATAAGGAGGACATTGTACCGTTCTATTTCAAGCATAATTTGAGGCTAATACAATGTCAATCAGCATGTCGTTCACTACCAACATCCCCATTTCAATAATTTACCGGCAATATATTCTATTCTGCCGTAAATATAACTGGCTATAAAGCGGATTTGGTGGATCTGATGGAGGAAATAGTGAAGTATTTCCGCTGCGGAGAGGACATTGTGGTGCAGAAAATGTTAATGAGAGTCGTGAACAACGCTCTTACACGAGTTGCAAGATTTTGGCTCAATGAAGTATTTCGCCCACTAGCTCAAACTGAGATTGTACTGGAATACTCTCGCTGTTGGTGCAGCAGTATCCAACGGAAACACAACACATGTCTCCATGACATTACCACCTCCAGCTACTTTGACGAGAAGGGTGACAAATGTAAATTGGACTTATTCAGTGGACCGCCATCAGTAAGCATCAATGTGGCTGCTCAAGGACATTCTGAGGTATTCAGTTTGCGGGCATACTATGCCAATATTTTAAAGACTTTCCATTCAAAGCCCTGCTGTATTTCAAAACATCTAATCAAAGACATTGAGCAGCTCATAACTGCTACAAATCAGACTCTAGCCAATGTGAGTGTATATCAGTTTCCCTCTACAACTTGTTAAGTGTTTTATGTAATTTTATAAGTACCATCAACAAAACTCTGTGTGAATGCTTGTAAACTTTTGTATATAATGTTGTAAGTACTAAGCAAAAATTGTAATTGTATTATCTATTTCCATATTAGAATAAAAATGTCTGTAAAACGGAAGGCATCTTCTCGTCAATCGAAACTGTCCTTCAAACCTTCAAATCAGTTTAAAAAGGCGTTGCGAAAGTTAAACAGGATACATGATAATAAGAAGAAGTGTAAATTGATTCAAAATTCAAGTGATGATTTCATTCGTAATTTAGCTTTTTCAATACACAAATGTCCACCTATTTACAAGCCTCTGTTGAATGCTGGCTCTTTGAATAGCATAAAAAAGTTTTCAAATCCAAGGAGTAGTGATAAGAAAAGGCGAAACTTAATTCAGCGCGGTGGTGGTGGGTTTCTAAGTATGTTAAATGATATTGGAAACAGTATTAATGGTGTAATCAATAGTCCGCTTGGAAGGATTGCAGCAACTGCTGCAATGTTAATATAAGGTTAGCGAATCATAAAGTGACACGTCATCACTTTGATTGATGAGTCATATATAGGTGTATATAAGGAAGACGCTTTAATGATATTTTACCACTTTCAAGTGACAATTCATTTGCGCTGGTTGAAAGCTCCGAATTAGTACTTGTTCAAACATGGCTCAGAAAATGTATACAATCAGAGAGGAAGGTGACGCTTTTGAACAAGATCTCTTGAAGCTTCGTCCGACACGAAAGGTGCAAGGGATTAGAATACATTCTACTTTCAAACCTTGAATTATGGTGATGATGGCTTCTATCTTCAAGTTCCATTCTTCCACAGTAATGGCATGTCTACATCAGGGTATAGCAATATGAGACAAATGCGAGTGACTTTTCCAAAATGGCAACAGGTGATTCTTAAAACTATTGACTCTTTCGCGAAAGAATGTGTTGAGCTGCCTGAAAGTGCTCCCACTCATTGGAGAAAGGCATTAGAGGAAGGAGTTGGTTACAAGGAATTGCCGGAATTCGATACACTGTTTTTAAAACTATCGGATCATTTTCAAGCATTCGATCTCTTTACAAACGCGGTGGAATGTGAGGATCTCAAACGGGGCCGCTATATGGGCTTAGTGCACGTTACCGGACTTTATATTGGCTCACATGGTTCGACTGGTAAAGTCGCATCTTTACAAATGAAGGTTCTTCAAGTAGTCTATGAACCACTACCAATTGATAAATGTTTAATTAACATTGATAAGACTGCTTCAAGTGATGGGAAGGAAGAGAGCAAAAAGCGAGGGCGGAAATCTAAAGATGGGAATCCTAAATTGAAGTTGAAGCGCCAAGATGCTGACTTGAAAACTTTCTATAATCCTAATTGTGATGAGGAAACACAAATGTTTTAATTTGGAAATGTAACTTGAAAGTTTCTATTCTGAATGTAAATAAACGTGATCTGGAACATGTGTCTGTTTTGTTGTTCTAAGCAAAATTAGCGGGATGATGAGTTTAATGTTAATGAAATTATAAGATGACAGATTTTCGTCTATTCACTGATCGCACAATGTGTGTCGCTGGACCAAGTCAGTCCGGTAAAACTACATTTGTAACTGAATTGCTATAATATAGAAATGAAATGTTTAACAAGGAAATTAAGAGAGTCAAATGGTATTATGGAATATTTCAACCACAACTACATTCTGCACTTCGCCAGAAAGGTTATGAGGTGAAGCAAGGGTTGCCATCAACTGAGGATATCAAAGCAGGTGACTTACTAGTATTAGATGATCTATTACGTGAAAGCAAATCTTCAAAGGATGTAACTGAAATGTTCATTCAAACTGCGCATCATAGGGAAGCTTTATTATCTACATCACCCAAAACATCTTCGATAGAGGGAAAGAGCAAAGAACTAGAAGTTTGAATACACATTATTTGGCAATATTTACAAATCCAAGATATAGCAGTCAGATACATCATCTCAGTAGACAGATATTACCTCAGCAACCTAAAGTACTTTCAAAAATATATGAAGATGTAACAAAGAAACCACATGGCTATCTATTTATTGATCTAACCCAGAAATCCGGAACGACTTCGATTTCGAACAAATATCATACCTAATTCCGCTGAACCGATGACAGTTTTCTCGGTTCACAGTTAAATTAAAGCAATGTACTTTGTTGCCTTATTATTTTCAAACATGTCGTATTCAAAGATGGTAGTCATTCCTCAAGAGGAGTATGTACAATTGAATACATTACAAAGTGCACAGGAAGTCAAAAATATAGATCAACCTATTACGAATGCAGTTAGCAGCTGAAAACATTGATGAGAGACGACAGATTCGTGACAAGTTGCGACGATTTATAACCTTGTCAACACCTCGACCATATCGTGTGCGCGCTGAGCGATTATTTGACTTCATTGATCTACATGTGAAGTTCAATGAGAGAGGGGAGATAATAGATGAAACAACTGGTGATGTTATTAGAAATAGTCACATAGATGAACTTCTACAATATGCTGTCAGAGATGTAAGGCGAAAACTAGGTGCACCACAAGGGTGGACATATTTTCAGAAAATTTTATCTGATCAAAATGTACCTCACAATATTATTAGAGGACCGACTGTGAATGAGTTGGATAAGGGTCACTTACAAGATGGATTAAAAAGTAAAACACCCACGATGGCGGTCAAGCGAGAGCTTCATCATCCCGATGATCTGCAACCAAAAAGAGCTACTAGGCGCTCAATGCGTGTTGCGAATGAGTATAGTAAATATTAAGCAAATATGAATTAAGCAAGGATTTAGCAAGGCTCTCTCATATCATGTCGTTACAAAAATTTTGCTGTTTTTTGAAATCTGCGCTCGAAGGTAAAGGAGAACAGGGCATAGTGGTTGATATCAATTGTGTTAGCAGTTGCTGTGCGAGTAATACGCGTGCAAATCAGAACAAAGACGATGAGTACAGCAGTGAAACTCAAAAAGATTTCTTACGACTTAAATCACCCCGCAAGTTTCAGTCGTCCGGAGGTTCTAGCCCGTGCAGCAGGTGTGGGAATAGAGAAAGTCAAGAAGTGGTTAAGGAGTCAACCGACTTCCACTCTTCACAAAAATGAGAGAAAGCGGTTTCCAACGAGAAAATATGTTGTTAACAATATAGATAGTCAATGGCAAGCGGATTTGGCTGACATGCAACAGATATCACAGTACAATGATGGCTATAAATACATCTTAACCGTAATAGATATTTTATCTCGTTATGCTTGGGCACGAGCGCTGAAATCTAAACGAGGACCAGAAGTTGAACCGGCTTTTCAGAGCATTTTCGATGAGGGGCGTGTTCCGCAAAGAATACAGACCGATCAAGGGAAAGAATTCGAAAACTCTCATGTTCAAAGTCTCCTTAAAAGTCATAATGTGGAATTGTTTAGTGTCAAAAGTGCTTATAAAGCTGCCATGGTTGAGAGGTTCAATCGCACACTGAAGACAAAAATATGGCGCTATTTCACTGCAAAAAATACACATGTTTGGGTAGGTGAGCTGCAGAAATTTGTTAAGAATTACAATGAAAGCTACCATCGAATCATTAAGATGAAACCAGTTCATGTTACCCCAGATACTGCGATGGATGTATGGCTTCGATTGTATGATAAGAAAGCGAAAAAATCTCCAATGAAAAGAAAATTAATGTTGGTGATAGAGTTTGGATTTCAAAGGTTAAGTCTACATTTGAGAAGGGGTATCTACCTAATTGGACTGAAGAAGAGTTTTTTGTAGATAAAGTAAATACAAAATTTAGACCCACCATGTATAAATTAATAGATTACCATGGCAATCCAATTGAAGGAAAATTTTACTCTTATGAATTGCAAGTAGTAGACAGAAGTGAAGAGGTGTATATGATTGACAAAATAATTAGGAGAAAAGGTCATGGCAATCAAAGGAAATATTTAGTTAAATGGAAAGGATATCCTGATTCATTCAATAGCTGGATAACGCACCAGGATCTACAAAATGTGGAGATGGGAGACACTCGTAACTTTTAAGCTAATATAGCATGTGACTTCTTCCATATATGAGTTTAACATGTCGACTAACTTCAACATCATTCTTCCAAGCAATAGCAACCCAAAGATATTCCCAAGTAACAAACCATTTCTATACTCCTTTGAATTCGCTAATCCAATTACTCTGCATGAACCCCATGAAGTTGCTCTAACTGAAATTACTTATTAGAACGATATCAGTTTGCTAAAGAACAACTATTTTGAATTACATAAAGAAGTGCGAGAGAAGGATGATTGCCTTCGCATATTTCAAAATAGTCTACATGGTACATGGGCTTTTCATCATCTAACTTTACATCCTTTTTCAACATCTTTACCATCTGTCCAAAACATGATTAAAATTCAAAAGGCATTTGCAACGTCAACTTTTGATTCTAAGGTTCCCACAATGAGCTTGCAAGATACGGAAAAGGAAATCGGTAGAATGTTTAAACGAATAAATGATCTCTTCAAGCTGACTTTGAATAAATTCTACAAACCAGTCATAAAGGGGTCAACAAAATTGATGAAGGAAGGGAAGCATGTTCTTCTTGTATTAGGTAAGGATTTGAGTCATACTTTTGGGTATTCCAGAACAACGTTCTCATCCACGTATTGGTACAATGGACGTGGGTGGAATTCAGAGAGGAAAGTCACTGATTTTCAATGTAGAATTGTGCCATTGTATGCATTACAAAAAAGGAGCATCCGAGTAAAAAATCAATTTGAGGTCATTAGAAGTGGTGAAGACTTTGAAGAAAGTTTCAAGGATCAGTGCGAGAAACGTTAATGACATGTGAATATAAGAAAGAGAAAGTGACTTTATTTACTGTTGAAACGGAGGCAGAATTTACTGCTTTTACTAAAAAGACACCATTGGAAATGTCTGATTCCGCTGTTATTGAATTCGGATCTGAAATGATTGGGATGTTTAAGGGCCTTGAAAGCTCACCTTGGTTGACAGAATCAAATGATACATTCAAAGTTCAATTGTCCTCTTCTAAACTCAAAGCATCAACAAATGCTTCATGGGATATCCACGTATACAGCGAAGACATATTGGGTGATGATTTGTCTTTTTCCAGTGAACTTGTAAAAAGAGTTAATTTGAACATTGAAAGCTTGAAAACGCCATCTGAATTGTGTACAAAGTTAAATGAGTTTGATGTAGATTACCTTGATGCAGATGAATATCACTTTTCTTATGATCCACATAAGAAACGCATGATTCTAAAGGTAGGGAAGAACTCTCTTATCAAGCTGGATAGCGTGTTAACGACCACATTGGGATTCTCAAAATCAACTATTTATGAAGGCACATCAATAGGCAAGACAGCCCATCACTAGAGCGTGATATAAGTAACTTATACGTCTATTGTAACATTATTGAATATACAAGGGTTGGTGACATTGACGCCCCACTTCTGCGCACATTTCCTCTCTCATCCGTAAGGAAGCAACTAATCAATCGAGACTTTTTTAACACAATGTATCTACCAATCAGCCGAAATTACATCAATAGAATTAATATATCAATTCATGATGACGCAGGAGAAGTAGTACCGTTCTGTGGTGGTGTTACTGTTTTTACCCTACATATTAGGTCACGAGAAAAAGGCTTTACGCTATTTTGTCTTCCGTAGTTATTCAATAGTCATAATGACAGGTATTTACAGTAGACCATCATATCAGAGCGGTTATCCCGTGTTTGTTGGAGGTAGACGACAAGTTGGAGGAGGCATATTTGGTGCACTAAGACGTATGGCTCTTCCAACACTCAAAAAGTATGGCGTACCAATCATGAAGCGTGTTGAAAGCAGGGCTTTAGATTTTGGTGGAAATGTTGCAGCTGATGTGCATTAAGTTGAGGATATCGGTGAATCTATGAAAATGCGAGCGCAGCAATCTGCCATAGACGCATTAGATGATTTAACAAAGACGAGACGTACAGTTCGGAAGAAGCGTACGAAGTCAAGACAAGTTGGATCCGGTCGAGTTACTAAGCAAAGACGCAGGAAAAGTAAAAAGCCGACTAGAGCAGCACGTTCTTAATCTAGACGTCGAGTGAAAACAAGAAAGCGCAAACGAAATTCCACAGCGACTAGAAACAAGTCAAAACAAAGGAAGACAACATATTTGTAGAGCTAATACGATGCAGAGTATCAATTCGGCTTTGTGTTTCTTCGATTCTCCCCCTCATCAGATAGACATCATCTCCTCAACAATTGTAGACATAGTCCCCACAACAAATATCGATGGTAACCAACAGCCTATTCAGTTTGATATACCTGCCAATCCTCAAGATTATATTGACTGTCAATCCATTGATTTAGACTCGTGTATACAAATTAAGAAGACTGATGGTACAAATATTGATTCATCCAAGGATAAAGTGGGATTGGCAAATCTTCCTATTGCCAGTCTGTTCTCAGATGTGTATCTAATATCGAATGACAAACAGATTGAAGGAGGGGATCGAGCATATCCATATGGAGCATATATGCATACAATGACGCAATTTCAAAAGCAAGCTAAACAGTCACACTTGCAAGTTTCTGGGTGGTATGATAATCAGCAAGGGAAATTTGATGATGTCTCAAATACAGGGTTGAAAAGACGAATGAATTTAACAGCGGATTCAAAGGAATTATACTTGAAAGGACCCGTCTATCTTGATTTCCTTCGTCAATCTAGATATCTGCTATCACAGGTTAAAATGCAAATAAAATTTATTCGTGCAAATCCTGAGTTCGCGTTAATGGCTTTTGGAGCTACAAACTATCAAGTCAACATAAGTAATGCCGTGCTCAATGTAAGGCGAGTAACAATGAACCCGTCATTCATGAACGAGCATGCGACCGGATTGAGGAAAAACAATGCAATATATCCAGTTAATCACAGTGTGTTGACAAACTTCACAATTGGTGCGGGATCATCCTCACATGCCTACTCAAATCTTTTTCCTACTGCAATGCCAAAGGCGGTGTATATCACATTTGTGGAAAATTAGGCATTCATTGGTGCTTTTGAAAAGAATCCATTCAATTTCCAACACTTTCATGTTAGCAAACTAGCACTCTACCAGGATGGGAAATTTGTATCTTGCAAAGCATATGAGCCTAATTTCAAAGATGGCAAATTCGCACGTGAATATGGTTCTACTTTCACCGCCCTCAACATCTTTAATACAGATGATTCAACTGGAATTACAATGGATATGTACAAGAATGGCTACTTCTTCATTATGTACAACCTCACAGCAGATGCAGATCTAAGTGGTAAAAGCGTAGGAGTTACAAAGCCTGGAAATCTACGACTGGAGGTATCATTTAAGTCACCTTTGAAGAAAACAATTACTTGTCTCATTTATGCTATCTATGATAGCAAAGTTGAGATAACAGGAATGAGAGACGTGACTGTCAGCTATCAGAGATGAGTAACTTAAGCAACATAGAAATCTTGAGGAAAATGAGGAAAGCTCATCCCTACTCCAACACAATATTTCTCAATGTCTTTTCTAGAGATAATTTACCTCATTCAATTCCTTTCTATCCTTGTTCGCTTATCATCAATACGGATACCAACAATCTTCCCGGAAAACATTGGATTGTTGTATACATCAATTGTTATAAAGTGGCCGAATATTTTGACTCTCTTAATCAACCTCGTTTACATGATATCGCATTATGGATGAACAGGTTCTCTTGGACTGTTAGGAAAGTGACATCGTTTCCACTTCAAAGTAATACATCTCTAATGTGCGGTGGCTATGTACTCTATTTTGTCAACGAGAGACCATTGAAAAATAACTGTAAAAGTGCTTTAGAACTATTTTCAAAAGACTGTGATAAAAATGATGTAATTCTTACTAAATATGTCGAAACAGTTTTGAAATAAAGTTTTATGTTGTATCATTAACTTGTTTTTTTCCAAAACAAGGGTTTATAAGGAAAACAAAAACATGTTCAAATTTCATTATCTATTCACATATATACAAAATCTACAATTTGGTTTTCATGAAACATTTTTTCAAATCACATATGATGGGAGGCACATCACTTATGTCTTTAATGCCGGTTATCACGGTCTTTCCATTATGGAACACATGAACATGATATGGATGCCAGTTAGTCAATTGAGCTGCTGGAAATAATTCCACTTCAAAAGTCAGATTATGTGATGATGTAACTTTACGGAAGTCATAGTGATAGTGCAATTCACATAACACGGTCATTGTCTTCACTTTCCAATCAGATAATGAATCACCAAGTAAATGTTCCAAAGTTAAGTGTAGATATGAGAGATCACCCTCCATATAAGAATAGGATAGTGAGAGATTTATCCTTCCTCTGAATCCTCCATGTTAACATTGAGGGTCTTCCAAGATGTAAGCTCGTTGTCGGCTTCAATTTGCGTTTTATAAGCAACAATTGTTTTCGGTTGGATATATTCCTCTCGATCTCTTGTAGATTGAGTTTGCTTTTGTAGCTAACATCCGATTTACAACTTCCAACCGTTTGATGTCCTCCATCTTTAATGAATGACGTTATCTGTGGTAGTATCTCCCTTGTAAAGGTTTCCCATGTGACGTCACTGAAACGAAAAAATCGATATTGAACATCTTCCCGCTTTGGTGAGCAGACGTATAGTTTGACTGTTGAATCACACTTCATCCATACCTTGTCATCGAGAGGAATCTTGATCCGAGTCTTATGGTTGCCAATGAGATCAGCGAAGTCTTTCAGTGAAGGCAATGAGTCAATACTAATGCAAACGCCACGATGTTTTCGAAAACTATTTGCTATTGAATGACGAAATGCTATTCTTTTAGAATTTGTTATGTGAACGTTTTGGACGTCACTAAGTTTCCATGTTCTTATGTAATGAGGCATGTTCCGAAAGCTATGTTTCAAATTTGAGTTTAATGTTTGCCTAAAGTTTGTTATTATATTAGCTCAACATATCGGAATGATGTTGAGTACAAATTCTTCACATATTCATTCACATTAGGACTACCTATTTATTAGTAATCATTTCTACATATCGGAAAGATGTAGAAATTTCAATTTTAGTAAGACTACATATGTATTAGTAAGTGTTGCTACATGTCGGAAGATGCAGCAATCGCAAGATCTATTACAAGTGGAATATTGTATTGTTTTTATTTAGACTTATTCTACATCACCTGTGACAGGAAGGCATCTCCTTCTCTTCGACGGTGGGGTAAGACCTAGGCTGTAGTGTCCATATGGTAATGATAAATGTTTATCCAGCCAACAGCGCTAATCCTCCCAAAGTGAAAGACCTCGCTTCCTAAATGATTTTGTGCTAACTCTGTGATTTTTTGAATTTATTATTGTCATATCTTCATTTGTATCAGTCTCACTATAATAGACATTCCTATAGTCATTATGTTTCAATTTTTTAACTGCTGCTCTCTGAATTCCTTTTGCACGTTTGATGCTATGATTCGTAGAGTCTAGATATTTCATTGAATACATTTTCGGTTTTAGTAGGATCATTTCCTCAAGCAACTTTCCAGCACACTCATCCTTAAAACAATCTAATCTAGCTTTGCTTGCAGTTGAGTATAGTCGGTGATGATAGTCATAGTTTGAAGAGTCAAACTTTTCACCGAAGTATAGAAGTATATCTTCCAGACGGACAGATGGCGATGTGTATAAACATAGGAAGAAACTGTCGGTATTACCTCCACAAAGCCGCGTTCTATTTATCAGTGGACACCCTTTTAGATCATTGTAATATAATTGATACATTTCCAACTTGCTATAGTCAAGTACTGCTTGACCAACATAAATTAATTTATTTAAAACTATTGAAGGTTTGTACATTTCCATACCAACCAGATCTTCATCAAAAAATTTTGTGTTTAACATAGAGATGATGATTTGACAATTTTAGTAAGTGTCTCTCATTGTTGACTACTTTAAATTTTTTCCTTCTCCTTACATTTTCCATTGTTTTACCATATAAAGAATTATTTTTCAATTTGTAGAATGACTTTTCGAAGTCAGTGTTTGATTGAGCCCAGTTTTGAGAGTTCATATCAATGTATGTTTTAAACCAAGGCTTTTGCGTGAATTTTATACCACTATGAATCTTCTTGATTCTCATGCCCATGGTCAAGTAAAATTTTAAAATTGTGTAGTGGACTACATAATTTTCCCTATCAAATTGATGGAGCAAAGGTTTCTTGATAGAAGAAAAATGTGTATTTGGTCTTACTTTTTCATATAGATTTTTCATATAGTGTGAAAACATTCTCTTTTCAATCATCTGCATTTCTGGAGCTAATGGGAAATCGGCAGTGTCATCATGAATGGCTGCAGGATACTCTAAATCTAAATAAAAAATGTAGCCGATTTCACCATCATCATCTATGTTTTGAACATTTTCTTCATTTAAAAAATTATCTAATTCACTTTCATTCAACCATTTGAAATTTGAGTGAGGTAGATTCCTACTGAGTGAAGAACCGTAAAGGTTATTAACATCTAAGTAGGTCAAATGTCGACTTTCATGTGTATTGTTTCCTAATTCTTCAATGCGCGCACGCGCTCGGTGAATGTTGGTGAAAGTCATACCCCCTCTAATTGCTCGTTCAAATAGATTGTATATATTTTCATCTTGTGTGTAGTGTGGGGGATCATTGGAAGAGAAATTTAGTGCTGAGGTAAAGCTAAGATGTGGGAGACTGACAAAATGTACAGGGTCGACTTCATCCTCACGTTGACTCAATGCTCTAAACACTTCAAATATGTCTGCCAACAATAAAACATCTAACGTCAGATATGCCAGCATGTAATCACCAAATGTGCTACAATTAAATTCAATCCATGCCTTGTTAGCGTGTTCATATTCGCTATCGGAACAGTGCTCACGAGTAAGATCATTATAGAATTCAAATTGTGGTGTTAGACAGTCTTCCGTCAACGTGTTTAAGTTTTTGAAGTATGAATATGGAAACACTCCCTTCTGATATAAAACATTATCACTTCATTGTGGAAACTCTACCCTTAATGTCTCTACATGCTCATACGTTTGCAAGCCCTTGGCTAATTCACTCAAGGATGCACTTAGAAATTGATATGAGACTAAGAATTTTAGTTTAAAGTATACTGTCTTCCCTTTGTATTCATTTACAGGGACACTGGCGGATAAAGTTATATATTTTTTAGCAGTTGCTGCTACAACATCTTATTTCCAAGATTTCTTTCTTCCAATCGCTTTGTAGCAAACGATGTGACTATCATAATTTTTAAAATTGTGGAAAAATATGGGGAGCTCCCGTCTGTTAAGTCTTAACCGGAGATTGCATTTCCTACATAATGTTTGCCTATATCGTCCGGTGATATGATCATGATCACGAACTTTTATGACTTCATCGCTGAATTTCGATTTACATTTGTTGCAACATTCTGGATTCTCATGGTGTGCAATTCCATCCGCTGACAGTGTCATTGGCTGCCTAGTTATTGCACATTGGTTGTCATATAAGTCTTGGGCTACAGTTTCTAAGTGGTGCAAGAAAATAATAATGCAATTTTCTCCCTCAAAGAGGTAATACTTGTTTTCAAATTTCGATTGAAGGGCATTATGCCAGACATGATAAGCTCCAATGGCCGCAGGTTTATGTATTTTATTATCAATGTAGAACTCTATATCTGCATAGATTACTAAAGGAGGACCTAGTTGATATTCCATGCTACTTGTTAGTACTTTTAGATCCGATGGCATTTTTTCTATTTGTGCTTTTCCTCGAATGCAAAACTGGAAGTGTCGTTCTAGTGTTGTCTTATATGTGAATGACTGAGTGCATCTTTCGCAGAAGTATTTATGTCTTTTTAAAGTTCTCCTATACAATCTTGACAGCTTTGGAATTCCACAATAGTGTGCTGCTCCATTGTTTAGAATTAGCAAAATATTAACCGTTTGCCTACCAGTAAAGTTACTATTGTAACGAACACCTTTGAGTCCATTTTCATATAAGTGAATGTTAATTTTAATATCATTATTTTTCTCAAATTATGGAATATTTTTGATTGATACTGGGGTGGAAATGCCTTCCATATTTAGCTCAGATGTCCACTTACTATATGATTTTACTTCATTCCTTGAATAAGGTACTTCATTATAATGCAATATTGATAAAACTGCATATAGGAAGCAATCATTTGCATTTGAATTAACATTAATGACAGCTTTAGAGTTTTTTAACTTCCTTGGCAGAGGAAATGATTGTCCACCTCACAGTATTGGACTTGTTATTACATTGAACTCTATATTTTGTACATCATCTATAATCCAATTGCCACCCTCTTTTGTGAAGGCTTCAGTATGATTTATTAGACTATTTAGATGATCCTGAAACCAAGCATCATAGTCATAAATATAGTTTGAGGATGATGAGGTAAAGTGTGCGAGAAAAGTTTCTTCTTCTTGAGGATTAGAACGGACATAACGAATTTGTGCAATCAGACGACCGCGAAATTGATAGCTCCTTAGTAAGTCAGACACTAAATTCCCTAACATGGAACGCATGCTTTCTAAGAATGATGTTATGTCCACAGTAGGTGTTGTTGGCGTGATATCATACACACGTGCATGGCCATTGAGTGCGCTTTCGCCGAGACTAACAGTTCCATAGTTATTATGCATATTCACCTCACTATTTTTATTATGTACATTCATATGCTGTCGAAATCTACTTATAGAGTTATACGTTTTGCCACACCGAGAGCAGTATTGCAAAAAAGTTTTGTATGTTAGTTGAAGCGCTGGTTGTTGGCTTAGAAGTAGATCTATTTTGATTATTTGAATTTGACTCTGTTATGCTATCATTCGGTTTATTATTGCATACAAGTTTATGCCTCTTAAGATTATCTATCCTATTCGTCTTATATGGACACTTGCTACATTGATATGTTTTTCCTAACTTACAAAATTTTTCATGACGTTGCAAATTACCTATGAGAGTGAACACTTTTCCACACTTGGTACAGACAACCATGATTATTGATGAGGATTGAAATTAGCAAGCCCTTATATACACCTACCATCTAATGACGTCAGCGTCATCACCAGCCAATACCATATGTTCCGATCTGTTGTAAAGAGAAAACATAAAATTTAAAGCAATCTATTTTTTTCCAAAAGTAAAAAGAAGTTATAACTTGATGCATTTCACAATGCCACTGTGGTATAATTTCAAGTGGCTACAGCTTTCACTACAGCCACCCAAATCGTCCATTCGCGTCAGTCTAAGTCTACGGATGGTATTATCGCTGAACTCGACGTGGACTAAGGTCTCTTTCTCATGTCGTTGGCTATTTGTTACTTGTGAGGCCAACAGGAGGTTTGATTGAGTTATGTTTTGCAAGGACTCAGCCAAACCTCTGTTCTCCTCCATTAACTGAGCCTCACGAGCCTCGGACTGTTTCAGTCGCTCTTGACACCGCCGTAACTTGCTTCCGATGTCCTCCTCCTCCGTCGTTGCGTCAAGGTCTACGTTGTACTCGCGTACTGGGAGAGGAGCCTTAGGAACTGCGGCTGGGATAGGAGGTGTTGGAGAGGAAGGAGCTGCGGCTGGGATAGGTGTTGGAGGTGAAGGAGCTGCGACTGGGATATGAGCAGCTGAGGATGGGGCCAATGTCATCATCGGCGACAGTGGTAGGCGGACATTCCAGCTAGGAGACGCCCGGATGTTGGAGAATGAGATCTCCTCTTGAGACGCAAACATCACGGAGTCCTGTAATTGAAAGGAGCAATTGTTTATCATCTATTTACCATTTTTGACATTAATGAGATACAAATGTGAATTCCTCTTACCTCCTGCTGGATTGCGGTTTTTTGATCGGATCCACTTGCCTTGTTAAGAGTCACCGAATCATTCTGAAAGATGAAATAATCAATTGTAGATGCATATATTGATAATCAAGTGAGTTTCAAAACAAATTTTAATGAAAACAATTCTGTACACACGCAGTTAAGCAGTCATATACGAGTACTTACATGTACATCAGAATCATCATCTTCGTCGGAAGAGGACGTCGGAGATTAAGTCGCTGAAGTAGTGGCTTCATCCTCGGATGAGGAGTCCGAATCTTCCGATGTTGAGGAGTCATCCGATGACTCGCAAATTGAGTATGGTTTCTCCTGATTGTCCTCTACCGACGTTGTTGTCGCCGGCGTAGACAAGAAGCTTCTGTGATGCTTCTTCAGCGACAGAGATCGCATAGACTGCAACGAAAAATATGATGACATGTTTGCAACTCATTGACGAAGTATGTATGTTCTTAAAAATACTTGATGCATTTTCAGTTATTGTTGACTGAGACCTATGTAATGACACTTACGGGACTCGAAGGTAGTCTGCTCCTCGGTGAAGGTAAGCGCGGAATTCAGCCACTATATCCTCGTTAGCCTTTGTCGGGTGAGGTAGCTCACTCTGAAATGTTTAAGCAATGGTGATTTACTTTATGTACAGAAATAATTAAATTAGTCAATAAATACTTACATCTTTAGCGAGCAGTTTTTTCTGAACCAACACCTTGGCTGTCTTCGGTGGGGGCATCAGTACATCCTGAAATGTTTGACGACATATAATCATTTCATACATAATGAAGTAGTATTTTTTATTTTTCTGCTGTGAGCCAGTTATCCGTTGAAGCTAGCATGTAGAATTGATGGCACTCACCTCACAATCACTAAAAGTCTCATCGATGAACTCCCGAGACTTAGGAACTTTCCTCTTAGGAGCTCGAGACTTTTGAGGCTTATCCTTTGGAGCAGGTTCATCCAACTGGAAAAGCACGTCTTCAGTCGGTCGCTCCTTCCCAAAAAGACGCTCCAACTTCTTCTTCTCAACTTTGGAGGTTAAGTTAATCCCCTTCCATTTAGTTGAGCACAAGGGGTGTGCTTGGCAATGAAGGCTTTCGCGGAGTCACTATTCGCCTTTGCATCGCTCTTTTCATACCTCTTGCACGTGAGACAGTAGAGGTAGGTGCAGTCCTCTCGGAAGGAGCATTCCTTATGCCCGCTTTTGTTCGCAAGTCGAACGGGCAGTTAACAAGTCTCACAGAAACGGAAGATGAGACATTGCCGTGCGATGCTTTCTTGTCGAACCATTTCTGTAGAGGATAAAAAAATTTATTATAATTTAATCTCTTATTAAATGAGAAATCATTTATGTACCATCTTCAAAGCTTTATTAAGTACTAGATTAGAATTTGAGACATCTTAAGAAGAAATAAATTCATGGATAAAATAGAAACTGAGATTCTAAAGTCTAATTTCATTCGAAAGGGTTTGTTCATAAAAGACATGGAATTTGGAAGTAGCTGATTAATCATTATTTAATTTCAAAATAATAATAAAATGAAAATGAGATTTTGAAAATTTGAACCACTTCTCAATTGGTTTAATTAAACAAGCTTGAATTTTATGGAAGCAGTTGATTTATATTTATTTAATTTGAAATAAATATAATGAAAGTGAGATTTCGGAAATTTCAACCGTTACTCAATTCGCTTAATTAAACAAATTTGAATCTCATGCATCTGCTATCAGATGATTATTTAGAAACAATGTGTGAAAATACGGATGTAAATTGCACTTTTACTCAGACTTATACAGTCATGTCTCTTCTGGATGATTTAATATAGGAAGAAAATAAAAAAACATGGTTAATAATGTAACATAAAGTGTTCCTATCCTAAAACCCAGGCTTCTATATTTAAAGCTATTTGGTTATAAAAACTTAATAATGTTCCTACTCCCGAATATCCTTTAAAGTAGCACAACATGACAATGAAACTCACTTCAGAATTGTAATATGAACCGGAGAACGGAGGAACGAAGAACGACGTCTGCTATGGACACTGAATAATTCAAAAATGAGTGAAGATCTGATGTGTGCAAGTTCTTTATATATGAAATTCACAAAGCAACTATGAACAAAGACTTTATGACATCACATCATCGCATTAGTACAGTTAAACAAAATTGATAACTCAAACAAGAATTGGAACAGCTGGTTTATTTTTAACCTTAGAAATGGAAGCGCCATCATATGTGTTGAAGGATTTTTACATGTAAACAGTAGAGTGAATTCAAAGTAATATGAACTGATGGACTGATATATTATTTTGATATACATGTTATTATTAATAGTCATATAATGATTCATATTTGAAGATATGAAACGCGTGATTTGAATAGAACATCAAAATTTCGAAAATTCGAATTTCGCGCCAAAATTCAAATAATCAAATTAAAATAATAGGGTTAGGGTTAAGGGTTAGGGTTAAGGGTTAGGGTTAAGGTTAGGGTTATGGTCAGGGTTAAAGTCAGGGTTAAGGTTGGGGTTAAGGTTAGGGTTAGGGAAGCAAGAAGAGTATCTATGGCACCCGGAACCCATGGGTAAATAAATTTTCGAGTGCGCGAAGCGCCCGAGAAATTTTATGCCCCCCCCGCCGTGTATGAAGTGTATGAAGGTCAAAGATCAAGGTCGAGTGCAGAGGTTTGTACATTATGGTCATTTTTAGTTGTAAAACTTTAACTTTGAAAATTTGTAAACTTAGTCATTTTTGTAAATAAACTTGGAATTTTTCAAGTTGCATACAGATGCATACAACTAGGATTTTTTTATCAAATGGGTACATACAATATATAATTCGAATGCTGTTTTCATTCGGATTCTAATGGTGTATTGTATGACACATGTATGACAGATAACTATAACACACACACACACAGACAGATAACTGGCAGGTATCACAAGAATAAGGTATCGCAGATAGCTATTCGTCCACCAAGATTACAAATCAACATGAAGACTGAAGCAGACGTCAATACCTCAGGCATAACAACAAACTCAGCGGACAGCGCAGTGAAATATTTGTAAACCACTCCAAACAAGCCAAGACTCAACGGAACAAAGGCCAGAGCGACCACAGTGACTGACCACTCAAAACTCAACACAATAGCCTGGCTGCCACTCATCACCACAGTGGCTCATCTGATGCCTCAAACTAGGACGTTATTATGAAATGACTAAGTTAATTAGCTCCTACTCTAATTTAATATGAAATTATCATAACCTAATTAATATCATTAAAATTCTGTACTCTTCGTCCCTCATATTAGGTGTCCAGTCATTCAGGCCCCAGTACATTTAGGCCCCAGAAATAATGGTCATTTAGGCCCCATGTTCTATGTTATTTTAACTACAAGATTACAGTCAAAACCAAGAAAATGTTATGATACATAGGAGCCATACATTACAGAAATATGCTTGGTTTCATCGGAGATGCCGCAGAATTGTCTAGGGAGTGGTATGTTGATTGTTCGAGAATGTCAAAAACACCGGTTCATGTTATTTTAACCACGACGAGTTGCAGCGTGTATGAGGTATCAAAAGACTGCAAATTTTCTGAAACCACCAGAAATGTCAATACTTTTACAAGAAATTGTAATAGTTGTATTTAATTAATTAAATAGCAATAATTCAAAATTGGACCTCATACACGCTGCAACTCGTCGTGGTTAAAATAACATGAACCGGTGTTTTTGACATTCTCGAACAATCAACATACCACTCCCTAGACAATTCTGCGGCATCTCCGATGAAACCAAGCATATTTCTGTAATGTAGGGCTCCTATGTATCATAACATTTTCTTGGTTTTGACTGTAATCTTGTAGTTAAAATAACATAGAACATGGGGCCTAAATGACCATTATTTCTGGGGCCTAAATGTACTGGGGCCTGAATGACTGGACACCTAATATGAGGGACGAAGAGTACAGAATTTTAATGATATTAATTAGGTTATGATAATTTCATATTAAATTAGAGTAGGAGCTAATTAACTTAGTCATTTCATAATAACGTCCTAGTTTGAGGCATCAGATGAGCCACTGTGGTGATGAGTGGCAGCCAGGCTATTGTGTTGAGTTTTGAGTGGTCAGTCACTGTGGTCGCTCTGGCCTTTGTTCCGTTGAGTCTTGGCTTGTTTGGAGTGGTTTACAAATATTTCACTGCGCTGTCCGCTGAGTTTGTTGTTATGCCTGAGGTATTGACGTCTGCTTCAGTCTTCATGTTGATTTGTAATCTTGGTGGACGAATAGCTATCTGCGATACCTTATTCTTGTGATACCTGCCAGTGATAAAAACTAGTGCCTGAAGTGAGACAGGTCCTCTCGTGTGTTCGCGCAGAGACTGTACATATTTTGTGCCTGTAATCCTGCGGCAATAAAGTTGCGTCCACAACCCCTATCGCTTTCTCTTTCTATCGACTGAGGCGGGAAGGCTATAGGCCTATTTGAACGCTACCGCAATTTCGTGACATGTAAATTAGTAGAGAGGGGTATGCAATTCATGGATAAATTGTAATGAGATTCAAAGCGCAATAAGATTAGAAAAGTACAAAAATCTACATAGAAAGAAAGATCAGAATTTTCATGTTCCGTAGTGTCACAAAGGAGTGTTTACAATTTACTAAGTTATCATGCCCATAATATCAGCACAATGAAACTGATTCAATGTCTTCTGTTTTTCGAATGTGTTTTGTCATCTAAATCAATCGCAACCACTTTGTAATTTTGGTCTCGTAGTGTCACATGGAACTTCCATAAATGAAGATTCGTATCACTGTCGGTAAAAGGAACATATGATTTTTTGGAGAAAAAACCGCGGTAAGACCTACACGTCAGGACCCATTTTCAATAGCGATACATCTCAAATATTTATTGTATCTATTCAAAAAACCGTATAAATAGGCCTACATAAATCAATTTCCAATGTGAGTACTGGACTTTAATGAAGTTGATATGCACTAGGACGGTCAAAGTTTGGGATATAAATCAACATCATTCTTACAGCATACGAGTGCACAGTTTCGGTATGTAATCGTAACTTTGATGTTAGTTCATCTACTTCATGTGTTACAATCTATCATACTTGCGCTTCATCTTCACTTTTTCGGGGAGACCAATAACACCATCTGTCTTCCGTCATCCAACACGCCGGTACTGTAAGTCGGCTTCTTGGTTTTTCAAGGCGGAAATCGAACACAATGAACGGCTTCTAGAAACAGGAAGATCATTTTATATAGATATGAGTATACCGGTGAGCAAATAAGATGTGTACACATTCCATACGTATATAGGGTATAATTCATCACCAGCTGCACTTCGTCAGGATAGAATTTACTTAATGCAGCATTAACTAAATGAAGCATTCAACAAGAAACACTTCTATGATGTAATAGTCCAAAATAAATTTACTATGTTGATGATATATAACTACAGAAATTATCTTCATTACGTGGGTCAATCGTATGAATAATAATGCGATATTTCTGTCCAATTCAATACAGTTGTAAGGACTTAAATATAATCTAAGTTAGACTATCTACTTTCTATGCCTAGGGCAACCGAAATTTCATATGCTTGAAAAAAATTCATGAATCACATAAGGATGCATTCCTTTTGGAGGAATTATATGTTTCTCTTTGCCATAGCTAAAAATTGTCTACATGCTGGGTGTATAATACAAACAAGCAGACTTATTCTTGTTAAATCAATTTGATTTTCCCTATCCTGCCTAGGTTATTATCAACTTACCTTGATATCATTGCTGCACCGTGTATCTGGTAACTCCCATTGCGGCCGGGAAGGAGTCCTTTTTCTCTTTTGGCTTCCTTCTGTCATCTGAAGTAAATATATATAATTTTCAAGGATATATATCATGACCATCGTGAAGCATAGCCATGAACACCGCAGTAGTCCGGTTTTCTTCTCCATACAAGTCATCTAACACAATTTTTATTGCACGTCTTTTCGTTAGTAAAATGTCCCTGGATAGAGTAACGTTCTTGAATTTGTGAACCCTGACCTTTAGGCATCCTACAATATCGGATGGAATTGGATTGTTTAGGTACGATTGTCCACGATACTCCTGCAAGAAGACGTCGTCATCTTCGATTCTCAGTGCTTCGTAGCACACCTTCCTCCGTATGTCTACATAGCAATTGTTGGGATATGCAGTATAAATTCGCTGGTCTGTAACTTGAATACTACTGCCCGCTTCAGCCTTCTGCTTTTCTTTTATTCTCTTGACAGCAGACACAATAGGATCGCACAGCACGCTTCAATTCGCCAATGAAATTTTCAAAGTTGTATGCTGATACATCGTCTAGACTGCCAAACCTGCGAGCAATGAGAGGAAGATGAAGGAGGGCATGTATATGTACATTGTACACCATGAAGGAGGAACCGTACCTCCTTTTAGCATCGTCACAAAACATCCTAAGGAGAGAGGCAGCTGGTTCGTTTTGAGATTGTGCGGTTTCACTGTTAACGGTTGTCCTACGCGCTTTTCAATAAGCAGTTAAAGACGAAACGGGTATAAATAACCCGTGTTCTTCTTATTACATTTTGCCTCTTCTCATCGTTCAGTTTTGAGTGTTTTTATTAGTAAGTGAGGCAACATGTTTGAAGATTGCTTGAAATACAGATTTACATGTAGAGTATCGGTGATGATGCCCAATAATTATCAAATATGTGTAAATAGGCCTACAGGTACATGCAGGCTATTGATCAACTATAGTAGTGCCTACTTCTTGTTAGGTTATCGCCGTCTAGCATATTCAAAAGTAGTTAAATCACTAGTACTGATATTTATGCCAGTTAAACATGCAATAACCCCGCCATGTATCGGTAGTCCATAAATGTAAATTATATTTTATGCATGTATTATACATGTACATACATGTATGACATGTTTGGAATCATGAATAAAATTGTAAATAAAATACATAATTCCTATTAAGACGTGTAGTTACTCGTACAAGTTTCAATTTCGTACAAGTTCATTTTATTGCAAAAATTGGAGAAGACTAAGCATTATATCTATCGGAAAAGCCAATATTGGCGCGGGCGCGGGCGCTTGCTGCCTCACACGCACACAACTCTCTTTCGCTGTGTCTAAACATCAATTAATGCTCCGTCTAAACACACGACCAGCTTGTGTGTCTAATTGTCGGAAGAAAACAGCTGTGATTCGAACACGTGCTGCAAAACTGTTCAATGAGGTTGAGCGTCTGACTTTGAGACGGAAAGCTGTGCACTGCTGTCACGACAGGCTATCGAATTTAAATGAATGATGACACTTTTCATTTTTATAGCTGTTGGAAAATTACTTTTGAGGATGCGCCGAAGGCCTCGCACGTACGGAGAAGACGCCACTGGTGGTATTATTTTCTCTAAGTGCATCAACCAGTTCCATGGAAGTATGCCAATTATCAGCAGCTAGCTGACGACCTGTGCCTAGCTAGGTTGTGACATTTTCATTTGGCCTGATGGTTCCAACTCCAATGTAAACAATTCCATCTAAAATATAGAATGTCTCAGCACAGCACAGCCGAAGGAATTTTATCTCGAACTTTCCAGGCTTAGAGCTTATATATTGCTGGAATCGGACTCTCCTGTGGAACTCAAGAAGCTGCTCGTCTACTGTCAAGTAGGGACTGGGAATGAAGAAGCGAGACAGATCAGCGTTGAATTATTGAAATACATCCTGTACCGGTGCAAGTTTGTCACTGCAATCGCGACGTAATGGGTCATCAAATCGTAGCACTGATTTTATTTGTAGGAATCTCGCGTGTCATGGTTGCTTCATGGTCATTTCATACAGCGGTGTGCGGTCGCTGTGTTGCAGCGGTGCATATTTGTTCATCACAGAACCGAAAAGTCATTCCTTATTACGAGTCGAAGAAGTATTTTGCGCATAGTACCAAGTTAGTGTACTTTGTCTTACATGTGACAATACATTGAGATAAACTGCTATTCAAATTTCTAAATTTTGTTAATGTTCCTAATGTTAAATAACGCAGTCTTTTAATGGCTTCTGACTCAACTTTTGGTGATGTACTATTTTGTAGATTATTGGGCATCAATCACTACTCTAGAGTTGGTCGCAATTTCAAGATTGAACTGAAAACGAACTACGGAAAATACTCGGGTATGACTCACCCGATCCGTTCTTAAACCATTATCTAGTTTTATTTAGTTATTTGTCTAGAATTGCAACTCAAGACTCTCACGGTTTAATGAGGTCATATATTCATTAAAAGTCACGAAAGGAAATTTGGCTAATAGAATCACAAGCGAAAATATCTTGCGTTGAAGATATTGTCGGGTGTTGTATACCCGTAAAGTAGGACAACCGTTAACGAGTAACGAGCAAGCTATACTCAGTTTGTACATATGGGCAAAATGGTCATCTGATGCCATTATATTGCGGAAGATTATCTTCGATGTATACAGTAGAATTTCACGTAACGCCGAGGCTTTATATCGGAGTAATTCCTTTGTTGAACGATGTTTCCTAGCAAAGCAATTTGGTATGCATTTCCGCAAAGCAATCAATCGCAAATTCAATAACTTGATATTCGAAGATGACATTTTACACCTTCGGTTCGGTACACTGATCGGACTCATGACACACATTTTGTAAAGTTCTCAACATTATCCCACCCCCTTGATGCATGAAGTCCATCGGGAAATCAAGAACGATGTCGCAGCTGTTACTGCTTTCAAACGGCGAGATTAGTCGATGGTGAGTAGTAGGGAATCCTCCCAACTGCTCACAGCGCCCCCCCTCTGGAGCGTGAGTGGGTTGTTGTCGTTCTGGGTCGACCGTCCGTGTGGGTCGTGGTCGACCGTCGTTGTTGGTCTTGGGCGGCGTTCTATGTTTTGGTGTGTATGTGTGTTTGTAGGAGTGAGTTGTGTTTAAATTTGGCTTCCTGATGAAATTCTGCGTCGACATGTTGAGTTTCATGGGTGTAGGTGTGGGTCCTGTGTGCTTTAGGTTGATTTAAGAGGGTTTTTGAGTGAGAAAATGACTGTAGCGGCTAAACGAAGCCTCGTATGTTAAAATGGACGACGGATTTTGAGCTTTTTGGCCAATTTTGGGTCTACAAGAGTTGTTTCCATGGTCATTGGGCAAAGAACGAAGAACTTCAACCCCCCTCGGCAGCGTTTCTTTCAACTTTAGTTCTAGAAATGGTAGAGAGTCGTGCAATAGCTCGTTTGAAAGCTAAGAGTGCCACAAATTCATTGGAAAGCACAGTTTGGCTATACCTGCCTTTGCTGAGGTTTGAGAGTGACATTGAGACTTTTGACCATGTTAGAGAGCCGTCAGAGATTGAGTTTTCTGTTTTGGGCTCCAGCGGGTGAACGAAGCATCGAACGAGAAAACTGAGACCAGATTTGGAATCAGCGTCAAATTTTGGATAACCAATATCTTCCCCCTCTTATCGATTGCATATTCACAGGATAAATAAGTACGAGTCCGGGAGAGGAATCTCACCAAGTTAAGAAACTGACTACAGGTAAGTCGTTTCTTTTGAGGTCCGATATCGGACTTCTGACTTTTCATTGCTGATATCAGCTGAGCTGCCAGACTTATAGGTTAGTCAGTATAGCATGACTGACCATTTGATGATAGTAGGCCGAAATCTTCAAACCGCTATAACTTTGCTTCTACAAGTCCTTTAGACTTGATTCAAAAAACGTTCGACAGCTCATGATGTGCTGTAGGTGGCAGACTACTTATAGACGTTTTATGAGTAGTACTAAAATACTAAAAAATTTAAGTTCGTGTTTAATGATGACGATTAAAGTTTTTGAATAAAAAGCAGTCGTTCATGAGTCTCTATGACTTGGGACGTTTCCTCTTGTAAATAACTCCACCGGTTTTCATGTCGAAATCGGAGCCCGGATACCAACACAGTGACATGACGCACGCTCTGTCCGTCCGAGGTTGGATTTGTGGGTCGAGGCCTTGGAGCTGGGATAACATCCCCTCTGAGTAATGCCTGTAACGGATTCAAGAGCCTAACGCCTGGACGACTGCTATCAAATGTTTTTGGACTTAGTCTTTCAATGCATATCAGCAAGTAGCATCCTATAAACACTTGCTATCAAATTTTTACCCTATCTTTACAGAAGCGTCACAATGACTAAAATGATTAATGCAAGGATGTTGATCGGCAAATGTAGCTGTGGCCGCATTGCCAGAGGCAGCGAGCTGAAGAAACACATTAAAGAGGGGACGGTGGGCGAGCATGTGCGGAAGGTGTTGTTGAGGGTGTGTGTGCATCACAAGGTAGTATGTGAGGATGGGAGTGATGTAGAGTTCATTAGGAACCATAGCCAGTGCCCTAGTGGCAATATTAGTATGCAGGGGCTTAAGGCGTGGTTTGAGGGAGTTTTGATAGATATCGAAGAGGTGAGAATGGCAGTGGTGACGATTGAGGATGCGGTGGGAAAGAAAGTTGTAACCAAGGCGACTGATGAGGGCATGAGTGATGAAGAAGTGGAGTTGAGAGGGAACATCAAGAAGCCGGATGTTGATGTTGATTTGGATGACGTGTTGGAGGAATTGTTTGGGAACATTAATGATCTTGAGGAGAAGGGGAAGGATGAGGGAAAGGAGGTGGGTAAACCGTTGGCAGCATCATCCCCTCGGAGGGAGGAAGGGATCACAAGGGATGAATATGTGAGGATCAAGGGTTGAGAGCGGTTGAGGAGAAAAATAAAGTATTGGTGATGCGAAATGAGAAGTTGACTGCGAAGGCTGAAGGGTATAAGGTGACGAGAGAAGAGTTTGAAAGTATGAGGCAGAAGGAGAAAGAGTGGATGGTGGAAAGGAGTGAGTTGATGAAGAAAGCAAGTTTGATGAGTAGTCTGCAGGCGAATTTGTTGAGGGAGGATGATGAGATAGATCGGATGCCAAGCGTGGTAAAGGAGACAGAGGAGGTGAAAGGCGTGAACAAGGGGTTGGTGTCTGAAGTAGAGCGATTGCATGAGCGTGAGAAGTGTAGAAAAAGAAGAATGTATGAAGTCGATCTTCCCCTCTTCCAAAATAATGCTTGTGACGCACCGACGTTAACGAGCGACCCAAACCAGACGCAGCAGTGCTATGAGGGCGACGGAGTCCGATGTCTACACATGAATATGGACATTACTGGCGAGCTTGAGGACTTCGTCGTCCGAAAAGTCCGGAAGAAGGTTCCCATTTAGTTGCTTCAACATGATCATTTCTCCACCGCATCTAATCTCCTATTCTCTTCCTTTCAGAGGTTTTACATCAGCAGTAGGACCGTTTTGATCCCGAGAACGCCCCAAACGGTTCTTTTGAGGGCCACACGGAGCAAGAGTGATAGTACCTCCTCGTGGTTTGCTCTGGACAGACTTCGGTCTGACTGAATCTATCACATAATTAGAAAGACTGAGTCATGTCTTTGTCTCAGAGAGGTATATAAACCATTGCCTCTCTTTCATTTTCATTCTATACTCCATCATGAAAACACCTAAGACGACAGTCAGCTCTCCTGACAAGCCTCGGCTTAAACCGAGAAATTTGTTTCATGTGTTTGTACAGATGGAGGAGCAAGAGCGAGTATATAACAATCTTGCTCGAATAGGCTCATCAACAACTGACGATGATGCCAATTCAACAGCGTGAGGGTATATACCGCCCTCTAACAGTCGGACGGTAGTAGAGGAGGTCGATGCCGCTGACATAGAGAGATAGAGTCTCTCTCAGCGGAATCGGCCAAACCTAAGTCTGTATTCATATCCCGAGAACGAACCAACGGTCTTTTTAAAGACCACCATGGGGAAAAATACGATAGTACCTCCACGTGGTTTGCCCTGGACAGACTTCGATCTGACTGACTCTATCATACAAATAAAAAATAAAATCACAAAGTTGTATCTGCTATCAGTCAACTTAAACGTTGCATGTTAAGGAGAATTTTGGTATAATACTTCCTTCTGACAGGCGTTTTTTTTGAGACGTCGGTGAAGTTCGCAGGAAAGGGTGTCGCACGGGACTATGGTATAACTCAGTCTGCTTATCCCTCTGTGCTCATGTTAAGCAGCATTTACCATTGCTCTTAATGTAGCATTCTGACCGTCATGGATGACACTTAGCCATCTGTCAAAGGTTTCCTTATACATTCTCCATTGCATGCGTTATTTGAGAATGATCCATGAGTTCTTTTAAGAACTGCCTCTATCACTGAGGTTAAATGATGAAGGGATGAAACGGGAGGCCACTCTTACGCCACACGTTTACAAAATCACTTTCTATCTTCTCTAGTGGTGCGATCTCTTTTGATAGAAAAGTAGACCGATAATAAATGTGATAACTAACTCCATATTTAAATTTCTCCATTTATTTCCATTTCTAAATAAATACATTGCAAAACAAAGACATGTAGTATGTAGGTTTATTTACAACTGAAACACATCATACTTTATAGCGAGGAAAAGTCAAGTGGAAGAACCTTTAAGTCATCCTAGACTTTGTAGCACCTTGGACGTTTAGGAGCATCAGGCGCTCTTCTCACGCGCGTTGTTTTTGGTGTAAAATCACCATTACTCCACATAACTTGCACAATCTTGTCTTTGTGGCTAGTCTCCTTCTGATCACAGTCTTCATCCCACTCGTCGACCACTTCAAAGATTTTGTTGAAGATCTCTAAGGCGGGAGATGTACCTTCCATCATGAGATAGATAAGAATGAGAAGTGCTTCAATTTTATGACTTTTATATGTTTTCAACAATGAATTCCTCAAGAACCAATCAGAATGATTCTAACTTAGATGAAAACTACATAAGTCGGAAGATTGTAGCACTCTTATTCACATTATACTTACCAGCACGCCAGCATGAAAAACTCAGAAACACCATGTAATTTTGTGATCGTCAATGAGTGGTGTAATGAAGACAAGTGTGATCAGAAGGAGACTTGCGACAAAGGCAAGACTGTAGGAATTGTCTGGATAGATAAAGAGTGGACACCGGAAACAACGCGCGTGAGAAGAGGGCCATATGCCCCTAAACGCTCAAGGTGCTACAAAGTCTACAATGACTTAAATGTTCTTCCACTTGACTTTTCCTCGCTATGAAGTATATGTGCCTCAATCGTAAATAAATCTAAAGAACTACATGTCTCTGTTTTTGATATTCAATCATTTTATCATTTATCCTCAGTGATAGAGGTAGTACTTAGGAAAAAATGATTGTATCTATCATCAACTGGTATGATTTATGCTGAGCTGTCAAATGATCAGATTTTCACTATGATGTCAATGATTATGTATGCTACATTACCCAGAAATAAGTGAAAGCAGACAGATATAACACATGAATCATTTACTAAGAAATTTACATATCATTCAAAAGTTCTTCGGAAGTCACATTGTCCCATAAATTCTCACAACCACTGCAGGTTGCACTTCAACTGCCTTAATCGTTCTTCTGCCGCGAACAGCACACCATAGATGTAGTCCCATTCTATTTCATTCCGGGGTTGGGATGATGGACTGTACCATGTCCGTATATCATGGAGAAGGTTAGTCTGTTTCCTTTTTCACATCTTCCTGATTGTAAAGAAGGTATTTCCATCTCACATAAATCATTTCTAATTCCTCTTCTTCTGTTAGAGATGGTAATTCCAACTTTGGAATATCATCCAGCGTTCTCTGCTTCTCCACCTTTGCCTTTTTCGGAGAGGGAGGACAAGTTGGCATGCTTGATGCAGACACTGGTGATTCATGCGAGAGAGTTGTTGTCGAATCCATGACTTTGAAATGTATGCCATAAACTTGAGTTCTTAGTGCTTAAGTATAACCAAGCAACCAATCAAAATGAATAGCCAATGAATGTTGAGTATGAGAGTATATAAAAGGGAAAAATAGACTAAATTTCATTCGATATTTGAGACGTATTAGCGCCAAGTGAACATTTCTCTCCACTCAAATATATTCTAACGTTTCTGACGCACCCTATTCTGGTTTGAGTCAATTACTACATTCTGACTATCAAAGTATCAGATTTTGACTTAATTTCGTTGAAATGGCAAGTTGAAGATTTCATCACTCATCTCCCTTAAATGTTAGGTTAATAGCATCTTTCTCAATTTCAGGCATCTACTTCAACATCAAAGCGCTCCCTTCTCGAGGAAGCTTTACAACTGTTGAGTGAAGGTTGGTTGTAAAAGTAAACTATGACTTCAATAGAGATGACAGAATGATTTCTCCTCCAGATGATGACAGTTCCAACTCAAATGCGCAATCGCGGGAAGCATCCAAAACATGTTCTGATTGTGGGCATATCTTTAAGAGGAAGCGCGATCTCACCCGACACATCAGACCACGTGTGTGTCAACCCAAACCATCATCAATCTCCCGAGGTGAGGATGATTCTATTCGACATGTCTCTTTTACTTGTGACTTTTGTTTCCAATCTTTTGAAACAGGTTTTGAATTGTGTTCACATAGACTTCACCACACACACACGCAAATGATAGTTATAGCAACAGTACCTCCTCTATTCGACTAACTGAAGTATCGCTCAATAATGTAGTGAGAAATTACCATATGGAACCCTCAGAAACTATTGCTGATTTTCAGGAGTGGTTCCATCAAAATTCAACATTGATAGATGCGCTCTTTCATAATTTAGAGCAGTTTAGAATAAAAGCGCTCATCTACCTTAAAATAAAATATGTTAAAGTTGATCATCATACTGGTGAAATAGTACAGAGGTTGGTGCTTTACATACCCACCTCTCCTGCTACAAAGGTAGTCGATAAAGAAGCTTGGTTAAATTTTCACATCCAAGGACTAAAATCAAATATTGATAAATTTAACGAGAGCGATAGTGGTCTAATTTTTGATGGCATAAAATCTGCCAAGTTTAAAATAACTCTGTTAGAAAATTACCGTAGGCGAGGCTCTTTCAATCTTCCAAAAACGTTAAGAGATAAGAATGCAGTCATTTCTGTTGATTGTGAATTATAGATTTATCGGCGCGGATAAATCTACCAGAAAGTGATTCTCGTGACCACTTACAAAGTAAAGACAAAACACAAAGTGGTGTATATTAAGAAATATAATTTTATCATGCATATTTACATATGTTCACGAGTAAGAATCGTTTTTGAATGGCATGTTCAATTAATTCATTTCACTTTGTTTGAACTTACTTAGTAAAAGTATTTTTGTGTTCTCTTGTGTAACCTACAAATGTTGAGTCGAAGTATTCTATACTAAACATGTACATCAGTTTTGATCAATTATAATTGTATACATTATTTACATGTTTAGTTTTGATAAACTTACAAAAAATTGTTGGTACTTAGGGAAACATATGGTACTTAGGACTTATTTGAAGCATTGTCAATTACTTACTGTTTTCCTATCTAATGAACTGAAAATTGGGAACTTTAGTATATATTTTAGCAGCCTATGGTTTTATGAAACTAAAAATATGTAGAAAATAATATATGTTTACATGTAAAAACTAATATGAAACATAACAAATTAATTTAGATATGGCTTACTTCATTTATACATCAAATATGTCATATAGCAGATTCTTTATCATACACACATCGAATTGCGGTTTTTAAACTATACGGTGTTTTAACGTGGTAGTTGGTCTCTATAACGGATCGTTGTTACCGACAAAGAACACCGTATCGCACATTATTTCAAAACTAGGGGATATATTTCAATTCTGAAAATTAGGAGGTAAATGATAGTCATATGCTATAATTTGCTACATTTAACTTTTACTCACAACAAATTGATCACGATTTACAGAGTTAAACTCGTTTTACTCTCTCCTGTAAAATTTGAAACATGTCGGTTACGGTGTTCTTGTTTAGTACGGCAGAGCTGTTTTCTACGCGCTTTACAATTTATTCACGAAACACAAACGTTTCTCAAATCATTATTCAATGCTCCATTGAAAAAAAGGAAAAAATAACACAAAATCAGATGATACGCGTTAATCGTTAACTGCATTCAACAACTGCTCCGAGTAACGCGGGTTCACTTCATGGACCTTGTATTTGGCCCAAGTAGATTTAAAGTCAGCATGAACTGCCTCGATAGCCTGCTCGCTGTATCGTCCGAGTCCAGTGTGCACAGAATCACAAAAATCTGTAATATGGTGAAAGACTGTGGACCTTTGGAGTGATTGAAATACCGAGAGAGAGGTAACTTTTCTCAAAGTCACGGATAATCATTCGGAAACCTGGATCGAGATCATGGCCGTAGCAGGCGTCCACAACTTTACGAAATTTTTCAAAGGCCTCGACATATTTCAAGCCTTGCAACGGGCACATGGATCGTAGTGCATCGATTTTGGATAGCAATTTCTTGCACGAGTTTCCGTTGAACAAGCCTCCATGTATGGCTTCTCTCTCAATAAAGCGTGATGGTGGCCAAATCATGGCTTCTGGCCACTCTTTTTCTAATTCTTTAAACATTTTGTTGAAAGGTCCTATAAAATGGTGTAACTCAGGAGGAGGAAGAAGATCAATCACTCGTTCTGATGATTCGCCTCTCAGAATTGGCCAATGTATAACATTCCCGAAATGTTTTGCTTTGGACTTGTCCTGATCAGTCGCGTCATACCATCACCAGAAAGCATCATTCAAGCTTCCAGGCGTTCGAAGATTGCCCTTAAATCTCAGAGAAGATTTGCTTGAGTCACACCAAGTGCACGGGTGTGAAGAACCGTGAGACATCAGACCGAGTAAGAGATTTGCTAATTTCAAATCTGTTGCAATAACCTTCGATGTCAATGGGGAAACGGGGTCTGGACCTACCAAGCGAATCAGATGCCAAATCTTTAAAAGATTCGAGTAATTGTTATGGATGTTTGGGATAATACCTATAAGGAAAATGCCTTTAACGCTGTTTTCTCTCCTGGAGGCATTCGAGCAAACAGATAGACAAATCTTAAAAAACCACCTCCACCATCAACTCCCAATTTGAAAAAAAACCCCGCTGCCGATCCATAATGACGGTACTCGATAATTTCTCGAATCAAGCCATTTAAATTGGTGCAACGCACAAACGGTCTGTCAACATGCTTGCACTCATCAACAGTCTTACTAAAAAAGCTTTCACATGAAACTGCAAAGAACAAATCAAGCGAGTGATTTAACTCAATCTGTTTGCTTTTAGCATTTGATTCAACACTACATTGACAAACTACCTGAAGTAGATCGAATGACACCAGCTAGCTTCAGTGTTGCATTGGAACTCAAATTCAGATCGGACTGAATATTCGAAAGATCATTTACATCTAGTCTACGGAGTGGAGATCTCAACGTGGACGTTGGAGAAACTTCAATTTTCAATGGTTGACCTACCAGTGTTGAAAGACTTACTGAATTTGTGGGAGACTGCATTGCTTTTGACTTCAGCACAGAGGCTGCAAGCTGCTCAGACGTTTTGCCTTTAGACGACAGTTGCTTCAGATTATCAAATCTAGTGGTCTTGGAGCACTGATGAGGAAGGCCTTTCCCTAAATGTGTAAGACACTTGCCACAAATCTTCAATGTTGAATTCGGATATGGTTCAGCCGATGGTCTTCCCACCTTCGACTCAGTCCATCCCTTCATACCTGCGGTCCTACACAGAAGACATGAGCACTCAGAAATTGATCGTGTTGACATAGGTGGAGGTAATTCCGCAAGCTTCGAATGGTCAAACAGACTTATTGAACGGGTGAATATGTCCTTGTCGTATTCACCAAATACCAACCTACATGTGTTGCGTAATGCTTTTGGAAGACGTACATCAGATGGGTCGTACCCATGGAGAAAGTATTTCTCGATAGTGCGTTGCATATTTGAAGTTATGAGGCGCATGGTTTTGGTCTTACCGAAACAAAGGAGACATACTTCAAGCCGGCTGCTTTCATGAGATCGACGTTCACGAGGCATGATAGCGCGCGCACAGCAGCATCATTCAGCAAGTTATCTGCGATGCCGTCCTATTCATCGAATCAATAATGAAAATCCGCCGGCGCACGCACCTTAATGCATGCATCGAGTTCTGTATGCAATCCTGCCGCAAAGAGATCAATCAATCTTCTATCCAAGAACTGATCGGCAACTGCTGTTTTCATTAGTCATCATCTGCTATTTGATTCTACGTTTTATGTATTCATTAACTTTTTGTTGCTACAGCAACAGGCACGCACACAGGCAGTGCAGCTACATGTATAAATACATTCTTGGTTGATGGTGTCTAAATGTCATGATTAATAATGTGGAGCCTACATGTACACAATCGGCAATATGATAGGACGTCAACATAAGGAAATAGGATAAAGAAAACGACTGTGCCTATATTGTTAACCGCCGAAGAAGCTGTGTCTATTTTCATATACATGTACATGTAGATGTATATCATTAACATATTGATGAAATTGGGAATCATATCATCATTTAAACAAGCGTTGCGAAAAGGCAAGCCGCAATCAATTTCATTATCTAAGCAAATGTCAACTTCAAAATATTACATTCAGTCAGCCAAGATCAATTGCAATTTGCCTTTTTTGCAACGTTTCTTTAAATAATATTAATTCGTATGTCTAAGTACATTTACATGTGCATTTATGTATTTGTACATGTATGCAATGAATAACTGGAAGTCAATACACTTTAGGAAAGTAAGTATTCCTCCTATCAATATCACATTAAGTTAGCAATACCACATGTATATACCGGTACATGTAAATATTTGCTCGGACAAAGGCTAAATATACATTCAGCCATGTGATAAGAAAATTACGTATACTGGGCGTTTATACCAGTACATACAACTGCAAAATTCACTTATGGGCCTTAGAGAATAAATATCACAAATTCACTATTAGTGGATTTATAGAACAATGAAATAAAACATGCATGCTCGGATAGCGACTTTTAGTGATTTTTACATCACATAATTACATTATAGTTTAATACTCGTTACATACTACTATCAAAAAAGCGCAATCATTGTTTCTCCTGTCTGAATTTATTTTCGTGTATCCGCTGCATAATACGGACTATACAAATAGTCTCTAATTGCCGAATACGTAGACAGACTATCATTTCCTGTTAACATAAGTATCAAAATGCAGTATTTTGGCGGCCATTTTGAATTTTGCTCTCTGTACAAAAAGGACATTGAGATTCGATTTTTTAACTTACATATTCGAATTCCTCATGATCTCAGGTCTCGATTGGTGTATAATATGTAGATGGACAATTTTTTTATCCTAATAGTGTTTCCGCTCTATGTGAGTATATCAAAATGATAGTGAAAATTGGCATTACTGCGGTATTCCTAAAATGACTCGACTATATTCCCACTTAACATCTAGAAGAGGAGAGTATTTCATATGTGACCGTTGTATGCGCCCCTTCTGGTCAAGAGATAAATTTCAAACACATTATGAATGGTGTAAGCGAAGTAAACTGCAAATAGAATGCATGCCCAAAGATAAAAAGTTTTCATATAGAGAGAAAGGTGATGAATTAAGTCCTCTTCGTGTCATCTATGCTGACATCGAATGTTATATTGATGATAACACCCATAAAGCGGCACCCAAATCATGTTATGAGGTATAGCGTGATTACTTCAAAAATAAAAATAATAAAATGCACGTCTGGCAAGGTGAGGATTGTATACAGAAATTCTTACAATTCCTCGAAAGCGCTGTCAAATTTCAGCAAAAATATGATAGTGAATTCCAACTCAGATCATTGAATATGTCAGCAGATGATCAAGTAAAATTTGAAAGTTGTAAAGTCTGCCCAAAATGTAATAAAACGTTTGATGAAGATAAAATCAAGAAAGTGCCCGACCATGATCACATCAGTGGTAAATTTAGAAACGCGCCATGACAGCAAAAGTAGCAGTTGACAAAACTAAAGAAAATAAGACAGTCTATTTTGATATAAATTGTTTAGATACCTATCAATTCATGGCTTCATCACCAGCATCTCTCGTTCAAAATCCTAAGTCTCTTCCACCAACTCAAAATTTGAAGAAACAATATACTAACTTGACAGATGAAGTCATCACACGCAAAGGAGTGCTTCCACATGCATACTTTGATAACATTTTTAAACTTAGTGAGACTTCTCTTCCATCAATAGACAAATTTAAAAATGATTTGACTAGTGTAGAATGCAAGGTAGAAGATTACAATCATGCTCAAGTTGCATGGACAAACTTTGTCTGTCAAACGTCTAGCAATTATAGGATTGCCTGTCTAAAATGAGATGTATTTTTGCTGGCTGATGTATTTCAGGAGTTTTGACGAGTGGCATTAGAATAAGATAAATTAGATCCTGTCCACTTTGTCAGTCTTCCAGCCATTTCATTCCAGTCTGCTTTTGAAATGACTGGAGAGACCATCCATCTTTTGCAAGATCCAGGTATGTATAATTTATTTGAACGAGGAATTCGCGGTGGTCTCACATTTGTAAATAGGCATCAAATAAAATAAAAAAATAGTAGATGGTGATCAGATTCATCTTAAGTACTATGACCAGAATAATTTCTATGGTAGTTCACTGTCCAAACCTCTACCTCACTCTGAGTTTAGCTGGTTGGGTGATAATGAAGTTCAGCATTTCTCCAACCCTTCAAACATACTAGCTATTCCAGATGATGGCGATTTGGGATATCATTTTGAGATAGATCTTATCTATCCAAATAGTATTAAAATAAAACTGTGGATTTTCCACTTGCACCCGAATCAGGCGAAGTGACTGAAGATATGTTTTTGGACTATATGAAACAATTTCATAAAGATTTAGAAGGGAGCGGACAGCCCAAGTATAAGCATTGCCGTAAACTTTTGCTTACTCAATTTTATAAAGAAAATTATTTAGTACACTTCTCTATCTTAAAATTTTATTTAGAAATGGGGATGATTTCAAAAACAGTTCACCGCATTATCAAATTTAGACAGAAAGCCTTTCTGAAACCTTATATTGATAGTAACAGCCAGAAATGTGCACTAGCCCAAAATAATTTTGAAAAGAATTTCTATAAATATAAGAATAATAGTCTTTTTGGTAAGACGATGGAGGACGTTAGAAAGCGTGTTAACTATAAACTTGTGAATCATAATGATAAATTTCAAAAGTCAGCGACATCACCTCTCTTTATTGATAGAGATATTATAGATGATGAGTTGGTTGGTGTTAAAATGATAGAATCTGAAGTTGAGTTGTGCAAGCCCATCTACATTGGACAAGCTGTATCAGATTATTCCAAGCTTGAAATGTATCAACTATTCTATAGAATATTAAAACCATGCCCTCTAATTAAAGCCGTGAGTTTGCTGGGCGGTGATACCGACAGTTTCTTTTTAAGTATCGCTGCTCAGCAGGAGTTAAATTCCAATGAAGTAGGAAAATCTTTAAAATAATATTTTGATACATCAAATTATCCTACAGATTACCCACTATACTCTAATAAAAATAAAGCAAAATTAGGATGCTTTAAAGATGAAATGGCAGGAAAGGAAATAAATGAAATTATTTTACTTCGTCCTAAAATGTATTCTATGAAACCAAAAGACTCCAATGACAGTATTAAGCGCGCAAAAGGCATATCTTAATCGATTGTTGTAAATATGAAACATAGGGTATATAAGATGGCCTACATAAATAAGAACATAACGTTTGTCAACATGACCATCTTAAAATCAACGAAACCTGAGGTAAAAATTCATACATTCAGGAAGCGAGCACTTTCAGCGTGGGAGGATAAGAGGTGTTGGATAGGACATAACATATCTCTTCCACATGGACATCCTGGCACAAACATATCACAACCCAAAAGAATTAAACTCACACTACCACATTCAGGAGATGTGTAAATAGATTCATTCTCAAATCAGTATTTTGATGGTGTTTTTCGTTGATATTCATTGTTGCTTTATGTATCGCTTTAGATAACACTTCCTTGTGAATATATGCCTACATTCAGTTCATTCCTACTATATCTGTGGAAAGACTTTCCACTTTGTCAACGCTTCTTTGAAACACTTCCTCATACATATCTTTTTATTTCAATAGAATTTTACAATGACTTTACTTTGTTTTCCGAAACACTTAAGTTATTAGTGATTTAGTATCTTTCACATGGATGCACTCATGTAAACCATATGTAATTTTGAGAGGAATAGACGGGATAGTTTCTTTGATAATATGATGGTAGAAAATAGGTTTATACATCTTTTTAACGATTCCATAGGAAGCGTCTTTATCATGAATGAAATTACGTTAAATGTATTCTTTTTCTCACCAACAGAAATAGGTGAAATCAGATCACTTTGAATGTAGAGATGTTGTTCATGTTTATCAAGTGTTATTGGTGTTCCTACACCAGTCGTGTATGAAGCCGGAAACTTATCTTGTAGCAATGAAAAGCCAAAGAGTTTTTTCAAATTTTTACAAAATTGACATTGAATGTAATCACCAAGCTTCAGAACAGCACTTTGATTTTTAATTGAAAACGAAATGTGATGTGCCTTTGCATCACATCTACTTTTCAACACTTGCTTCAACTTATGTTGCATATATGGATTTGTGACAAGAATAACGTTTTCAACTGTATTGCATAGACGCGGCATTGTATTGATCCTAACTTTAGTTTCTTGATAAGATTGATTAATTTTCTTGATGCGATCACCATAGATGTCCACCCACCATTCATCATAAATTGAATCAGCTTTAGTGCGATATTCATGAGAAGCATAAACCAATAGGCGATACATGTCTTACAAAATGACGCAAGGTTGGAGAGAAATAAACTGTAAGTTTGTCATTATATTTCTGAATAACCAGCTTATCCTTCCGAGCCATGACTTTCTCTCCATACTTCTTACCCACAGTCTCACTCCATCGTTTTACTAACTCACTAAGTGACCAAAACTTGACACCACGCTTTTTCAAAATCATGCGTTCTTCAAATTCCACAACATCATCAAATATTTTAAATTTATAATGAAATTTGTTTATTCGCTTTGAATAGATTTTTGTAACATTTGCAATAGCCATTGATGTCGGATGCAGACTGTGTCCAAAACCGAGATGTGGATAGAATTCATTATCCAACCTCAATGTAAGATCTTTAGTAAAAGAGTGAAAACGATAGAAGTGTCTCCCGTGCCATTCATAGATAGTAAACTTATAAACTTTCTGACCCTTATTTTTCATAATAGAAGCATTGCCACTAGTGAATGCCTTAATGATTTTATCTTCATCTGATGATTCATAATAATCTGATTCTAACTGATTCCATTCATAATTCCACTTTCTATCTGATGTTAAATTGTATGGAAACTTGAATGCATTATTCATCGTTATTCCATCATGGGTGCGAGGATTCAATACCATCTCTTCCAATTCATTCACATTCTGAATAACAAATTCTGGAAACACCTACTCCCCATTCACCTTCTAGAAGTAATGGACGATTTAGTTCTACTCGATAGTCTTATGTTTATTATTGGGAAATTTATTCATAGAAGCATTACTGGGTAAGTAAATTAGAAACGAATCCTTATTTTCACTTTCCATATCATTCACATTGGAAACATGTATTTCCACACTTTTGCATTGATTCCTCATTCGAAAATGGAGTGTGATACTTGTCACAGCATCTTTATGAAAAGGAATCAACGCACCAGCATCGTCATCAATTGCTATATCAATTTGTGGTATAAAGATTGATTTCAAGTTTGTATAATGCACTTTCTTAAAAGTATGCTCAGATCGAATGCTACAGCTTTTTGGTTGGTAGGGTATCATTGCTAGAAGTGGAGCTTCAACATCTCCCACACGTACATCTTCACCAATATTGGAATATATCTGAAAATAGTTAATACGACGCGATAACGATATGCTCGCGCTAGCTTTTGTTACAGTACCACTTTTAAAAGTATTTTGATCAAATTCCAAAATGTTCATTAGGGTGTTGTCCATAATCAGCTCAAAATTGTTCCCACTTACACTAAGAGACAGAACACCTTCTTTTTCAGATAAAGAAACATGTTGTTCATTAATCACTTCATTCAAATAATCTATAGCCAATTTCACTGAAGTGATAATGTGAGGTGTCAACACTTTTGTTTTATGTAAGATACCACCTAAAGGATCCATACACTTTCTGTATAAATATACGAACCATTCTGTATCAAATTGATTTGAACTATTACATCCCAGATAGCGCATATTAAATTTTCCATGAAGAGCTGCAGAACGATGTGTCGCAAAAACTGATGAAAATCTTCTGAACAAACCAATAGAAAAGACAGCAGCTCGATTACTAACAAATCTATTTGTTGCCTCCTTGCTAAGCAAAACATGATAGAATGACATTTTCATTTCGGTAATCTACACATTGCCAATTTGCATAACATCATGAAGACTTGGATTTTGGACTCTACAATATATTAAAGTTGATCGCGATGGAAACGCTCATTTCAAGAATTCTTGTGGAAATACATCGAAAGGAATTACATTAACATGGCGACAATTTTTCAATCTTAATGATAGCATGAGGGATTTGGAATATTTCAAAACGTTGAAATTCATCTCCCTGGGTAATCAAGTTTGGCTTCAACATCACACAAATGAAATTCAAATCTATCATTCTCATCTCTCCATCTATTTCTCATTTCGCAAATGCAATTGTGAAAATATAAAAGATGTGTACATCGCTCCATTATCATTCGACGCGAGTTCATTGCATTGCCACACAAATCTTAATCAGTCATCATCTTCAACAGAATGTCACACTCCATCATGAAGACTTGGAAATTCGATTTCCTACAATATATTGAGATTGATCATGAACGAAACGTGTGTTTCAACGATTATACTGGAAATGTAAGAAGAGTATTTGCTTTATTATATCGACATTTTCAGTTTCTTAATCATATTATGAAGGACTTGAAATACTTCTATAAGAAAAAAAATTCACGCATAGGAAATCGCATATGGTTGCGACTCAACAAACAGCGAATTCAAATCTATCATTCACAACTTTCTACCTACTTCACATTTCATGAAGGCAGTTGGAAAAAGTATAAAAGGAAGATACATCGCTCTATTTACTCATTTCTTCATAATGAAACGCCATCGCTACACCATCGTCAACATTATCAGCCGCATCAGACTCTACACCAAATTCGATCTCGTAACATTACATCAACAACTTCCAAACAGCAAGTATTATCCGGGTCGACCGCAAATGTTAGTGGTGAAGATGAGCAATTTACGGAATCTTCAACTCTTCCCAAATGGAGATGTACAGATTCTCGCCGCCCTTTCTCATTCATCACCGCGGTTAATGTGCTTAGAGCTGCAGAAACTATTACGACGGATATGGAAGAGGGAGAAGTGTGTGATGTCGAATCTGACTGTGGACAATATGGTGATCTCTACACAATTGAGTGAAGATGTATTTTTTTAAAAAATTCATACCAGCAGTTTCAATTTGTGTTATGAACCAGAACTTTTTTCCCGCGGCTCTCATTAGCTGCTGGATACCTGTACATGTTGCAATCTTTCATAATAGTAAAGTTATCATTACTGGACTGAAATTTGAAATGCAAGCAGATACGATCCTAGACTATCTAATCGAGTATGTACATGACCAACGGATTGTAAAATAAAAACAATTTTTATTCCAACATGATGTTTTTTATTTCAAATCATTATAGAACATACAAATCATCTTTTCATTAGAAGATGGATTACATGAAAACTTTTGAATAACAGATTTAAATTGGTGTACATGTAAACGTTTTAAAATGAAGTACAATACGAAAGCACCACAAGTTGATGAAAGTGGATGTTGCAGTATGCGCTCATTTCGTTGATATTGACGAGTATGCTTTCTCAACCACTGCTGTGTTGGTATATTCGGAGGTTGAGCAAGAGAGTCAAATAGTTCACCAAGTCTGTCTTTTCCAATAAAGATAGCTTTCTAATGCTCACCTTCTAAATTCTGTGAATGAGTGTTCAATACGTAGAGATGGGATATTGTTTTACTGTAGTCGGTAAGCCATCTAGCGAATAGACATTATCAAAAGCTTTTAACGTAGCTTCATCTGCATTACGCTGCACTGTAGTCTTAATATCGTCAGCATTCAACCAACTCATTAGCGATTATAGTGAAGAATCACGTCACGATACTTAGTTATTTCAATACTTGAATCAAAGACTGCATAAATTAATACATTGATCGTCTCAGCTAGCGTTGTTTTCAACTCCAGATCCAAGCGAATATTATGAGGAACGTTATCTTGACGATAAGGTGCACTAATATCGCTATCGGCAGTCAAATCAAATGCATAAATAGTATATCCATTCTTAAACTCTTTCATTGTGAGTCCGTTGGTATCGTCTGTGTTGTAAAAGCCAAAGACATTCATGTAATCAACATCACTACGCAGAAATTGATAAGAAGTAAAATCTGGTTTATAGGGCGGACCAGGATGACTAACACCATTTACACGCAAAGCAATTTCACTTAAATTGTCGTGTTTGAAGTTCAAAGGATTCTTCTTGACATTACCAGTGAATGCATCATTTTCAACCATTGCTACCATGAGGAGCTTTGGCGCTTCCGATGGAAAGAGTCCATCTTTAATAAAACTCTTTTGATCTCTAGGAATAGTAAATGTGAGAAGCTTTGTATGTTGAATGGGATAAATGCCATTGTTGCGGTTAAGACCCTCGGCATGCCCTCTAGTTACACTTCGATTAGCCGCCACTCGACGAATGTATCCTGTAATATCTTCCACATGAATTTTAGATTTCACAACTGAAGCAAATGCATTCAACAAAAATTCAGGCTTATTCAATGTAAGTTTGAGTCGCAAACTGGTATTACAGAGTAAAAATTTTGACTGTCTGAAGAAGTCTGAATTAAGTGGACCATATAGCTGACATACTTTACTATCTTTAATCAAAGCAGATCGCTTTACAAAGCCACTGTTTGTTTCAACATCAAATAGTGCTGCTTGATCTCTATACCATCCCATTGCTTCCATATGACTGTTTTGAGCTGCTGGATGAAACTGTGATAATGCATTCAAATATGCTTTATAGGGATAATCGCATTGACCACCTTCCACCTGTTGCTCTCCAATAGTTAGAGAAACATCGCGAAACAATGTAGCCAGCGGTAAATTGTTCAGACCAACTTTATGTGCATCGTCAATAGCAGTTCCATCTTCTTGTTGAATTCTAAACCTCACATCAACCATCGCATAACTCAAACCAATGTAGTGATCGCTAGCGCCAGGAATAACAAATTCAATAGGACCAGTATTCTCAGCTGTACGAGGATGATAATCTACAATACTTGAACTAAGAATATCTGTCTGTATTGCTTGTTGATCAAACAAATAAAAGCGTGAAGTTTTACACTCCATGATTAGAAGTTATGACAGCGTCGTCGTTTAGCACTTGATGAAAGGTTACAGCGCGCGCGACGTTTGCGTGAATGCCTTTTCTTAGTCTTGTTTGAAGTTTGCTTCTTACCACCTCCGCGATGTTTTCTTTTTCTTCCATTATTCATTCGTTTAGGTGCTTTCTTTTGTTGAGTAGCATTAAAAGTTTGCTGTAATGTTCTTAAACCGCGTTCCTTCCAACGATTTAGTAAACTACTCTTTACATTTTTACCAGTGGTAATATCATTAACAACATCACCAGCAAAGCTAACAGCATTATTGAAAACAGTTCGCTTTAAAGATCTTCCGACAGTAGATGAGAGAAGTGCTACAACAGATTTCAGCGAACCAAATATGCTACCTCCACGTTGACGGTGAGTACCGCTGTAAATTGCACCCACACCACTTAGATAGGAGGGGCGTGAATAAAACGATGCAGTCGGATTCATAACTTAGACCTTGACATTACAAGTTATATCTTTGCATAAATCACTGACGATCGCGTAGATGAAAGCTGTCTGCTCGACGCATCCAAGAGTTCATACTTGAAGGATAACCGACCCATTTAACAAGACACCATTCTTCATCTTGTAGTTTTTACATCGAATGATTTTCTCTACTAAATATGTTTCACTTCGAGTGACAAACTCAATCTCATCACGATAAATGCTACCATCAATTTCTTCATTATCGTAATCTTTCAACTTGCAAGTTGTTGGGGAGTCTTTTTTATTGATGCTTGAAACTGTGAAAATTTCTTCTGTCCAATTGGGGAGATAACCCTTTGGCAAAAACACTCTTTACTTTTGATATGCGAACTTTATCACCTATTTTCACATCACTTTTGCATTATTACGCTGGCGTTGGAATGTTTCACGCACTCTATCTACGTTGTCAGCATTCACATCCGCTGGTCTGAGTCCAATAGAACGATGAATAGAGTGATTGTAGGCATGTAGCGTATCTTGTAGTACCTTGTCCAATTTTGAGTTAAGTTGGCAGTGAAATGTCGCCATAAGCAATTTTTTACTGTGCGATTAAAACGTACAACTAGTGCAGCCTCATAAAGAATTCTTTACACTAAACAGCTCAATATCATATCTCTCAAATAATCTTCCCACATGCTGATTTTCGAACTCTTTTCCTTGATCACTCTGAATTCTCTTTGGAATACGACCATCTCGGAAATTTGACTGGAGTGCTGTTGCTACTCGTTTAACTTCTTTAGTTTTTAAAGGTTGAGGCCACGCGTAACGCGAGAAAATATCAATTACGGTCAAGATAAAATTGTGTACCGAGTTATGTTTTGAAATAGAGGCAACGTCACACATCTGCTTGCCACTATTCATCAATGTCATGAGCAATATCATGACGGGTCCGGTACTTCTTTTTCGCTTGTTTGTGGTATGTATATGTAGCTTGACCCTTTACCCATTGCTTAACTTGTGAGTGTGGAAGACCGCTCGCTTTTGACAATTTCTTTATAGATGCAAATCCTGCCGGATGTTTTACATCATAATATATTGACTTTAAAAGTTCATCCGATGACGACTGTCTCTTTCTCCTTCTTCTCATGTTTTTGCTTTCTTGCCTTTTTGCATTTACAGCAACCACAGGATTTATGGGATTTACGTTTAAATCACTTAGGAGTCTCATTGTGAGAGCTGGCACAGCAAGTACAAGTTACAGTTACATTTACTTCCGGCGGCTCATTACATGGTAAGCAACACATCTGCTTCATATTAATAGTCTGAGAACATGTATTTCTTTGGAGGAGTTCTTCTATGTCGTTCTCTTCCCCTTGTTTGCTTGATGGGTGTGGGAGGGGATTTAGAGGGTGATTTCTTAAACCAATTCCTTGGCATTTTAATTTTACTCTTAACCGGTGAAGTAGATGAAGTAGCATCAACTGCTTAAATAGAATCAAGTTCTTTCAATGTTTCATTATTCAAAGCAAATTTTGGAACATTGTGCTTTTTCAATAGTTTAAGAAAGTAAGACCAACCAGGTGGGCCATAGCCTTGACGGCGCTTTCTGCGTGTTGCATACTGAATCAAGTCTTCATAACGTGAAGCGTTAATAATTTCATTATCCTCTGAAATGATTTCACCTCTATCATTCACAGTGAGATATGGTTCAATGCTGTTGGAAAGGGATATTGCATGTACGCGAGATGCTAAAGGTGTAGCAGTCGAAACAGAGTAACGCATTTTATTCTTCAAACTTTTTAATTCTTCGACAGTTTCCGATTGTAATAATACAGCACGATGTGGATCTTTGATATGCGCATTTTGCTGATAATTTAATTCATTCTTATAAATTTGATTTGCGAGAGGTTATCTTACTTGTTGCATAGCAGTCAATTGCACATATTCATCCTGAGGAATAACAACAATGCGAGAATAAGAACTCATAGTTTATAGATAATCATAGGCTCTTTCAAAATATCACTTCGAAATCTTGATTCTTCCGGACACTCTTGTGTAAAATCAATAGATAAGTAACCATGTGGTTTTTCAGTTGCTGCTTGAGAAATTTCAATTGAGGCTTTTGAACCTCTTGGCGCAATTTGTTGCGCTAAAATTTCAAATTGACTTCTATCTCGTGGATTCTTAAAAATAGCGTAATAGTGTGTATTCAGGTTTCGTGTGCAGGCTTCTTTCCCATCAGGAAACAAATTTTGCGTGATATAGATTATACAGCATCTTTTGTGATGTGCTGCGCGAGTGAGCATATCTGTAACATCTTTAGAATTCTTGCTTTTTTTTAATAGATCATCCAATACAACGACATCATTGGACTGAATGTTATCCACTGGAATAATTCCTTCATTTCGAATAAAGTTACGACGTTGCAATTTCTGAAAGAGTGGCGGCTGATAAATACCATAACACCAAATCACTCGATTGATAGGTTCCCTAAACAATTCTTTTCTTTTGTCTAGCAAATTCAGAGTGAAAACAGCTTTACCTGTATGGGATGGACCTGATACAGTCAGAATTTTATCACATTGAAGTCTGAAATCCATTTTAATACTTTGGGATTCAATATTTGCATAATTAACGCTTAGGACCAAAGATCCTACAATATAGGTCACCTACTACAGGAGCTAACAGCGGACGTAACAATGAAAGAAAACCACCCTTTTGTATTACAGTTTTCCTCTTTCTTTGAAGGGTAACTTAAGGGTTAGAGATGAATCGCAATTTTGTAGTTTGTCGCTTAAGTAACTTTCGTTGTTGTGGTGATAATTTCTTTGTCCTCAAACTTCTCACATGAGAAACAATTTCTCGAATACATTTATCATTAGCATGTCGTATAGCATTATATCGCTGATTTCATTTGTTGAAGAGCTCGAATGGCCTCAGAAAATTTTGAAGACTTTCGACTTTTACGTTTCACCATTTTTCTCTGAATCGCTGTCACAACTTGATTTTTCCGCATTTGCATAGGTGCTAACTTTTATGACAGAAGTGACACTCAAAATGGGCTACATCGCAGTGGCTACATTGACAAAGTTGGATACAATATCGTATGAAACAGCGCTGTCAGAAAGTATGCTTGCATCTCTTAAAGATGCGCTTTTCACTTCCATCCTTTCGCTTACATACATCGCACATATTTTCACTCTTGCTAACAACTTCTAAAGCAAGTATTTTTGAAGACATGAACTTGCTAGCCTTTTCTAAATAATAGACACATGTGCAGAAGGAATATGCTTCGAGAGTAAGCAGACACAACTCGAAAACCAATTGTACTATGATCAAGTACCATTGCATATTTAAGTTTCTTTTATACAAAGTTGAATGTTAATATGTGAAATCGCTTCAACAGCAGACTGCTACCATGATGGTTAAATGCATCAAGACGTTGAGCAATTTTTCCCATATGTCTTTCAAAAAATTCTTCAGGATTATCTACAACTTCCATCGAATAAGAAGCAAAGTGGAAGAAACGATCTTCTACCTCTTCTTTCCCAAAATGACTGAAATGAATTTTCGCAACTAATCTCACCATTACAATTCTATTAGAAAACATATCCATTAACTTCAAAAATAGAGTGCTAGTATCACCAATAACTGATTTGATGTTGATCTCATCTTGATGAAAAGTTATCACATAATCTTGAATAGCTCCCTTTAAGCTTTGTCTATGAAAACTTAATGTTCCACAATCATTTTAGAAAGACATTGTCATCCTTCATCCATCCCACCCGTTGCATGAAAATAACAAATTTTTTTCATAAAGCATTTATTGTGCGACTTTAACAAGCATGCATTACAAATTTTGGGTTTGAAACAGATAAAATAGATACAGTTATAGATAAAATAGCTATCATATAACGAGCAATGATGACCAAACATTACTTCATCAGTGTTGAGATATGGAGGAAAAAAGCATTGATTATGAATGTAGCGACTACAACGAACATTTAAAATAGGGACACTCAATTCCTTAAAAAGTTTAGTGACTTCATGATAGTGTTGATTAACTCTACTATCCCAAGGTGGAAGTAGAATATCATTGATGATTAAATTAGGAAATAGCTTCTTTTCCTTAGTAGGATCATTACAAGGATATGTACAATATTGAAAGCTGCTAACCATCTTGTAAAGTCAATTAGAGGAGCACTTTCATTAGAAAAGCCATAGCCTTGCAAGTATTGCTGATTAAGTCCATGGATGTGTTTTCTTGCCCAGCTATCAGCGTTGGGATCACACTTGGCATGTTGATGGTAGACACTAGCAATTTGATACGACCAATTGTCCATAGCAATAGCACTGAGCTCCTGTACAGGTTCACCCTCACAATTCATAAAAATGATGATAGATGACTAAAAAGGAAATTACAAACTTTCACTCATCTGATGAAGAGTCCTATATCATATTACAAAATGATGAAGTACATCGATGCTGTTCACGACAAAATACACAAATAACATGATGGCAGCGAAGAAGTAAAATGTATGTGATAAGTCCACGTTTACGACACTCAAAGCACATAAGCGAATTGTCATAAGGTAGAGACAGGTAAGGACTAGTGATTCTCCTTCCTTGGCTTGCGTTTACCGGCAGCATTCTTCTCTGACTTCCGCTTCGTACCGCTCTCGTTGAGGATTTGATCAATAATGTCATGAAAGTCTGGTTGCTTTGGTATATATAGGATGGATTGAGCATGCACCGATGTAGAGGCTAATTTGTTATTCTGGTGATAGCCATAATATATTCCACTGATAGTAAAACCAACATTCCAAGTGCCTTCTGCGAGGTCTTCACATCTGATGGGTGTTACTTGATCTCCATCCTTTTTATAGTATGAGCACCAATGCGATAGTGGTAAAGAAAGTTTTGTACCATCCCACATCTTTCTATATGGAGTATCACTGTCATCTCTCGCCTTCCATTCCTTGCTAAGGGGAGTAGGAATGTCCATATTTAATGTTGCAAACTCTTCGATAATATCGAGTTGGCGACGAATGTATGGATTCACAGGAATGACTACGTAGTCCCAATACTGATTGTTTAATGTCTTCACTTCATTCCCGGGAAGGAATCATTCCCGTTTGCAATACTACACTATGATCGTAATAACGTATGGCTTGTCTAAATTTATGCTGTAGTGGGGTAGGATTATGTACCTTTGTTGTCTCTTCTAATGGTCTCAACATAAGACGATCTGATTGTAGAGAACCTTGTAACGCCTGAACACTATCTTGTCCTGTAAATATAGTAGATGTAGTAGATGCCTGAAAATAAAAGAGATGCTATTAAGTTAACACTGAAGGAAGGAGAGGAAGGAAGGTTCCGACTTACCATTTCAGATGGAATAATATAATAGGAATGTAGAGGGAGAACGTGCGTCTGACACTTGTGCGACTCAAAGATAGAATGATTGTCACTCTGAAAACCTCATTATTTATAGAGAAATGCTGGATTCTCATTGGATGTGCGCCTCATTGGCCAATGACATCAAGCTGATTCCAAATCTGGTCTCAGTTTTCTCGTCCGATGCTTTGTTCGCCCGCTGCAGACCAAAACACAAAACTCAACCTCTGACGGCTCTCTAACATGGTCAAAAGTCTCAATGTCACTCTCAAACTTCAGCAAAGGCAGGTATAGCCAAACTGTGCTTTCCAATGAATTTGTGGCACTCTTAGCTTTCAAACGAGCTATTGCACGACTCTCTACCATTTCTAGAACTAAAGTTGAAAGAAACGCTGCCGAGGGGGGTTGAAGTTCTTCGTTCTTTGCCCAATGACCATGGAAACAACTCTTCTAGACCCAAAATTGGCCAAAAAGCTCAAAATCCGTCGTCCATTTTAACATACGAGGCTTCGTTTAGCCGCTACAGTCATTTTCTCACTCAAAAACCCTCTTAAATCAACCTAAAGCACATAGGACCCACACCTACACCCATGAAACTCAACATGTCGACGCAGAATTTCATCAGGAAGCCAAATTTAAACACAACTCACTCCTACAAACACTCCTACACACCAAAACATAGACCGCCGCCCAAGACCAACAACGACGGTCGACCACGACCCATACGGACGATCGACCCAGAACGACAACAACCCACTCACGCTCCAGAGGGAGGGGGCGCTGTGAGCAGTTGGGACAATTCCCTACTACTATGGTGACCTGGGTGATCGCGATTTCGAAAAGAATTATCTGTTCGTTCTGTGATGGCGCTTGTGTATGGACAGGTCATCCTTTTTCCATCATGTGTACCTTTCATCGAACAAATATTGCATCCGAAGTAAGAGTGGAATGATTTTGTTCCTTTAACTAAATTTCTGGCTGGAGTATCACAGACGTGCGCAATAAATTTTATCGAATATTGTTTTCCTCTGTGATGAATCCCAACACATGACAAGGTCTCCAATTCTTCAGCATATTCTTGTAGAAATTCTAAGTTTTCCGGTTTGTTAGAACCAACTGTGATAACGGGGAAAACAATCATAGGTTGTATGTTAGATATTTTTGCTAAAACTGGCCAAGGAACTGTGTTAGAACTTTTCGATAATGAAACGCCATCAACATTGTCCATTAGCATTAGTTCCCTTACAGGTGCCAATTTTTCAATCGAATACCTGTCCATTACATGTAAAATTTGAGATTCTAAACCAAAGTAAAAATACTCCATACCAGATACACGCCTTATATCATCAGAAAACAAAGCTGGTGGGCACCTCAATGTTCGAGCATCAGTTGGTAAAGGTCCAATACCATGACGCCGGAGTTTTTTTAATATTCTATTCACTTGTCTATCAGTCATTTCAGTTTCAATTGCTGTGTTACGAAGATCATCCCACAAAGTTTCAGTGATTTTCTCTGATAGCGTAGAGCAAGTGCTGCTGCTCGAACTTTGAACTGATACACTTGAAGCATAAGATTCATCGTGGATCCGAAATGTTGCTGAGTCATTAGTGCTAGTTTTTGGCAGAGAATTAACAGAATCTGAGCTACAACTTGTTGAATATTGAAAGATTTCGTTGATTTCTTGGTGTGTTTTGACTTTAATTGCTTGACGTAATCTTCGTTGTACCTCAACCTGGAAGCTGCTCGTTTCCGGTTCCGTTGTGTAACAAGACTGTCAATGGATGAAGCTGATTCCGATGAATCCATTGCAATTAAACTACAAACAAGAAGTAAATCAAATGTTTCAAATTAATCAGAATTTAGACGAATAGTCAAGTTACAAAAGATCAACAGCATTCTCTGAGATTATTTCTTGGATTACTTCGAACTGATATGAAGATATATCAGGTATGAAAACTAAGAAGCAACCTAAAATAAGTCAAATCGAACAAAATGTAATGCATTTTGTGCATAATTAGAGACTCGATCGCAATGGGTTGAATAAAAAATTTGTAAGTTAAATGATTATCTTGTCTGATGCATGGAGGTGTGCTCAAACGGATGAGAGAATCTCAAATGTAACGTTTAATCGTGGTAATACCAGGCTATTTACACGCTACTTGACGTGAAAATAACAATCTTACTACTAATCGTTACCTACATGCAACCAGCAGTATAAATAACTTGGCCAATATGGGACAACTTGTTAAAATATCTATATAGGCCTATTGTTTACTATAAAACAGCTGTTATCACTTATTTTGTTCGATAAAATATGGGCAGTGGCCTAATATCAAAAAGAGTATTGGATATTGATCCAACCTAACAAAACGTCAAAAATTACGTTCAAATGTCGTCTTTAGTATAGATAGGACTCGAATACCCAATATATTTTTCATAAACTTTATTTGCCTCATATGCAAACGTATTAATGGATTATATCCCTACTACACTAATAAAACACAACAAAGTGGCTGTTGCACCAACCTAGTTGGATCAATAAGATGCTGAGTATTGTATTAGATTTTATAAGCATCAGTTGCATATAATTCAACAATATCATGAAAATTATTGGTTTTCCTAAGCCTTGTGGCACAACATGAGGTATTTTGCCAATTTATGTTCTGGTAATAAGCATCTTGGATACATTTTTTAGGTTGGTGCAATAGCCAAAAGCGTCTTATTGATCCAACTAGGTTGGTGCAATAGCCACTTCTTAAAAAATATTGTGGAAAACAGATTTGTAAGTCTTCAACATCTTTTGTTCTTATTGGTTATTTAAAATTCGTAACTTACATAAACGCATCCCATTTGTGCGTGTAACATTTCACAAAGGCTTCGGCTATTCACATATGTTTACGTCAAAATAGTTGTCCCATATTGGCAAAGTAATTTACACTGCTGGTTGCGTGTAAATAACGATCAGTAGTAAGATTGTTGGTTTCGCGTCAGGTGCGTTTAAATAGCCTGGCTATGGGTAAAAAGATATTTACACACAACTGGCCGTGTACATAATCACTCCACTCCATACCTTATATACTGCACCATACAATATGCACCATTCATATTATTTTGAGCCTACCGTAGATCTGTAGAAAATTTTTACCGTCATATAGCATACGTATATAGGCCAATCAATATATGAGATACATAAGTCATTGAATGGAGCCATCGGTCATGGATCGAAGTAATCGATGATTCTTCTAAAAGCACATCTAGTTCGAAGTCTTTACACACGACTTTAGATATTTAGCAATGGTGGTAAGCTCAAATTAGTATTGGTAAAATTTCGCCAGCATAACCAGTCCGGGTTTGACAGTCTTTTCTAACGTTCCAGCCTAACTGATAGAGCTAATAACAAATCCATTTCTGTGACAAATTTCATGAAAACATCTAACATGAATATGAATTGAATTAGTGAAAACTTGGCACATGTATTGACTTTTAATAAGTTCTTGAAAATAATTCAACGTAGCAAAGTGCGTCAAGGTAACAAAGTTAAAAAAACAAGCTAATGACTAGTTAATTTTCAATGGGTGCAAATTATGATTTAAAAGAAAAGTTTTATATCCAAAATGTCTAAAAATTTTAAAAATACTTACTAGAAGGACAAACAACGCTTCTCCTCTCCTCATGTGTAATGAATTGGCGAGTAAGTCGTTCTGTTCAAAATTATGTTTATCACTTATATATTGAAAAGATCATATTTAACAGTCTGCCCATTCAGATGATAAGAGGACAGGTCTGTTTCCAATCAAAATACCAGATCTAGCTAATAACACAGCGGGATTACGCTATCTAAAATATACCAAGTGTGTAAGAGAATTAATATTAGTTCCTTAAGCTAAAACGTGAAATAGAATTGTACAAAATATGCATACAAATTATTTGACTATTTTTAATGAGGTCATCAACAGGAACTTGGTCAGGACGATCGCGTTTCGACCGCTTAATCCTGACGCTCAAACCCGACCAAGCGCGGTCCTGTACATTTAAGATGCACAGCCTCAAAAATTAAATTTATAATAGAGAAAGATTAGCATCTATCAAAAAAAATTAGAGTCACTATTGACTGAAATGTACCTCAGGCATTTGAAAGAAGGACAGAGTCCAGCCAGTAGGGGTCAAGAGGCGGGGACATAATCCACCTTCAACTCAAGACGTGCTGCAAAAATAATTCAACGTAGCAAAGTGCGTCAAGGTAACAAAGTTAAAAAAAAGCTAATGACTAGTTAATTTTCAATAGGTACAAATTATGATTTAAAAGAAAAGTTTTATATCCAAAATGTCTAAAAATTTTAAAAATACTTACTAGAAGGACAAACAACGCTTCTCCTCTCCTCATGTGTAATGAATTGGCGAGTAAGTCGTTCTGTTCAAAATTATGTTTATCACTTATATATTGAAAAGATCATATTTAACAGTCTGCCCATTCAGATGATAAGAGGACAGGTCTGTTTCCAATCAAAATATCAGATCTAGCTAATAACACAGCGGGATTACGCTATCTAAAATATACCAAGTGTGTAAGAGAATTAATATTAGTTCCTTAAGCTAAAACGTGAAATAGAATTGTACAAAATATGCATACAAATTATTTGACTATTTTTAATGAGGTCATCAACAGGAGCTTGGTCAGGACGATCGCGTTTCGACCGCTTAATCCTGGACGCTCAAACCCGACCAAGCGCGGTCCTGTACATTTAAGATGCACAGCCTCAAAAATTAAATTTATAATAGAGAAAGATTAGCATCTATCAAAAAAAATTAGAGTCACTATTGACTGAAATGTACCTCAGGCATTTGAAAGAAGGACAGAGTCCAGCCAGTAGGGGTCAAGAGGCGGGGACATAATCCACCTTCAACTCAACACTGTAAATCGCTGGATACGAAAATTACATGCAAACACATACCAAGTTTACATACAATTTGAAACCAACATTTGATACGAGATTCTGGTATATATAAAGAAATCTGGTATGTTTTTCATACGAATGGCCATTAGGGTGGTCCAAAATACAAAATTTCCGAAATTGCTTTCACTCCCATAACGCCCTTGTTCCAAATGCTAAATACAGTCTGTGATTGAATTTTGAGGACTATTGCATCAAATTAAGAGGTCGCGCTCAAGTAATAGATATGATTACTATAATAGTTTACACAGTGATTTTTTCCTGATTTTCTAATTCACACTTTTAAAATTGAACATCATACTAATAGCCTATAAGATAACAAATCTGATATGTATTTATTTAGCTTTTTCTTGATTATGTAAAAGACAGAAAACAAATTTATTTGAATTACGAAAAATGAGTATATTTCAGAAATATTCAAACTATGCTGTCGATACTACTTTAATATCTAAGAGCATAGTACACACACAACTGTAATTCTTACCAAGTAGGCTACATAAACAAGTTAACTTACTAAACGTCCCATCACTTCTTCACAAAAGCAGATTTTTTGAATTCAGAAAACTGCTTTCGATGATGTTCAACCGATTGCAGAAGATTTTGCCGCATCTCAGGATCTTTCGTCACCTTGTCACAGTAATCCTCGACAAGTTTCACGGCACGCTCCGCGCCATCGTTAACAACTTTCAGGTGCATAACAACATTTCCCGCGAACGAAAAGTCTGCATTTTCGTTCCATGTGTCCACTGGTTCATAAAACCAGTTTGTGTCAATATTGAGAGCTTGAAATATGAACCATGATTTCTGTTCTATGAGGTTGACCTGGCTGACAGTCTCAATAATGAGTTCTGGAAATTTTGGTTTACTTTTCTTCATCACAGATTGCTTTTGACATGATAGAGGTTTCACTTCAAGTAACCTATTTGCCATTTCGGATTTTGTAGCAGCAGGAACATTAGTTCCAAATAAACTCAGCGTCAACATTTCTGGAGTTAGATACCATAGATGATTCTTTAATTTGTCAAGAGCTGCAGTGGCAATCTGAGAATCAATCAGCTTGAATCGATGAAGATCTATATAAAGTCGAATATCATTCGCTGGAGCATGAGCAACACACTCAGAGGAATCAGCTATATAACAGACAGTTAAAAATTGCGAGTCTATTCAACTTTTCAATGAAATCCTCCGAGTAATCAAGTTGACAGGAAAATACCAGCATTTTCCCAAAGACATCCACCTTGCGTGATGAATGGGACCAGGTTTCCTCAACACATCAGAGTTTAGCTCTCCCAGAAGTACCAACGCTACATTGATCATCTCCCTATAATCATCACGACAGAAGCGACCAGGAATATTTTGAAGACGCTCAATAATTAGATTCTTTCTGATGTTAAGCCATGTTGATTCCGGAAGCCTGACAAGTCTTCCCATCGACTTGTCTAATGAGTCCCACTTGTTTTTGAACGTTTTGAACAATGGATTGTCTGGGCCAGTGGATTTTCCAAAAATAGAAGAGCAGACTCCGGCTTCCATAACCTCCATAGTATGATGACGACATGCCAACCACAGACATTTCCTATTCAAAAGTCGTTCTAATATAACAGCAGCACCGTTGAAAACGCCAGTATTAGAAGAGGTCGTGTCAAAACAAAGTGCAAAGACCTTCCACTGTAAGTTCCAATCACGTAGAATCCCCAGTATGCCATTCGCCTGATTCATTCCAGACGATGAGTGTATATCAGGAACACCAAGTAATTTTTCGGATATCTTAATTGGAAAGTCTCCGCTAACGACTACCGCCAAATGTTCTCCAAGTTCTCCAGTATCCCAGTGAACAGTACAGAAGTTTGGGAATGTGGTACTAATCTTCACTTCTTCGGAGACTTTTTGTAGATTAAATGTTCGTGAACGTAGTGCTGAGGTAGGCGAAAGCACAAAATCTTGAACTGACGAAGATGTCGATTCATTCAATACTGTAGCCACAGTAGCGAATAATTGTCTTTTGGATAGACCAAACCGATCAGCAACACCTGAAGATGAATGTACATAATTTTATATGATTTATCTAATTTCATAAAATCGTATACGCACCTGTCACAGACTTAGTGAGAATTTTTTTTGGAAGCGTGACGGATACATATTCTGTATCAGTTTCCTTGGACGAAGAACTTTTACGCGAATGTTTCATGAATGGTTTGTACAACGTGGTAGGCTCATTACCGGCAATATCTTCCTGTTCGCTATTACTAGCGCTACTGTTTTCCATGGTTGTTTCGAGTAGTCTCTTTCCTCTTCTTTTTCTCTGCGAATCTCACATTTTTCGTTTCTTTCCTTTTTGCGTTTCTCTTTGAGGGCAAGTTCCACCAGCCATACCAGCCATACGCTGCTCTCGAACATCTTCACGCTGGCTTATCAAGAAGTTGATGTCCTCTTGAATTGTCATTATCTCCAAAGCATTCTGATGTGCTACGTCAGATAACTCCGGAAGATCTGCTGTGAACACAGACTCATGCATACGAGCAGAATCACTTTTCTTGTATTTATTCTTTTTCAAATCATTGTACTTCGTTACCAATCTCGTTAGCTTTGAAATTGCTTTTTCTGTCATCATTGTTGGTATTCGCGCTCTGTTCCAGAAACCCAAGACCTCTTCTAATGTTGCTTTGCAACTCTCGCGAGCAGTTTGATTCAACTCTACATGATGATACATGTATTTTAGCAGCACGTCATGTTTAGGTGGCAAACCTTGAGTTTTGATGGTTCTGGTAGATATTCCGATCAGCCAGCAATCGGACCCTGATCGTAGCTTTCGAGCCATATCTACAAAGAAAATATCAATATTGAATATAGGTACATGTATTGGGACAGGATATGCATGTGTACAGCAAGTGTTTCATTATACATTATCAATTCATGAAAACTTCTATTTTAACCACTAAAATACATAAAAATATTTTTCTGGTAAACAGACATGCAGGTTAATACGATTAAAATCCCCAACAACAAGTACATGTAATTTTTTATCATTATTTATTTTGTAACGGATTTATTAATTGAACCAACCATCAATATTATATTGCCTAAGATCCCCGAATTTATGAATTATTTATTCTGTGACGAATCGCTTAAGAAACATTCGTTTGCCGACAGGTGTGATATGTTGATGGCTGAGATCCATTACTTGTTAGTCTATACATATGGATGAATAATATGTGGTTTAACAAATGCGTTATTTCATTTTATCTTTGCTGAGAAAATATAGTTAGCTTATCATTAGGTAGATGTCATCTCTTATTGTTGGATAAGAATTTTTCTATCACTATCGGCTCGAGTTTATACATGTACAATTAGATGATCTCAAATAAACTCACCTTGATTGCACGGATTGATAAACAGTTGGTACGAGTGTGTACGAAACAGGGTGTAGATAGCAGTCGGAGAAAAAACACAAGACGAGTTCAATGTACGGTATAAACTTATTCAGACCGACACCTCAGGGAACGAATGGCATTGAACGCGCAAGATAACTGAACTCTATTATGTGAAAGGTGTATTTGACCGCTCGGTGGCAAGTTCTTTAATCAATAAATCATTTCCTTCCTTTCTGTTCACTCATAGGCGTGCGCTTCATACAGAAGTGACTCATAACACGCAAGAAGTTGTATTACGATTCATAAAATGACGCTCGAAGAAACGCGAAGTCTGACTACTCCTGAATTCGATACTTGGGCGCGACCGCTAAATACTCTCCGATTGAGCTGAAATTTGAACTGGAATTCCAAAACATGTATTGGAACAAGAAAATAAAAGGAGAGAGGCGAATTTTGAATGTTTTATTTTTCCCATATATTTGTGGACCACCCTAATGGCCATTTACTTTCGTATGTGATTGGTATGTAAACGATACGAACTATGCTAACTGTGATTGGCTGTTTTACGTTGAAATACGAATTCTTGGTATGTTTTATATACGAGACCCGATGCAAATTGGTATGTGTTTCGTATGTCTTTCGTATGAATAGCTTTATGTCATATGGCAAAAAATATGTTATACTACATACTACTTACAAATAACTTTTTTCCAGTAATACCAGCCGTGAATATTTCTTTGTGAAATTGTGGTATTTAACTAGATTAGATTTGTTGTGGAATTAAAGCCGCATGTCATCTTTGCAACTTGTCTTATAGCATTCACAAGACTCATAATTAGCTCATTTCCTTGAACTAAATTGATAAACATCATTTCAATAAAACGATAACTTTTCAGCAACCATGTTGACTTATATATCTCAAACATAACTATTTTTGCGCTCATGAATTATAATGTGTCTTTATTTTGGATTGATAATATACTTAGTTCCAAAATTACATAATGCATAATTGTTGATGGTCAAATACTTATTGATTATTTATGAAATGCCTCGGACTTACATGTATTAAAATCGAATTCAGTATTGTTAGTTTGACTCTTGAGTGTCATTATCTCACTACTTACAAAGCAGTAGTAATACTAGTGTGATCTTTACTGACAAAAAGCCTTAAATCAACATACTTTGGACATGATTGATGCTTTCTTTTAACATTGTGCTGGTATGGCTTTAGTATGTAAAGCATACCACACTTGAAATAACATACGAAAAGCATACGAATATATACCAAGATCATACAGAAATATAACAAAAAATATTTTTATATGCATCCTTCGTATGTGATTGGTATTGAGCGATTTACAGTGTAGCAAAGTGCGTCAAGGTAACAAAGTTAAAAAAACAAGCTAATGACTAGTTAATTTTCAATAGGTACAAAGTATGATTTAAAAGAAAAGTTTTATATCCAAAATGTCTAAAAATTTTAAAAATACTTACTAGAAGGACAAACAACGCTTCTCCTCTCCTCATGTGTAATGAATTGGCGAGTAAGTCGTTCTGTTCAAAATTATGTTTATCACTTATATATTGAAAAGATCATATTTAACAGTCTGCCCATTCAGATGATAAGAGGACAGGTCTGTTTCCAATCAAAATACCAGATCTAGCTAATAACACAGCGGGATTACGCTATCTAAAATATACCAAGTGTGTAAGAGAATTAATATTAGTTCCTTAAGCTAAAACGTGAAATAGAATTGTACAAAATATGCATACAAATTATTTGACTATTTTTTAATGAGGTCATCAACAGGAACTTGGTCAGGACGATCGCGTTTCGACCGCTTAATCCTGGACGCTCAAACCCGACCAAGCGCGGTCCTGTACATTTAAGATGCACAGCCTCAAAAATTAAATTTATAATAGAGAAAGATTAGCATCTATCAAAAAAAATTAGAGTCTTTATTGACTGAAATGTACCTCAGGCATTTGAAAGAAGGAATTCATTCAACATACACATACAATGTGGAAGTCTATAAACATGATCAGTCTTACTTAACATAAGCTTTCAGAGTAAATCACTGTGATACATTAACTTGCACATAGATATCACACAAACATTTTCATGTGTTCTATCCTATAACACACTCAAAACCTGCCACTGCCATTTATTCTATTACACAATTGAATCAGTAGACATGCTGCATTTACGATTAAATCTCTCGATATCAAATACTAAGCATGAAACCCTTTAGGCAAGTATCTGACTTACAAACCTAATTGTCCTTGATTCCCACATTCATGTCATCAGTTATTCTTTATCACATACTCATCAATATGAAAGGCTTGCAATATACTTAACATCTTCATATATTTGTGTCACTTAGTTGCTTTTGGAAATAGCTTTATCATGTACAGTTGGCACAACCCATACTCCAGTCATTACATGCTATTCCCTACTTTTGCGCACACATAGTGTCATTGTCTCCGATCAACAAGTTTACTTCTATAATAAGTTTTTACATGAATTACGTTCATAAACTACCAGTCCTAATGCTGTGTGGATTATATCTCGAAATGGATGCTGTTGTTTATTCTAACTATGTCACTGATTCCAGCAGTTTAAGTACACTCACCTATTCTTTAAAACTTTGCAACTCTCTATCTTTGCTTTCGTCGAATCTGAACCATCTAGTTTTGGCATATCAACAACTATGCCATAGGCGTTCTATCTTTCTAAACACGCAACCAGTATGAGACCTTCCATTCTGTTACATCCATAAACACTGACGTGATAAAATTCTTATACATCTCAAAAAACCTTTTAACTGCGCTTGTCTATTACAAGCATATTCTGAATCCCACATAGTCTTTGTTTGTTACACTTTCTAATTCATTTCAATGCGAGCTAATCTTGCATCACTCATCTTCATGCGACCATATCTTTTCACTTTCCTTTTTCCTACACATGCATACTACTATGTGTTCTAAACTTTATGAGTATCACTGTCCACTTCTATCTTCACACTTTCCTCCATCATATAACTAAGTGAATGAAGTTGATGATACATTATCTGACTTTACCTCATTGAGTCACATTCTAACAACGAACAGATAGTGCTAACAATGGATCATATACAAAGCTAAAGTTCTTGTTATAGGGTTGACTATGCTAATGGACTTAGTGATTTATCACTATGTAACTTGCACTGCTCACCCATCTAAAACGCTAAGTCCCTAAATCGTTAACACAGAGGGATTACCTAGCCTATAGGTTTCGTGATTTAGGAGTTTATGCTGTATAATTTAGTATACTTATGTTCTCTGTCCAGCATACGACTTTTAACATTCATGTTAACTTGTTGAACACTAAAATCACTTCACTTTGATGAAGGATGATAAAATCCGTGTCATGTAGCTCATTTAGTAGAGTTTTCACTGTGTCTGCATTTTGTGAACGACAGTTTTCCGATCACTAAACTCCTCTTACTGATTTTTTTTGTTTACATGTACAATATATCCAGCAGATTCATTTAACGCTTTCAATCTGTTGAACAACATTCATCTCACCACTACAAACGTTGTAGAATACCTATAAAACCTCCTGTTATGGACCCTGTACTTCACTTAGGTTTTATTTACTCTTGGTCCATTGTCTACCTAGAGTCACCCCCAAGATCATGCTTCACATTGTCAAAGTTATGCTGGTGAGATTTACCAGTTCTATCACAATGATAATTACAGCAAACGTAACAAGTGTAAACACATGTGAGACAAGACAATAATTACATCACATATTTCTAGCCAATCATCATTACCTTATGTTTTTAGACATTATATACTTAAGTTCTTTCAGGTCCACAAAATTTTTTATACCCTTATGCTTTTTCGTTTTAATAGTTGGTTATGTGTTACTCAAAAGCATAATGGAAAATTTATCCAAACCATTCGTCACAACACATCCGAGCTAATCCCTACCCAATGTACAAAACATGGATCGTTAAAGCACAACACTGACGTAATGAATGATGTTTTGCATAGTTCCTTGCTTGAGCATAAACAAGGAAACTTTCATATACGTTGACTATTATATATTTATCTATACAAACAGTGAAATGATTCTAACTTTATTTTAATACTTTTACCTATCTTACAAACTCTGCAAATGGATTCAACTACCATTTATTCCTCTAACATTACTCAACTACAACTTTATTTCTCATTTTACAAAAACACTGAAAATGATTCTAACCACATTATTTTATGCTTCAACCTATCTTACAAACCCTGAAATGTGTACTAGCATTAATTCAAAAACTTTCCCACCCAATCCAATCACCACACTTTATTATCTACCTTTACAAACAGTGAAGTGAATCCGATAATTATTCCGAACATATACTGTAGATAGAATCAACGCTGACTCTAACCCAATAGCAAAGACGGCACATACTTTTTTGCAGCACGTGGATATTTCATACCTGTATAACAATGGCCTATACAACACACTCACGAAACATGCAATCAATAATAGAAATGTATTATTATCATGAAACGTCACCCATGAACACTTGATATAATCGGATGTCCGGCATGCGGTCGAAGAGTCGGATTGCTTATGTCCTAAGACAGTAGACTCAATAGAGAATTTCGAAATACAACACGCTCACTAACGCTTCACCTAGTTTCTTAAGAAACTTAATATACACAAGTAGATATTATCTACGAAACCATATAAGGTCTGCTATCTGTAATCAACGACAAGGTCCACCTCGAAAAATTAGGTCTCTTTTAGTCACGCGACTACTCCTTCAGGGGTAACCGCCTCAGAATCAATTTTCGACATCGCTTAATCATTCCGTCATAGAGCAGTATTTCGTTTCTAAGTTCGACGTCCGGTAGATTCCCTGCGAATAAGGTACCAGTCTTAAATGCGAATACATGACGAGAGACTATTTATATCATCCTAAACTCAACACTGAAACACGTCGACAATGATTTTTGTCACGCACGTTGTGGGACCGCTCCAAACGTCCCATCACATCGGGAGGAAGGAGGCGTAAGAAAAACTTTAATCGCCAACAAGAAAAGGATTACGGTCTTTATCAAAGTAATTATCGTTTATTTACACCTCTGTAATTCAATTTGGGTCGTTCTATCTCAATGCGATTCAGCTGTAACCATCCGGCTTTCCTAGACACTTCGGCACAGAAAACTAATTCGTAAGGTGTTTGAATCGTTTTTTTGTTACCTTTTGTAGTGTTAACCGCCAGAAAAACGGCCTCTGCGAGGGATTTTCCTGTACGACCCTTTACTACGGGTCTCTTAACGGTACGAATGACCCACGCTCAACCACCGAGTTTCCCTGGGGCCTATAAGCGGAAGTCAAGACCTGTTGAACTTTCCACTTATCTAACAGCTCATTAAACTCGCGCTACGGAAAACTGTCCCGTTATCACTCATTATGTACGCTGGGGGACCAAATTCTGCGAAGATCTGTTCAAATGTTGAAAAGCTATCTCAGTGGAGGATTCATTTCTTAAGCTACCCAGATTGTAAATCTGGAAGCAGTAATCGATAACGGATAAATAAGGTCTAACCGTCTACATGAGTTACATCAGTGCCTAAAACTTCCCAAACATTATTCGCGGATATCGACCTTTTGTCCCAACTAAAGCGATTCGAAGGTCTATGCGGGTACAAGTTGCACAATCGCCATGACTGTCCTTAATATCAGAATTTTGAAACGTATTTATTTTTATACCGCTCTTAATTACATAATTCCTATGTTCGTTTCGTGCCAAAATGGGTGATTTTCATGAACAAACTTGAATGTTCAGCGTAATCAACGCTATCTAAGTTTCCTTCTCCCTGACCCATGAATTAGGCACTCTAGTCAATGAATCTGCATGTTTAAACTTGACTCAATCCAAACGACCTGTACTGCCAACTGTTCCTCACGGATAATGTCTGAAATTAATATTAAGTCTACGCTTAATCAAAACTTCTTGCGAGTGCACGAGTCTTAACATTTCTTGTTTATGAATAACAGATTGCAACCATCTATAAACGAGATGGAGTCAGTTTTGATCGTAATGTCCCTCTTATACTACCCCGCATTTTAAGGCAAGATTCAGGCCTTTGATAAGCTGCGTCTAATCAGAACCGGTTTATATGCGTAGCATCATCCTTCGGGCGCAGCCAAGCCGCATCCACTCGACCCACCTGACCTTCAACCTCTAAATAAACCCCGTAGCTAAGAACTGGAGTCAGTCCAGACCGTGATTGGAGCTTTAGATCACCTCCCACATGCCTCCGACAGGGTCAACACTTTCAGTCGAACATCTATTTCTCGAAATCAAACTCATTATTTTTTTCCGAAACTGGTCATCCCCACCCTAGTATGATCTTCGGATGTGTCACCGCTGTACAAACGCGCAGGCGACTCGAAGCCATCCCGCCACGGGTAATGTCCTAAACATTCTCCTATGTACTTATGTGCTTCACTCCGCCGCGTAAGAATGTTAGCTATTAAGGGCAGAGAACCGTCTCTGCGCCATCTCAACCCTGATCCACACATAGTCCCAGTAATCTAACGTCTCCCTTTACCAATTTTTGTGACTCTTTTGTTAATAAGGCCCCAATTTATTCAGATGGGACCTGACCTATTTCGCATGAACAAACCGATTCAGAGACATATATATCGTCAATGTAACTAGAAGTACCTTCCTTGATTTTCTGGTCAACCCTGCAATACTCGTGTAAACTATAGCTGTCATTATTTTTGGGGCTGAGGCCAAGCCGAACAACCAAGCCTCGTCAACAGAAAGTCACTTCCTTTCCCACCTAACAGCTTGGTATGGCCCATAAACTCGTGATCAATTTCTACCTGTAGATAGGCACGCTCAAATCAATAATAGAACACTTAGGCCCCAGTTTGCCGCCACTGACGCAACGTGTCAGCACAAGTAGGAGTAGCTTCAGCAGTATGAGACTCAATGGATTCGTTTTAAACTTCTATAGTCCATAGACAGGGCGAACTTTAACGGTATCGCCCTTTCTGCTGACGCACAGCAATAATCGTAAGTACCTTTTTATTTTCCCATGGAAACTTACGTCATGCCTTACTAATATGCCCTCATTAATCCAGTCATATTATTTCAGCATCACACGGTGATTTAATCCTGCTCATCGATAATATTATACGGTATCTTACAATCGGATCCTGGTTCTCTAAATTTTGTCTCCAATTCCACCTTACGCACCATCTACTTCCATTAAAAGTAGCTAACAAAATCCTTATCATAGAATATCATCACTATGCAATACCGAAACTACAGGCCCTTTACTATAGGGAAAATCTACTTTTAGCTCAGTACCCTGGACGTACGCGTGGAATGTAATATTAAAACCCGTTCTCTCAAATACATTCGAACCCAAAATGATATCAATACCAGGTAGGTAGATCAGTTTCTAAGACTACATTATGCATATGATGGTCCCAGCTCTTCATTATTATCAGTTATCACACTACTCAAAACAACATACGGATACGCACATACATTATGCCTACCAAAAGATTGAAGACTAATGTAGGACCTAGACCGACTCTCATTTCCCAACCACATGCTCACCAATGACAGAAGTCACAGATCCAGTGTCGATCAGCGCGTTCATACCCTTTGGCCCATTGACATTCATTGGACGTGAGATTTGTGCACCGGTGATTTCCGTCGCCGCAGCCATGCGCGCACTTGCCTGTTGTTGACGGTGGGGCAAAATCGCTGATATATGCCCTTTCTCGTTACAAAAGAAACAGGTGATAATACAGCTGGCCTTCTCATGGCCAAAAGCGGCGACAGCCTTGACAGCGAACCATTTGCTTGGAGACTTTCATTTGGCTGTTTTGCGGACCCATCGTCGCAGCGACTGCGGTGGGTTAAGGCATCTCGAGTTGCCCCAAAAGCGCCTTCGCCGTAGACAGAACATCTTGGAGCTTCATATCTTCGCCGTCTTGGATATACACCTTCTTCCTTTACTCGCTGGTAACGCATCGATCACAGCTAACGATACCAGCCCTCATCAGGATCTTTGCCAGTGATAACCTTCAACAATGTCCTTTGCACATCATCTGCGATGATGTCGATCTGTTCGCCAGGCCCACAAACGGAGGGGATTTGAAGTTATTAGCCTGGCACTTGCCTTGTTAAGTCCATAAACTCTCTTCAAAGCCTTCATCACAACTTTAAAGTCATTTTTTATCATGTTGGCTCCCATTGATCCCAGGTCGCGAAAGCCAGGTCCATCCAAAAAATAGAGGCATCATTCGAGCCATCTCAGCCTCTAAATCCTTTGGGGCGGTTACTTATAGACACCGCTGTCTCGTATCGTCTGAACCATGACTCAATTTTTTCATCACGCTCACCCTTGCATCTCTTCACGATATCGACCAACTTTAACGAGCCGCTCATGTTCAGCAAGACAAACGGCCGTGATAGCTTGTAAGATAAAACGTACGCGAATTCCAAATAGCAAAGACGCACTTTATTTTTGCAGACCGTGGATATTTAATACCTGTATAAACAATGGCATAAAACAACTCACGAAACAATGGCACCATAATGAAATTGTTATTATCCATAGAAACGTCACCAGAACATCTTGATACTAGGAGGTCAGGCCTGCGGTCGAGAGTCCGGATTGTCTATGTCCTAAGCATCAGTGAACAATAGAGAATTAGAAATACAACACGCTCAACAATTTACAAACACTGATAATGATTCTATCTAACTTTCTTCCTACACATGGCAAACAACAACTTTAATCTTCTAACTTAACAAACACTAAAATGATTCTAACATTAATTCAACTCTTGACAAAACTTCAACTTTATTACTTAACTTTACAAACAGTGAAATAATTCCAACTTATTTTCATACTTTATACTTCATCTTTTCATTTCAATGACTGGTAGACTTGAAAATTTGTCTATATAGCATTATGACCAAGAGTACAAAAAAACAAAAAA